>OY992888.1:21878045-22478045 GCA_963921405.1 Cepaea hortensis | reverse complement strand
ATCTTAAATGTCCCAGCTTCTTCCAAAGGTGTCCTCTTAATGGATGCAGAAGCAGAATTAGTGACACTCTTTTCATATACATCCCTCTTATTCCCAAACATGTCTTCCAGGTCATCCTCTGAATCGCTGTAAAAATCCTTATATTTTAACTTGGTTTGATCTCTCATCTCTGAACTTGCAGTCTTTGTGTCCTTAAACTTAAGTTTCCACCACCCTTCACCAAACTTTGCTCCATCTTTGGCTTGTGTATCTTCCTTTCTTGATTTCTCCCCCTTCCTCTCAGCCTGAGACAAATCTTTATCCTTGATTCCATCTAGTTCTACTTTCAATGTTTCATTTGGATTTTTGTTCTGTTCTGTTCCTAATTTCCTTTTGTTCTGTTTTTTCTTCTTTTTTCCTTTTGGCTTCCATGTGGTCTCTGAAGTCCCGGTTGCTTCTGAGGGTAAATTATTATGCACACCTTGTGAATGTATCCTGCAAATATAAAATAAAAGACAGAAAATTAAATAAAATTAGTAGAAATTTAGTAGTTTTTATATATAGTTTTTAAATAATATGAGTAAACCCATTAGATCTTTTGTGATTATATGATTAATTCATTTTTATGTAATAAAATCTTCTCTTCTACACTGAGGTATAAAGATACTTCCATTTATGATTTGAATTGAGCACGTACTTTACATTTTCTGAACTAACATCATAGAAATATCAGTTGTGAAATTCTTGAGACAACTTAAAGAGCTTGAACAATAAATTCAAGGATACTGATATGCATCAGAGAAACAGAGAAATGACATACAGATTAGAAAACACACTAAACAATATAAAAATGTAAAATGGTAGTGACCACACTGATTTGAACCTGCCATCTCAAACGACGGCTGCTTCACTGAAGGAATAAGCCAACAAGAATTACTACTAATCCCACAACTACCACTACTTCTGTTACTGCTACCACTACTTCTGTTACTGATACCACTACTTCTGTTACTGATACCACTACTGATGCTCCTACTGACTGCCACCTTGCCGTCTTGATAGATGAGAGTTTGTAAATTGAAGTTATAACTCTCCACAGCCCGAAGCCTGGGCTGAATTTAAATACCATGTGTTGCCCATGCAGCATGATCACTCTCTCGGCCTGCCTAATTTAATCCAGAGGAAAGGTAACACCAATAAATCTGGAATAAGACAAGCAGCATAATCTACTGGATCAGCAAAGCAATGCTCTAACTGTCCGCCTGTCGGGGCGTCCATCTTAAACCACTTGCCGACCAAGGCTTAGGATCTGGTCTGCCCTACCATGACATTTAGTCTTCTGGTCGCATTTTCTCACACTAGGGTAAGGCTTGTACCCTCCCAATTGCACTCCTTGGGCCATGGGCACAATGTGGGATGTTGGGTTTGGTGAGCGGTGCCCAGCATTCTGTGCTAACAGAAAGAAGGTAGTACACTCTACTGCCATACATTAGCTCAGTCATATCTGTCTAAGACCTGACTTTGGGTCACCTTGCTACTACTACTACTACTACTACTACTACTACTACTACTACTACTACTACTACTACTACTACTACTACTACTACTACTACTACTAATAATAATAATAATAATAATATTAATGATACTGCTATCACTACTACTATACCAGATTTCTACTAGTATTAATAGCTCTAATTACAGCAGTCATTATTTCTACATACACTATTATTTTACTATTATTAATACAAATAAATATACATAACATATTATTTCAAATAATTGCAGAGGTTAAACAGTATTAAGGACCAGTAAAACAACACAAGCAAATTAAAGTAACATTTCTGAGAACATTCATCATTTTGTGGCAAAATATAGATGCGAGTCATGGCTTTATCACAATCACTAAATAAGAAAATTGGGGCTATTAAGCTTTAATGTTACATAAAAGTTCTTACAATATCACAGATCAAGAAGAAGAACATACTGTCATTCTACAAGATCTGAACTTTGAAGACAACTGGCTCAGAAACTGTATTGTGTTTCGGAAACTGGCATACTTTGGCCATATTAAACGTCACAGCGGGTTGGAAAGAACAGTGATGGAAGGGGCACGCTGGTGTGCTGGGAAATGAACAGGCGGACAGATTGGCTGGCTCTGCAGAACTTGGTGGAGTATTGATACATGACAAGGCAGACGTGGTTGCGGCCTTGTGGGAGCACATGTACACCTCGGAGGAGCAAATAGATTACCATGGTCTTGCAAGAATGAGACAGCGAGGAGTGACGAGGGGATCTGGTCGACGCTCAACGCTCAGAGGAAAAGCGAGACGGACATATAATCAGATTGCTACTGGTACTATTGGTGTTGGAACTCTTCGCTTGCTGCTGAGGATGGGGATGGAGTGCTAATGGGAATGCCCCGAATGCTGAGATGTCGATTCCTAAATCAATCAGTCAATCAATCAGTGATGGAAGGCATGGTTACTGGATGAAGAGGCAAGGGTCGACTTTGGGCATGAGCATGCATGCAGCAGGAGCATCCCAACCACATCTGCCCTATCGTGCACTAATACACCACCCAATGGCAAGAGACAGAGAAACTTTTTTGGCAGCCATGATGAGGGCGATGTTCTGCAAAGGACCTGTTACATTACAATGATTATTAACTGCTACTACTAAAACTTGGTCTGTGAATTAGCAAAGCTGATAAGGAACTGTGATGATAATCTCATGAGCACAGTCAGACGCGGGTTTGATGACCAGGCTAAACGCCTGCTAAAGTGACTGAAAGACTGGCAAAAATGTCCTCCATGCATTCAAGCCAACAAAATGTGACAGTCACATCACATCACAGACTTGTAGCAAGGAAACTACTTTGGGACAAATTAATTTACTAATAATACTGAGCTATTGTTACTAGTACTGCTACTGCAATCACTAATGAACAGGCTGATAGGCTGGCAGGGAATGCACCTCTTGCAACCACCAATGAATAGGCTGATAGGCTGGCAGAGAATGCACCTCTTGGTGGTAGATTATCTATGGACAAGGGAGAGGTGGTCGTGCATCTGTGGGATGAGGTGGATAAGGTGGGGGAAAAGATTGAGAACCCGTATTTGGAAAGGATGAGATTACAGGGGATCAGCAGGCTTTCTGGAAGAATCTCAAAACAGAGGGAAGACCAGGAGAACTTTCAATCAGATAGCGGTGGGAACAATTAGTAGAGTTAGTCTTCACTGTCTGTTGAACGAGGGGATGGAGCACATATGGGAATGTCCTAAATGCTGTGATGTCGGTTCTGAGTTCAACTAAACTCAACTCACTACTATTAGTAGACTCAACATAGTCAAAAAGGATAACAGAGCTTGCTCTTAAACTAACAGCAAGATAGACAGTTCAACGCCTACACCGGCATTAAGTTGGACTTAAACGATGTCTCATTCAAATAGCAATGGCCAACTACTGGTCTAGCAAAATCAACCTGGGGTTGATCACACCATCCTGAATAAGACATGAAACTTTTTTCAGTATTGCGATACTACTAGTGCTGCTTCCACATCAATCATTGTATCATTATTACTATGACTAATATTATCATTAATGTCATTACCAACCATCATCAGCATTACTAACAGTCATGACTATATCTGTTTAGCTTATGAGATTACGTCCTGGACATACTTACTTGTCATGTAGGCAACGCTGACACATAGGCATGTTGTCTGATGTTGCCTCACCACAAATAATGCAACAATGCTGTTGCTGCTGGAGTTTACTTCTGTCCCTAGGGTCAGCCATCTTGGTTCACCAGCAAGTCAGGTTCAGTGTAACTGTTTCTATCTGGTAACTGTTTCTATATTATGGTATAGTGAAGTAAAAAATAATGTTGGAATAGCTTATATTACTGTAAATGTTAAGTTCTTGAAACATACATATACAGATCATTATTTAGTAGAGTGCAAGAAATAAGAAAGTGAGCAAGAGTTATAAAAACTATTGAAAGGAAAAAACTTGTCAAGAAATAACAAACACTCAAAAAATGTTGTGGTTGACTGCAACGTACTGTAAGGAATATGCAACTAACTTTTTTTAACACACATATTTCCTGTGAAACGTACAGATGTCAGCCATGGACCATTTCACAATCACTACAGAAGAAAATCAAGGCTTTGGATCTTATACAGATGTCAGCCATGGACCATTTCACAATCACTACAGAAGAAAATCAGGGCTTTGGATCTTATACTGATGTCAGCCATGGACCATTTCACAATCACTACAGAAGAAAATCAGGGCTTTGGATCTTATACTGATGTCAGCCATGGACCATTTCACAATCACTACAGAAGAAAATCAGGGCTTTGGATCTTATACAGATGTCAGCCATGGACCATTTCACAATCACTACAGAAGAAAATCAGGGCTTTGGATCTTATACAGATGTCAGCCATGGACCATTTCACAATCACTACAGAAGAAAATCAAGGCTTTGGATCTTATACAGATGTCAGCCATGGACCATTTCACAATCACTACAGAAGAAAATCAGGGCTTTTGATCTTATACAGATGTCAGCCATGGACCATTTCACAATCACTACAGAAGAAAATCAGAGCTTTTGATCTTATACGCTACAGAAAAGTTCTGAGAATGTCATGGACGAAGAAGAAAATGCTGACATTCTACATGACCTGAACATCGAGGAAAGCTGGCTCAATCACAGAATCATGTCTCAGAAACTGGAGTACTTTGGCCACATTAAATGCCACAGTGGATTGCAAGGGCAATGATGGAAGGCATGGTTCCGGAACACAAGGCAGGGGTTATATGACACGAAGATGAACATAGACATTGCAGACACCTTGGACATCAAGGCACATGACATCAAGGCACATGACATCAAGGCACATGAGGTGAGGGATTGAGAGACTTTTCAGTGGGACTTCTATTTTGCAAAAAAAAAAGTTGATAAAATGGTCCATTATTTTCACTCAAATATATAAATTGAAAAACAAAATAGATATTATTTAAAACAATATGTTCTCTTGATAAATTTAAACACATGCCACAAACAATATGTTGCATGATTTATTGCCTGGTATATTCCGCTGCATCTCATCAGGTGCACATTGCAGAGTTATATCATGTGAAGTGAATATTATTTGTTTATTCATTTCATATGATATATAACTGCAGTGTGCACCTGATAAGATGCAGCGGAATATGCCAGGCAATAAATCGTGCAACACATTGTTTGTGTCTTCTGTGTTTAAATAAACGTATTGAATATTTAGATTGATGTTGTGATTGGGGAGGGGATGGTTATAGAGATATGAAGAAGAAGATTGCAAGAGAATGACAACTTACAACTGGGTCGACAACATCAAGATTGGAATGGTAAACAATTGGAAAACACAAAATGCAGCTTAGCTTTACAAAATTACAATTACATTAAAAACACCTAAGACATTATGGTGACAAGCCTTCATCAGCTCACAACAAGACACAACCACAAACACACAAACCATGGAAATAACACTTAAGTAACTAACTGGTAGAGGCCTGTGTGGCTGAATTGTGAGGGAGTTGGAAACTCAGAGCACAGATAGAACTTGATGACAATGATTGTGGGCATGCTAGTGTAAACTTTAGCAGCCACCTGCATTCAAAACAGGAACTATCCATGAATGTTTATGTAAAAGTATTCCCGAATGTGTATGTAAATAATCAGAGATGATAAAGAAGATAATAAATATTTGACATGAGTTATCTTCACAGAATTATCTGGTTAGTTCTCACACTTGGAAACTTTGGGGGGCTGAGTGGTCTCGAGGTATGGTGTCCACCTCGAGTGCTGGAGATCCCGGGTTCAGGCCCTGGTGAGGACCGGGATTTATTTAAAAAATCCAGCTGGACTTCCAGAGATCGGACGCCTGTGTGTATTGTTGCGCACGTAAAAAATCCCTTGGCAGTTGGAAATCAAAAAAGAGTAGCCTAATGGCGCTGCCCAGGCAAAATTTTGAGTTAAAAATCTACCCAAAGTATTTCAGGATCCTCACCGATGCAACGGAGTTCATGCATTGAGCTGAGTTTCTCCAGACTCAGGTTTGAGTTCGAAGGAAAACGGAGCACTTATGAGTTAAATCGTGTGCCGTGATGTTGATCCAACGACTAGACTAAACTAAACTTGGAAACTACAACTACAAGAAATGAAAAGTTTTGTAGCAACAACTTTAATACGTTATCATAAACAGTAACAAACATCTTTTTAAGCCATTACTAAGTACTACTACTGTATTATTATTATTATTTTCAACTTTAAATGTTACATAAAAATTCTTAGAATATCGTGAATATAATATACTAGCTGACCCGGCCCGGCTTCACCCAGTCCCTGGAGGGGATCTATCTATCTATCTGTCTGCTTGTTTGTCTGTCTGTCTGACCCAGCCCGGCTTCACCCAGTCCCTGGTGGGGTGCATTGAATTTAATTCATATAAGTAGTCATATAAGCTCCCGTTCCCGACTATCTGCCTGTCTGTCTGTCTTACCCGGCCCGGCTTTGCCCAGCCTCGGGTGGGGAGCATCTCATTTAATTTATATAAGTAGTCATATAAGCTCCCGTTCCCAACTATCTGTCTATCTATCTGACCCGGCGCGGCTTCACTCAGCTCCTGGCGGGGAGCGAATAATTAAATTCATACAACAAAAAGAAAGTAACTTAAGAATGTCCTTCCACACACCATCCATTATTTTTAATGAAAACTATTTTTAATCACCTACATGACTGTAGATAACTTCTTTAAACATAAAAAGATGAGTTAGAAAATTTTCACTATTTAAATAGATGCATTACTTTTATGAAAACTTTGAAAATGCCTTAAAGATTATATCATTATTTATTATAACTCATATGCCTGTAAATAACTGTAGACAAAGAGTTTATAAATCTTTGAAAACAATGCAATAATCTATATATAAAATATATAGAAATTCTATTAAAAGTTATGCCCCTTAAAATAACTTTTCTTAAGTTAAGTCCCCTCGTTATATATAAATGATAATAAAAAATGAAATATTAAATTTTAGTAAGTAAATAGCTGATTGTACACTAAGAAACTATGACAGTTGGTTGCACGGGAGTGAAAAGAAAACATGCAGAAAATTTCATCTCAATCGGATGGACCGTTATCGAACGCATCAAATACATCCCCACCCAAAGACATACATTGTGTTTTATATATATAGTATAATATAGATTAATAATATTATTATTATTATAAGAAAAATACTAAAATTCTATAAGATCTGAATATCGACCATGACGACAGCGACGTTCTGTGGAATGCATATGTTCTTTATTTTACAAAACATTCAAAAAACGATTATATATATTATAATTATAATTTTAAATTTAGTATAATCTAATGAACTGAGTTGATTGGGCGTTTGATGAATGAAATTGAAATCTATTGAAATATACGTGTCGTAAAAAACGACGGTTGACTAACTGATGACACTCAGTGAATAAAACTTGCGCGGCTAAACTAGTACACAAACCCAACTTAAAAATATAATAACACACATTTCCCTCTGTGCTGTTATAATAGGTGGAAAAAAGATGCTTTCTTACAGTTGCTAATCAAAAACAACTGACAGCTGCACTTGAGACGTTCGTGCGAAAACGAAACCAAACCAAAACACGACTTCCGGGAAAATCGGATATTCCCTGATTCAAAAAACTTAACCCGCCAAGAAATGGCAAGCACTCAAACCATGTACTATATTTTATGATGGGGGGTACGGGGTGTCAGGCTTTGGTAGCACCTTTGGTAAGGATGGCTCTCATGTCCTTTCAGGACCCATCCCCCACTGGTCCAAGTCTGACACCCAGCTCGTGCCTGTGGCTCCTAGTAGCTGTCAGCATGCGACAGCGGCCACCCCCCGGGCAACAACTGTGAGAGGCTGGCTAAACCAGGCATGGATATCCGATTTGGTGTCAAACCAAGAGGTAAACTAGGGTATGCCTACCCAGCATGTGAACACAGGATTCGGCAGACTGCGCGGAAGAAATCATTCCTGATTCAACGGGCAAGACGGCGTTTACCTGCAAAGCGTTGTGGAACGTAATGAGCACGGCAAGGCACGTAGAGCGCCCTGGTCATCCACTGCACCTGTATTCGTCTCCAATCGTCTCGACTTGTCTTGCCACTGGACTCAGATGGACTCAGGCGAGAGAGTGAGGTCGACGAATTGCGCAACTCTTCCTCACTTTAATCCAAGTCAACGCGCAAGTCATTCTTCATCCAACGTCACATATTACACAATTTACAACACTGCTATGGAAATCCTGGGTCCAGCCCCCCGAAAGCATAAAGACTGGTTTGATGAAAATTCCGAAGACATCAACCAATTGCTGGCCGAGAAACATCTTCTCCTCAAGGCACATTTGAATGACCCAAAGTCAACATCAAAAAAAGATGCTTTCAAGTACATTCAGAGAGTAGTGCAGCAGAAACTTCGGCACATGCGGGACTCCTGGCTGAGCAGCAAAGCTGATGAAATTCAGGGCTTTGCTGACAGACATGATATGAAAAACTTCTACGACTCACTGAAAGCGGTCTATGGTCCTTCATCACCAGGCATAGTTCCCCTCCTCAGTGCAGACGGGGGAACATAGGTCACCGATAAGAAAGAAATCCTCCAACGCTGGGCAGAGCATTTCAGCAAAATCTTAAATGCAACTTCCTTCTTCGATGATGAAACCATCAACTGCCTTCCTCAAGTTCCCACCAATGAGACACTTGATGACCTGCCAACCATAGTGGAAATAAACAAAGCCATCCAGCAACTCTCCAGCGGCAAGGCACCTGGTCCTGACTCCATCCCAGCAGAGATATACAAGGCAGGTGGGCCGGTCCTAACAGAGCAGCTTCACCAAGTCTTCACAAACATATGGATGAACGAGACCATGCCACAAGATTTTAAGGACGCGTCAATAGTCCACCTTTACAAACGTAAAGGAAACCGCCAATCCTGTGACAACCACCGAGGCATCTCCTTGCTTTCAATTGCAAGGAAGATACTCGCCAGAAATCTTCTCAATCGCCTCACAGCCCATCTCGATCAAAGTCTTCTTCCTGAGAGTCAATGTGGCTTCAGAAAAGAACGTGGAACTGTTGACATGATTTTCGCTGCAAGGCAGCTGCAAGAGAAATGTCAGGAACAAAACTGCGAAATGCTCTCCACTTTCATTGACCTTACCAAGGCTTTTGATACAGTCAGCAGAGAAGGACTGTGGAAGATTATGGCAAAATATGGCTGTCCACGAAAGTTTGTACAAATAGTGCGGCTATTTCATGACGGCATGCAGGCAAGAGTACAGGAAAATGGTGAACTGTCTGAACCCTTTCCTGTCACCAATGGAGTGAAGCAAGGATGTGTCCTGGCACCAACACTGTTCAGCCTCATGTTTTCAGCCATGTTGATGAATGCCTTCGAGAACGACGACATTGGAATAGACATCAACTACCGTATGGATGGAAAGTTATTCAATCTCAGAAGGCTGAAAGCTAAAACCAAAATTAACAGCGGCACCTTTAGAGAGCTCCTGTTTGCTGATGATTGCGCTCTATACGCCAACTCAGAGGCGGACATGCAACAAAATGTTTCAGCTTTCTCACATGCCTGTGCCAACTTTGGGCTCAATATCAACTTGGAGAAGACTGTAGTTATGTACCAGCCAGCTCCAGGGAATAATCACACTGTGCCGAATATCAAAGTGAATGATCATAGACTAAGTGTTGTGGACAAATTCACCTATCTTGGCAGCACCGTGTCACAAGCTGCCACAATCGATGACGAAGTGAATGCAAGAATCTCCAAGGCCAGTGCAGTCTTTGGCAGACTGTACAGGAATGTATGGGACAGAACTGGAATAAGCCTGGAAACAAAGCTAAAAGTCTACAAAGCAGTTGTATTATCCACACTGCTATATGCTTGTGAAACCTGGACTGTTTATCAGCGACACGCTAGGAAATTAAGCCACTTCCACATAGTCTGCCTAAGGAAGCTGCTGAAGATTAAATGGCAAGACAAGATTCCAGACACTGAAGTCCTAGAAAGAGCATCCATGCCCAGTATCCACACTCTACTGATGAAGAATCAGATTCGCTGGGCTGGTCACTTGACTCGCATGCCAGATCACAGGCTCCCTAAACGAATTTTCTACAGCGAACTGCGTTGTGGTAAACGCTCCCAAGGTGGCCAGAGGAAACGTTTTAAAGACACTCTGAAAATTTCACTGAATGCTTTTGGAATTCATCATGACACCTGGGAGGCTGCAGCCAGAGACCGAAATTCGTGGCGTGCATCATTGCGCAAAGGTGCAGTCATATGTGAGGCAACCAGGACTGCAAGAGCTGTGAAGAAAAGGCAGGACAGAAAAACCACTGCAGGAAATCCTCCTCCAGAGACGTCAAGCATTCTTTGCCCACATTGTCAAAGAACATTTCGAGCCAAAATAGGCCTTATCAGCCATCTTAGAACCCACGGCTCCACACCTTCAACCCCACTGGATGAAATGAATGGTCATCATCATTCTTGATGGACAAACAACAACATATTTTACGAAGAGGTCAGGAGAAAATCCTCAGTAATATATATCACTAACATGTACAAATATATGCACAATGTGCAAAAATTGAAACCTATAATTACCAACAGGGATTGGGCACTAAACGTGTGATTATATATCAATTGTCATAGTTTTAGTGAACTCAAAGGGTTCCCCAATTAATATTTCTGAGTATTAATTAGTCCTCTAAAAGTACTGGAGAGTTTTGGTCATAGACCATAACTTTAGGAAGGGAAAATCCCAACTGCACCTCCCCGTGGTAGAGGATGGGAAACACACCAAGGTGTGGCTAACACAGCTCTGAAGACCAAGTATCCACCGGAATAAGTGGACAACTCTGCAGCTGAGCAGAGTAGGGCACTCACTTGTCCTGACAGTCGGAAATGGCTGTCAAAGGCAGATGTAAAAGACCACCATGTGGATGTGGAAGGCAAGGGGAAACCACCACATTATCTTCCCAAGATTTTATGGCAACATTAGAGATGTGGTTCCTGAGACGAATGTTGCGAACTCCTTGGACTGCCAGAGTAACTAACAACGACTGCATGAAACAGGTTAATTAAACTTGAACACTATATACAACAACAAGAAAGAGACGAACATCTTTCTAAGTTCAGTCATGTGATGAGAAGAGAGGCATTGGAGAACATCGTGACATCTGGAAAGATGGAGGGGAAGAGAGGCAAAGGCAGACCAAGAGAAATGATGCTGGATGGATTGAGACGGTGGCATGGAGGAATATCAGCAGCAGAGTTGATCCAAAGACCGAGATCTGTGGAGAGCCATGAACGCCTACGCCAGCTGGCAGGGCACTTGATGATGATGATGATGATGATGAGTATTAATTACGTGAACACGGTCACGTCAACAACCGCGGTAAAATTCTGATGTTGACAGCGATGGCCTGTAAATAGGATATGCGGGGGGGGGGGGGGGGGTTGGCGGTCTCGGACGTGGGATTTTTCACGGCGTCAGTTGTGACACCATCTTCGCCCTTCCATCTTCAGGTCGTACATCAGGCCCGTCCAGTACAGCCGCATACATGCCGGTCGGCCCTCAGGGAAAGGCATTGACAGCTCATGGACTTTCCCCCTTCATGTAAAGAGACTAACACAAATATAAATCCTACAGACACAGCTCAACCAAGGAATCGTCGCTACATGCAATGTGCCTACTTGCTACTGCCATCCATCCATCATATGCCATGCCGGTAAGCGCGGGCGGTCATGTTCTGCCATCTCACTCGATCACCAGAGTCGTGGATCAGCTCCGTGTTTCTGTCTCGACCATGCCACAAGGCCAAGTCATCCAGATACTTGTTTCTAGGTCTTACCCTTGGTCTGTTCCCCTCGATCTCACCAGTTGTCACCAAGTTCTCCAAATCATTTCTTCTCATAACTGCCCAAAACATTGTGACTGTCTACGTCTAATGTCTCTAATCAGTTTACGATCTTCATTTGTTTCTTGAAGGACTTGTTCATTGGTCTTTCTGGCTGTCCATGGTATTCTTTGCATTTTCCTCAGAAACCACATTTCTACAGCCATCAGATGTTTTTCCTCCTGGCTGCTCATTGTCCACGCTTCACATCCATATAAAAGTACAGGTTCTATGTAGCATCTCAATTCTCAACACCCTTTTTCTCGTTTCAATTGACATCTTTTTATTCGTCGGTGTGACGTATGTTTTTCATCCACTAGTCCTTTCCCAGCAGACGTTGCTATACGCGCTACCTTAAAAGATATTAAAAAGTACGGGGGGGGGGGGGGGAGAGTAACGAACTTAACTTTGGTTTGAAATAAGGCCAATTTATTGGCTGAGCCCCGGAACAAAGGCTTTTTATCGGGACAAAGGCGAAGCTAGGCACTAGCCATGTTTTGCTCAAGAGAGCGAGAGTAGTGTAGAAGTAGGAAACGACCTTGTTTTTTGAGGATCTTATATAAATCAACCATTTATCGATCCTGATCCTCAAAGGGCGATAACTCTTCAGGTTTTTTTTTTTGAAAGTGGTCAGGGGTGTGGTCTAGTGAGTCATCAGAGTAGGTACGACATAAAAAATACGACATAAAACATCAATAAAGAAAACAAACGATTCAAATAAGTTATATAATAATTTTTAATAAAAAAATATATATAAAAGAAGAAAAAAAAAAAGAAAAAAAGGGGGGAAAAACATAGTCAAGTGACCCCTTAAATTATAGGTAAGGGTGTGCGATGACGTGCTCAAGTGGTGGTCAAGTGACCCCTTAAATTGTATGGGATGGTACGTGTAGTGACGTGGTGATGATCAAGAGGTGGTCAAGTGGTCGAGTGACCACTTAAATTGTCGGGGAAAGTAGGTGTAGTGATATGGTGATGATCATGAGGTGGTCAAGCGGTGATCAAGTGACCCCTTAAATTATAGAGGAAGTTACGTGTAGTGACATGGTGGTGTTTAAAACGATCGCTGACGTGGTCAAGTGGTGGTCAAGCAGTGGTCACGTGGTCAAGTGACCACTTAAATTGTAGAGGAGAGTGCGTCTTGTGATGTGGTGATGATCAAGAGGTGGTCAAGTAGTGGTCAAGGGGTGGTCAAGTGGTTAAATGACCCCTTAAATTGTTGAGAAGAGTACGTGTAGTGATGTGGTGATGATCATGAGGTGGTCAAGCGGTGGCAAAGAGGTGGTCAAGTGACCCCTTAAATTGTAAAGGAGAGTGTCTTGTGATGCAGTGATGATCAAGAGATGGTCAAGTAGTGGTCAAGGGGTGGTCAAGTGACCCCTTAAATTGATGGGGAGAGTACGTGTCTCTCAACACGATGATAATCAAGATGTGGTCAAGTGGTGGTCAAACGGTCGAGTGACCACATAAATTGTAGAGGAGAGTAGGAGTAGTAGAATAGCGAGGGTGCTTGTTGTTTCACTAAGTATTTGTATATCGTATGTAGTATATAGCTAGTTTGTGTTGTATGCCATGTAAGGTGTTACTGAAATATCTGTATTTTGTAGTTCTAAGAGATGATGACGTCATAACCCACCACTCTATCATCTTATTGATAGTGTCTCCAGTGCCCCGAAAAAGGCTCATTGTGAGATATTGATCATTTCTCAAAGCGACAGCATCCGGGGTGCATGCCCATTACGACCAAACAACGATACGACACTTAAAAGGCAATGACAAGGCAAAATGACATCGAATACAGTGTAACGTACAAAACTTATGAGGTCATCGGTTGTCCATTCCATCACGGTTGACAAATAGGCGCTCACTAACTTCACAATATGCTCACTCAAATAAACAGATAGGATAATAAGGCACTGACCCAAACAATGAAAACGGACAATAACAAGGGGGAAAAATGACATAATCGTTAAAATGTAACACATACAAAGACAGATACAACAGTGACTAAAAAAATAATAAAAATGACACGACAAAATAACACAAACGATGACAACCGACACATCAACAAAATGAAACAAACAATGAAAACTGAAACAACCAATGAAAAATCGCTGACACGAACACTAGAAGTTGACACAAACACTAAACAAGGTACCTAAAGAAAAGCTATACTTTGTTAACCAAAATGTGAAAGTAGGAAAATAAGATACCCAAATGTAAAACAAATAGCAAGAGAGGAATAACTCGTTCCAACTTATAAAAAGTAGGAAAATATGTCAAACAAATGGGAAAAAGTTAGGCCAAATACAAAAATATCTAACTCAAACTAATGAAAAGTAGGGAAACTTTGTTAACCAAAGGAGGGGACAAACCTAGGTCAAGTAGGAAAATCTGTTACCCAAATGTGAAAAATGTCGGTCAAATACAGAAATAGTTTGTCCACATGTATGCAAACTAGGAAAATTTGTTAGTCGAACAGGATAAAATATTGCCCAAGTAGGGAAATTTGAGAGCCAAATGTGAAAAAAATATAATCCAAAGAGAGGAATATCTCGTTCCAACTTATAAAAAGAAGGAAAATTCTCAACCAAATGAGAAAAAGTTAGACCAAGTATAGTAACATCTCAACCAAACTAGCCAAAGCGAAAAAACCTAGGTCAAGTAGGATAATCTGTTAGCCAAATGTGAAAAAATGTCAGCCAAATACAGAAATACCTCGTCCACACTTATTAAAATTAGGAAAATGTGTTAGCCAAATAGTAAAAATATTGCCAAAGTAGGAAAATTTGATAGCCAATTGTGAAAAATATCACCCAAAGAGAGGAATATCTCGGCCAGAATTATAAAAAGTAGGAGAACTATTTGCCAAATGGGAAAAAGTTAGGCCAAATACAGAAATATCTCAACCAAACATATAAAAAAATAGGAAAATTGATAACCAAACGGGAAATATATTGACCAACTTGGGAAATGTGTTACTCAAAGAGGAAAAAATAATGACCAAGTAACGAAATACATCACTCAAACTTATGAAAACTACGAAACTTTGTTAGCCAAATGGAAGAAACCTTGGTCAAGTAGGAAAATCTGTTAGCCAAATGTGAAAAATGTCGGCCAAATGCAGAAATAGTTCGGCCACACGTATGCAAACAAGGAAAGGTTGTTAGCCAGATAACTCTGCCTCATTTGTTATCCTTTATATTTTTGTTTATATGACGTCATGAGTAATATCGCTTGTGTGAGCATATATTTTCATAAATCCCAGACTAAGGGGGATAACTAATTCGAACTTTTCCTGGTTAAGCTGCCGCTACTTTTTCCAGAGGGGTTCAATAATTCAAGTCTGCGGTAGCTTCCATTCAACGGAAGTTCATTTTCTCAACTTTAGCGCATGGGTAAGAATAGCTGTCCACAGGCAGTGTTAGTAATTGACCACTCATTTTGAAATTCTAGCCAATAGACTTCTGTATTTTCACTAAAACTAGGCCTTAGCAAAATATGAACTGTCGAAGACATGAACTTACACAACAAAATTTATGATGAGGGTGTGAACTTACACAAATCTTATGTTGAAGAAATGAATTTACAAAATATGAACTGCCAAAGACATGAACTTACCTACACACACAAATATTTTTTGATGACAATATGGGGGACACTTCTGTATGACTTGCGGGGTACATTTGTATATTATGAGGGCTACTTATCTATGTGGTGAGGAGGCCGTGAAATCACAAGTGGACACCTTTGTGCACGCAGTTGGGACAGTTTGTAAGAGTAAGTGGTGATTTTGGCGAGGCTGTCGACAAATTGTAATAACAAGTGGAAATTTTGTGAGCCCATGTGGGGAAGTTGTTAGAGCCAGTGGGTAAGTTGATAGGGCGAGTCGATAATATGAGAGAGTCGGTGGACACGTTGTTGGGGAAAAGGACATTTGTTATGGTAAGTGTGTGAGTTGATAGGATAGGTCGACCGATTGTAATAGCAAGTGGACAAATTGTTTGAGCCAGCGAGCAAGTTTGTAAGAACAAGTTTTTATAGGTTTGGTCACGCTATTTCTTTACTTGACCAATATTTTTCCTATTTGGGTAACAAGTTGTTCCTACTTTTCATGAGTTTGGTTGAGAAATTTCTGTATTTGGCCGACATTGTTCGCGTTTGGTTGACATATTTTCCTACTTTTTATAAGTTTGGCTGAGATATTTCGTTACGTGTACCATATCTTCCCTTTTGGTTAACACATTTTCCTACGTTTCATAAGTTTGGTTGCCATATTTATAAATTGGGTTGAGTTATTTCTGTATTTGATCGACCTTTTCCCCTCCTTTTTTATAAATGTGGTTAAGATGTTTCTGTATTTGGTCTAACTTTACCCCATTTGGTTGACAAATTTTCCAACTTTTTATAAGTCTGGACGAGATATTTATCTCTTTGGGTGATATTTTTTCACATTTGGCTTTCAAATTTTCCTACTTGGGCAATATTTTTCATATTTGGGTAACAAATTTTCGTAGTTTTCATAAGTGTGGACAAGTTATTTCTGTACTTGGTGGACATTTTTCACATTTGGGTAACAGAGTTTCCTACTTGACCAAGGTTTTTTCTCTTTGGCTAACAAAGTTTCTTAGTTTTCATAAGTTTGGTTGAGATGTTACTATATTTGGTCTAACTTTTTCTCATTTGGTTAAGAATTTTCCTTCTTTTTATAAGTTTGGATGAGATATTTCTCTCTTTGGCTGATATTTTTTCACATTTGGCTATCACATTTTCTTACTTGGCCAATACTTTTCCTATCTGGCTAACAACTTTTCCTAGTTTTCATACATGTGACAGAACTATTTCTGCATTTGTCCGACATTTTTCACATTTGGGTAACAGATTTTCCTACTTGAACAAGGTTTTTTTTTTCCCTTTGGCTAACAAAGTTTCATAGTTTCCATAAGTTTGAGCGATGTATTCCGTTACTTGGTCATTATTTTTCCTCTTTGAGTAACACATTTCCCTAGTTGGTCAATATATTTCCTGTTTAGTTATCAATTTTCCTGTTTTTTATGTTTGGTTGAGATATTTCTGTATTTGGCCAAACTTTTTCCCATTTGGCAAATAGTTCTCCTACTTTTTATAAGTCTGGCCGAGATATTCCTCTCTTTGGGTGATATTTTTTCACATTTGGCTATCAAATTTTCTTACTTGGGTAATATTTTTCCTATCTGGCTAACAACTTTTCCTAGTTTGCATACGTGCAGACGAAGTATTTCTGTATTTGGCCGACATTTTTTACATTTGGCTAACAGATTTTCCTACTTGAACAAGGTTTTTCCCCCCTTTGGCTAACAAAGTTTCCTAGTTTTCATAAGTTTGAGCGATGTATTTCGTTACTTGGTCATTATTTTTCCTCTTTGAGTAACACATTTCCCTAGTTGGTCAATATATTTCCCGTTTGGTTATCAATTGTCCTATTTTTTATATGTTTGGTTGAGATATTTCTGTATTTGGCCTAACTTTTTCCTATTTGGCGAATAGTTCTCCTACTTTTTATAATTCTGGCAGAGATATTCCTCTCTTTGGGTAATATTTTTCACAATTGGCTATCAAATTTTCCTATTTGGGCAATATTTTTACTATTTGGCTAACAAATTTTCCTAATTTTAATAAGTGTGGACGAGGTATTTCTGTATTTGGCTGACATTTTTTCACATTTGGCTAACAGATTATCCTACTTGACCTAGGTTTTTATTCTCGTTGGCTAACAAAGTTTCCTAGTTTTCATAAGTTTGATTGAGATGTTACTATATTTGGTCTAACTTTTTCTCATTTGGTTGAGAATTTTCCTTCTTTTTATAAGTTTGGATGAGATATTTCTCTCTTTGGCTGATATTTTTTCACGTTTGGCTATCAAATTTTCTTACTTGGTTAATACTTTTCGTATCTGGCTAACAACCTTTCCTTGTTTGCATACGTGTGGCCGAACTATTTCTGCATTTGGCCGACATTTTTCACATTTGGCTAACAGATTTTCCTACTTGACCAAGGTTTCTTCCATTTGGCTAACAAAGTTTCCTAGTTTTCATAAGTTTGAGCGATTTATTTCGTTACTTGGTCATTATTTTTCCTCTTTGAGTAACACATTTCCCTCGTTGGTCAATATATTTCCCGTTTGGTTATCAATTTTCCTATTTTTTATATGTTTGGTTGAGATATTTCTGTATTTGGCCTAACTTTTTCCTATTTGGCAAATAGTTCTCCTACTTTTTATAATTCTGGCAGAGATATTCCTCTCTTTGGGTGATATTTTTCACAATTGGCTATCAAATTTTCCTATTTGGGCAATATTTTTACTATTTGGCTAACAAATTTTCCTAATTTTAATAAGTGTGGACGAGGTATTTCTGTATTTGGCTGACATTTTTTCACATTTGGCTAACATATTATCCTACTTGACCTAGGTTTTTTCGCTTTGGCTAACAAAGTTTCCTACTTTTCATAAGTTTGGTTGAGATGTTACTATACTTGGTCTAACTTTTTCTCATTTGGTTGAGAATTTTCCTTCTTTTTATAAGTTGGAACGAGATATTCCTCTCTTTGGATTATATTTTTTCACATTTGGCTCTCAAATTTCCCTACTTGGGCAATATTTTATCCTGTTCGACTAACAAATTTTCCTAGTTTGCATACATGTGGACAAACTATTTCTGTATTTGACCGACATTTTTCACATTTGGGTAACAGATTTTCATACTTGACCTAGGTTTTCCCCCTCCTTTGGTTAACAAAGTTTCCCTACTTTTCATTAGTTTGAGTTAGATATTTTTGTATTTGGCCTAACTTTTTCCCATTTGGTTGACATATTTTCCTACTTTTTATAAGTTGGGACGAGTTATTCCTCTCTTGCTATTTGTTTTACATTTGGGTATCACATTTTCCTACTTTCACATTTTGGTTAACAAAGTTTAGCTTTTCTTTAGGTACCTTGTTTAGTGTTTGTGTCAGCTTCTAGTGTTCGTGTCAGCGATTTTTCATTGGTTTCAGTTTTCATTGTTTGTTTCATTTTGTTGATGTGTCGGTTTTCATTGTTTGTGTTATTTCGTCGTGTCATTTTTATTATTTTTTTAGTCACTGTTGTATCTGTCTTTGTATGTGTTACATTTTAACGATTATGTCATTTTCCCCCCTTGTTTTTGTCCGTTTTTATTGTTTGGGTCAGTGCCTTATTATCCTATCTGTTTATTTGAGTGAGCATATTGTGAAGTTAGTGAGCGCCTATTTGTCAATCGTGATGGAATGGACAACCGATGACCTCATAAGTTTTGTATGTTACACTGTATTCGACGTCATTTTGCCTTGTCGTTGCCTTTTAAGTGTCAAATCGTTGTTTGGTCGTAATGGGCATGCACCCCGGATGCTGTCGCTTTGAGAAATGATCGATATCTCACAATGAGCCTTTTCGCGGCACTGGAGACACTATCAATAAGATGATAGAGTGGTGGGTTATGACGTCATCATCTCTTAGAACTACACAATACAGATATTTCAGTAACACCTTACATGCATACAACACAAACTAGCTTTATACTACATACGATATACAAATACTTAGTGAAACAACAAGCACCCTCGCTATTCTACTACTCCTACTCTCCTCTACAATTTATGTGGTCACTCGACCACTTGACCACCGTTTGACCACCACTTGATTATCATCGTGTTGAGAGACACGTACTCTCCCCATCAATTTAAGGGGTAACTTGACCCCTTGACCTATCCTTGACAATCTCTTGATCATCACTGCATCACAAGAACACTCTCCTTTACAATTTAAGGGGTCACTTGACCACCGCATGATCATCACCACATCACTACACGTACTCTCCCCAACAATTTAAGGGGTCATTTAACCACTTGACCACCCCGTGATCATCACCACATCACAAGACGCACTCTCCTCTACAATTTAAGTGGTCACTTGACCACGTGACAACTGCTTGACCACCACAGCGATCGTTTTAAACACCACCATGTCACTACACGTAACTTCCTCTACAATTTAAGGGGTCACTTGACCACCGCTTGACCACCTCATGATCATCACCATATCACTACACCTACTTTCCCCGACAATTTAAGTGGTCACTCGACCACATCTTGACCACCACTTGATCATCACCACGTCACTACACGTACCATCCCATACAATTTAAGGGGTCACTTGATCACCTCTTGACCGCTTGACCACCTCTTGACCACCACTTGAGCACGTCATCGCACACCCTTACCTATAATTTAAGGGGCCACTTGACTATGTTTTTCCCCCTTTTTTTCTTCTTCTTTTCTATATATGTTTTATTAAAAATTATTATATAACTTATTTGAATCGTTTGTTTTCTTTATTGATGTTTTATGTCGTATTTTTTATGTCGTACCTACTCTGATGACTCACTAGACCACACCCCTGACCACTTTCAAAAAAAAAAACCTGAAGAGTTATCGCCCTTTGAGGATCAGGATCGATAAATGGTTGATTTATATAAGATCCTCAAAAAACAAGGTCGTTTCCTACTTCTACACTACTAGCGAGTCACACATTGGTTTAGTGTGGCTTAATTTAATAGCCCACTTATTCTCTGCGCTTCGTGTGAGCATAAATGTATCATGTTATGTATTAGGATAAATGGTTTGATGCAACTAATATCATGACTGAAGTTATGTGTGTGAAAAATATGAGAATCGCTTTCATGGAAAAGTTGGTTTGAGTTGCGCAGTCTGTACATCACCATGTTGTCCAGTCAGCTTTCATAAGGCTTACAATGTAATCTTGCTATGAGTCACCTTTCTGATATGCTTTTGGAAACCTATTTTATTCCTAAATGCTTATCTTTTAAAACGGGTCTTTGTGTTATAAAGTGTTCTTTCTGAGTGCTTATTTTGTATTTCTGCTCTTATGAGGGAGAAATATCACTATCTGTGTACAACTTCAATAGTTTGTGAGAGAGAGAGAGAGAGATAGAGAGAGAGAGAGAGAGAGAGAGAGAGAGAGAGAGAGAGAGAGAGAGATATTCTCGCTTGACTTTTTCATGCATTAGGAGTTAATCTTTTGTTTACATTGTTGTAAATACACAGAGGTGTGATTGTTTTGTAGTCTTTTTCATAAATGATGTTATGGGATTGTCATTTGGTATGATATATATATATAATCTCAAGTGAGTGGGAAATTACACCAGCCTCTTGTGTATTGGTTGAGATGTTGGGTAATACCCACTAGATGATTCATACCATGTTTAGTAAAAAGAGTTACAAGTTTTTCTGTTTTCGTTATATGTATATTCTATTCATGATGTTACTGCTGGAGTAAACATATCTTCACCCCAGTGGGGACAAACACATGATGAGGATGATGCAAGAGATGACTGATCTGGTAGCTAGCCTTCTACCATTTGTCAGTGGTACTTACATAATGCTGTTTGTAACTATGGAAAGGAGATTTATAAATTGTTTACATGAGGCCATTGTCTCAGGAACTTTGTCCATGGTGTGACAGCGGTACTATCAAGATGTTTGGACGGATTAGGTGGTGCGTAACCCCTAAGGAAGCTCCAGTATCAATCCGGAAGAGATGTACCTATTGAGTAGATACCTCACTCACTTTTGGAGTGGGTCAAAACTCTACAGTAGGCGACAAGTGCTAGGAACTAGAAACACCTTTCTTTCTTCTTCCCTTTTGTTTCCTTTATTTTTATTATGATACACTGTTATCAGAATATATATTTTATTATGATACACTGTTATCAAAGTTTGGGTTGTATTACTAATGTATATCGACCCTGGTTTTTTCTTCGCTATTTAGGCGCTGGAGAGATGCAGGTGGAGTATTTGGAACTGAAGTTATAGTCAACCTACTTGGATTTAGAGGCAGGAAACTGGGTTATCAGCCTACCCCTAATATTCTACAGAGAGTGCTGGTTACTGCCACACTCCCTGAACCTGAATGTCAATGCCTGGATAATTAATGGACTGTGACTATGCTGAAGTGGATTCCCTACCTCTGGGAACTTACAGACGGTGTTCATCTTTTCAATGTCTGCAAAGGCATGAGGCATGCCTGGCCTAGAATGGTTCCAGCATATACCCTCTTCTAAAAGTCACCGCCTGATTCCTCATTCAACAGTCATATACCAGAGGTCATGGATAGTCTGGGGTTCACCATCATTGAACAGTATGGATTTACCAACTGCTTTTGTAGACTCCCAGCTTCCTTTGAATCTTCTCATCCATCATATCCCAGACATGGACAATCTAGCACTATACCAACTCCCGGTCAATCAAGTCGTGTATTTGGATGAAGAAAGAGATGCCTACATCTTAACCCAGAAAAAGGTGGAGTATTCATGCCCAATTCAAGTTAGTTCTGTCAGGAAATACTAAGGATAATGTGATGTCCCTCCTCATCCAAAGATATGCTGAAAGTTTTGTGCCTGATCCTAATCGAATCAATCACATGGGCACCTGTTTGTTACACCACGCCGGAATGCTTCAGACCCATATCTGTCTGTTATACCACCCCGGAATGCCCCTAGCCCAGTTACTTAGCAGCTGTGACTTGGTGGATTACAGTATTCCCATGGTGGATTCATATGGATTACTCCATGTTTAAGCCTTGGATATATGATCCGGAGGTGGAAGCTCCGTGTGTGTGTGTGTGTGTGTGTGCAATCCCCAATTTTCTGAATAGGTGGATATCTATATAAAGCAGCTGTTTTCCTGGATTATAGAGTGTGATTATGGCCAGACTATTTCTAGTGGATAATGAAGGAGAAGTAGTCATCCTCAGACCCATAGGATAGATCTAGAGACAGATTAGATAGATTTCCTTTATCTATTTCTTTGTATGGATTATTTACTTTGTTTTGTGTGTGACACATGTATTTGTTGTGAATCTTTGGGGGGGGGGGGGGGGGGGGGGATTTTTTTGGGAAGTCTATTATGGTTGTATACTTTGTGTGCATTGCCTGAATATGATCATTTCTTTCATGTAGATGTCACCATAATCCAGCCAACAGGGTTTGTCCAGGAACCAAATGTTTTCACAATACAGTTGTTTGATTGTTTGGTTTAACCAAGCCTTGAAGTTACTTCATTGTAAATCTGTTGTTCCAAAATTGATGTTTATAGTCCAGTTATGATTACTGTTAGGTGATACAGTGATTCAATGTGGTGTTTTTGTCTAACAGCGGTTGTTTTCCCTCTGTTATGAAATGCAGTGTTGCGTCCAACAGCTGTTGTTCCCCATCTGTCATGTAATACTGTGGATGTGCATGACAGTGGATACTTGTCATTGTTTATATATTTATGTGGGAGATTAAATGTGGGGCGGGGCACTAACACATAGACACACCTTCTGGGTAGAGTGACTAGTTCTATGGGAAACATTTCTTCTATTTTAGTGTTGAACTTGCACCCTTTTCTGCCTTGTTCAATGCTTGGGGGTTTCTCGAGCCAGTGTATTATTTCCTATAGAGGGCGGGTTTGGGATTAAGGTCCCCTTCATACTGAATACCCCTAGCGAACTTGCCCTTATTCTCATATATTATATATACCACCCCACAGTCAGTATGTTTTTCATCTTGCTAAAGGCTACTTTTACCATGGCGATTCTTGTTCTAATCTCTTCAAGGCATCTCCCATCAGATGTTATTACTGTTCCGAGATAATTGTACCTATTCACTTGTTGAAGAATATTCCCATTTACTTGTATATTAATAAAATGTTTTGCGTATCCTTTTACAGGACTTAGCTGTCAACACCAGCATCTCTCAGCTGTATGTTGATCTCTTGGCAAGATTACGCTCAGTAGTTTGCCATTGCTTTCTGAGCGGCCGGCTCAGTATCCAGCAAGTCACGAGCGGGGGTCGAACCACCTCAGCTCTCGCTCCGCTGCGAGACTCTGCATGATAAACGGGATTACAGAGAGAAAGTGAGTAACCCCACAGCCAGAGAGACCGGCACTTGTATATTACATTGTGGTATTTCGTTCTTCCTAGTGATGACCATAATCTGTATCTTTTTACAATTTAATTCTAACCCTTGTTGTTCACTGTGTGTAACAACTGCATATACTAAAGTTTGCAGGTCCTGTTCATTGTCTGCATATCTAATGTTATTGATGCATCGTCCCCCAATGTTGATTCCTTCCATATCTTCAATATTTCTGAAAATATTTTCACTGTACAGGGAAAACAGATCTGGAGACAATACACATCCCTGTCTCACACCTCTCTTAATAGGCTGATATTGGCTTACTTCATTATCAACTCTTATGGCAGCTTGTTGTTTCCAATATATGTTTTTTACAAGTCTAAGGTCTTTTCCATCAATTTGTGGATCTTTAAGCATCCTTATCATGTTGACATGTCTCACTTTATTGAAAGCCTTTGTGTAGTCATTAAAGCAAAGGTGTAGATCTTTGTTTACTTCTATAGAACGTTCGATTACGGTTCTCAGTATATACACAGCATTTACTGTACCCTTGCCTTCTACAAACCCACATTGTTCTTCTTCTATTTCAGGTTGTATTTTTCTCCTAACTCTCTGCATGATAATTCTTAGCAAAATCTTCGTGATGTGACTCATTATACTAATTGTTCGATGTTGATCACATTCCAAGGCTACTGATTTCTTTGGGATTGCAATAAATACAGAATTACATAACTCATGAGGTATAATACCTGTATCATATATTGTATTAAGCAGACTGGTAACTTTATCTATTCCATATTCTTCTAAAGCATTAATCAATTCTGTTGTGACGCTGTCTGGACCGGGGGTCTTGCCCGATTCTATATGATTAAGAGCATTCTGAACCTCCATCTTCAAAATTGCTGGCCCTTCATTATTATTTTGAACATCATACTGTTCGTCTCTGTTATCGTCATAAAGGTTTTTCACGTAATCTGACCATACATGTAAAATCTGATCTTTTTCTATTATGACTCTTCCATCTTTTGTCTTTAGGCAGCCTGCTGATGTACGTGTTCTTTGATTAGTAAGCTCCTGAATTCTTTTGTGCATTAGTTTCGCATTTTTACTGTTGTGTTATTTTTCAATTTCTCTGCAATTTTTCTCAAGCCATATTTCTTTTGCCTCCTTACATAAGGTTCTGACTTTTCTGTGAATTTCTTCATATTTGGCAGGATTATTTTTGTTCTGTCTTCTTGTTTCCATTAGTTGTAAAATTTCTTCAGTCATCCATGTCTTACGGCCCACTTTCTTTACTTTTGGAATAGTTTTTTCTGCTGCACAACTGATTGAATTCTTCAGCATTTCCCATTGATCATCTACATCTTGAAATAGGATCTCTAGATCAGACAATAAATCAAATTTGTTCTTTACTTCTATGTTAAAATTATCTTGTATTTCTTTGTCAGTTTTCAATTTGCACAAATCATATTTAGGGTTTCCTGCTGTATACTTAACTTTCTTTAACTTTACCCTCAATGTGCCTGTAATTAATCTGTGATCACTGTAACAGTCTGCATTTGGAACTGTTTTTACAACTGTTAACGCATTTCGAAACCTTTTGCTAATCAGGATGTAATCTATCTGGTTTTTAATCCTGCTGTCTGGACTCCTCCAGGTCCATAATCTTCTAGGATGTTGTTTAAACCAGGTGTTTAATACAACCATTTCTTGTTCTTTTGCCCATTCTACAAGTCTGTATCCTCTTTCATTTCTCTCTCCCAAACCATGGTTGCCTACACTGCATCCATCGCTTCGCTTTCCTATTTTTGCATTGAAATCACCCATTATGATATTTATTTCTGATTTTTTAGTTCTTCAAAGCAGACTCCATGTCATTATACAATTCCTCTATACTTTCTTCACTGCATTCACTTGTAGGGGCATATACTTGAATGACATTTATTTTAAAAGGTCTTGTGTTTAATTTTACTAATAGAACTCTGTCTGATACAGCCCAATATCCTTTGACAGAATTTGATGTTTGCTTATCTAATATAATGGCTACACCTCTTTGCTGTTCTTCTCCCCCAGAGTAAATAATCTTACAATCCTCTCCTGTCCTTATCCCTGCTCCTTTCCATCTCGTTTCCAATATTCCTAATATGTTAATCTTCTCTCTCCCCATTTCTTTTTTGATGTTTTCTAATTTTCCATCTGCATTCATTGTTTTAACATTCCAAGTTCCTACTTTCAATGATATTAATCTTTTGCACCTAGTAGCCTGTTGACGGTCTGGAGTCACCTGGTGCGCATGACTATTCCTACCGGGCGAGGCTGCTCCTATGGAGCACCCATTTACGCTATTTCTCTGATTATCGATAAGTGAACACAACATGATTTTCTTGGCATCTGTAAAGAAGGTAGTTTGCCATTGCTTTCCTTCCCAGCAGTGACCATTCTGGTCAGTGACTGTAGCCATTGTCTCTTCAAAAAAGAGATCCTCTGCCTACTGTCGTGAAGGTGGAGACCATAACCTACAACTATCTGTTGGCTGCTCTCCATCTTCATCCACCACCTGCACGCATGGCTTCACGTAACCCTGATCGGGGGGCTAAACGGGTACTCCACCTTGCCCAAGGCTGTCCCATAGGCTAGCGGAGGGAAGGAGGCGCCTTACTTCTCCTTTGATAGGGGTTACCCCTACCCCTTGCTACTGCGTGGCAAAACAAAAAACAAGAAAATAATAATAATAATGCTGTATCTTTAATATGCCAGTAGCATTTCCCAATTTTAAGTTTTAAAATACTGTTAACGGTTAGTGGTCGGTTATTTATGAACATCAAAACAAATTTTGTAGTTTGTATAAGGCATGTTTGCACATTATAACACGTACAAAACAAGACTTAAAACTTGCAGCTCACATGGCTTAAATAAAATTTAAAAAATTAAAAACTATGTAAACTAAAACAAACAGATAAGTTGGGGGCGGGAGGAGAACAAATACAAGTACAATGTGCTTACTATATATGCAAGGAACTCTGTGTCCAGGTGAAGAGGGAACCGTAGTGTCTTATTAATTTTTCCTACTGTGATTTTTCTCGCCTTTACTGAGTCCTATTCATGTTCCCACAATTTACGTGAAATGAGTTCTATTCATGTTCCCACTATGATTTCTGTTTAAGTTAATTGAGTTCTCTTAGTAGTAAGTATGTACACTGTGTTTGTATTTGTTTTCACATTCTCCCCCATCTCTCTCTCTCTTTCTCTTTCACTCCCACCCCACCAATTAAGCTGCTTGTTCTATTCTAAGCCCCGCGCTTGTTTTCGTGGTTCGGCTATGCTATGGCAGTTGAATTTCGCTCTATATTTTTATTCTTCTTTGAGGAGCTGCTGGCCGACTGGCTAGATTGCCGGATTCTCCTTCCGGAGATCTGGTTTTAAATCCCCTGTAAGGTGTGGATATGTTTTCTATAGGGGACGGAAAAAACAACCAAATCCATAACCAGCACAGTTCGTGGCGACTGCACTAGCCAGGCGGCTTAATTAATTCCTCAGGGTCAGTCCTGCACTGCACGGTACTATAGGCAATAAATGACAGTATTTATTTGCCTTCAGAGACATTAAAGTCGTCGTAGGGTCTCCCACTATGGTGCATGGTTGTTACTTATTGGTATGCCTAGCCTGAAGCCGTAAATGTCAGTCCTTCCCCTATTGTTCACGAACAGAGTTAGGAGATGTAGATTAGAAGAGTACTACAAGACAGCTTCATCTGACAATCAATCAGGTGCCGTCTCCACAATGAAAGTTGGCTGCAACACATGGATCTCCAACACTAACTGTCTCACGCCCTTATTGTACATTCACAAGAGATTAAAGCAAAAAAAATGCACTGATATTTTATACAGCTTCTAGCGTCACTCCTAAGAAATAAAAAGATTGTCCAAGCTGGCATAACAGCTGGATTTTTATTACCCTCAAATAGATACAAATACCTGGCACAACCTATGCCCTCTGAAATGTGAGACTTGTAGCTAAGAATGTGCAGGGCACTAACATTAAAACATGGAAGAATAAAAAGATATTCAGGCAGAAAGTGAAAATCTGTCAAGGAATAGGCGCATGGGAAAACAATTGATATAGAATGCAGGGGGGTTGTGCTCCTTCTGGGCTAGGGAAGAAGGCAATGTTTTATTAACTTTGCCTGTTTGTCCATTTCTCTTTGTTTAGAGAGTATTTATATTTGTTTAGAGGGTAGAACTAAACAAGACTACACAGTTTTGTACATCTGACATAAATGCACGCTCTTCTGATTTGCTGGACTGAGATCAGGAAAACACTATATGGGAATCAAACCTAGAACATCCAGTGGAGTAGGTTGGTGTCCCACCATCCTGTAACACTATCAAGTGCCCAAACTGTGCTGCCATTCCATACCACAACCCTGTGTCTAGTTTGTGCTGCCACCTTTGTACATCACACTATAATACCAACCTGTACAACCTCCATGTGCCCAATTTGTCTCAACCATGTCCCACCACCCTGTGCCCAATCTCTGTCTCAACCATGTCCCACCACCTGTGCCCAATCTCTGTCTCAACCATGTCCCACCACCTGTGCCCAATCTCTGTCTCAACCCCATCTCACAACCCTGTGCCAAATCCGACGCAACCCTGTCTCACCACCCTGTGCCCAATCTGTCTCAACCCTGTCCCACCACCCTGTGCCCAATCCCTGTCTCAACCATGTCCCACCACCTGTGCCCAATCTCTGTCTCAACCCCATCTCACAACCCTGTGACCAATCTCTGTCTCAACCCTGTCCCACCACCCTGTGCCCATTCTGCCACAACCCTGTCCCACCACCCTGTGCCCAATCTCTGTCTCAGCCCCATCTCACCATCCTTTGCCCAATCTCTATCACAACTCTGTCTCACCACCCTGTACCTAATCTCTGTCTCAACCCTGTCTCACCACTCTATACCCAATCTCTATCACAACCCTGTCTCACAAACATGTGTCCAATCCTTTCATGATCCATCATCATCATCCAGTGGCTGTCCTGTACAGAACTGTGCCCTCACAAAACTTTCCACATTTCAGTACACCATGAGCCAAATGTCCTGTCTCTGTTGCCACCATGTGTAACTTACATGACTCAGGGTACTAACTTAAAATCTGCAGAAATACTTATCCAGAATAATTTATGCCATGTAAAGAGTGATTTAAAACAGAACATGAGTTCCGAAAGTTAAAAGCATTAAAGTTGAGTGGACCAACTTCTCTGCTCCAGGTTTTGCCCTATTCGGCTTGATCTCTTTCTGTAGAATGGCAAGCCACCTGCCAAGAACATTGTACAAAGCACAAACTGTATGCTCCAGAAATGATCTCCAGGGGTCGCTATAAAATCATTTTAACATCATGAATTGGACCAGGCCCAAAGAAAGCTACTGGGGATTTCTAAACAGCCTGGCATCATGGCATGGACAGATATAAACACACAAACTGATACATTCTGGGGCAGAACAAGAGCAGTGAAGAAGCATGACAGCTCATGCCGGTAAACAAGGCACCTGATCAAGATAAAGTAAATCAATAATTATTCACACCTTCATATAATCTAAGCAGAATAATTATTCAGGCCTTCATATAATCTAAGCAGAATAATTATTCAATCCTTCATATAATCTAAGCACAATAATTATTGAGGCCTTCATATAATCTAAGCAGAATAATTATTCAATCCTTCATATAATCTAAGCAGAATAATTATTCAGGCCTTCAAATAATCCAAGCACAATAATTATTCAATTCTTCATATAATCTAAGCAGAATAATTATTCAAGCCTTCATATAATCTAAGCAGAATAATTATTCAAGCCTTCATATAATCTAAGCAGAATAATTATTCAGGCCTTCAAATAATCTAAGCAGAATAATTATCCAGGCCTTCAAATAATCTAAGCAGAATAATTATTCAGGCCTTCATATAATCTAAGCACAATAATTATTCAGGCCTTCATATAATAGCACAATAAGTATGCAGGCCTTCATATAATCTAGGCACATTATATGAGGTAGGATAGCTAGTCCCTATTCACAACATTTTCTGTCCATACAATTCCTAGAACATTCTGAAAATTGACATCCATTTTTATGAGGCCGAGTTGACCAGCGAGCTGTACTGGAATTAACAAATAATCCTGCCTCAGCTGGAGAACAAACCTAGGACACTGCCTTGGCAAGCAAGTACACTAACCACTGCAGTTCTACTAAAACATAGTACAATGACAAATGCTCCCTTACTCACCTTTGTCAGTCAGAAAGTATTATTTACTGAGGTGTTATAATACCCATTTATGAATGTGCCCAAATTAATTTTGTGTGTATGACTCTCGTGTTAACAAACCCACATTCCATTCACCAGGTCTAGAAATTAGCATGCAAGCTGGAGTCACATTGTTAAAATAGAAAGGTCAAATTGCATGCCAGATTTCTTGTTAATAATAGAAAGATTTGGTTCCTGTAGTCACTAGTTTAGTCTAGTGTGGCCTTTTCTTAATTACATCACTATTTCTTTAGTTTATTTGTCTGAAGTAGAATGCTCTCTTGATATATTTATAATTCTTTGGTAAATACTGAATTTTGGTGCATTTCTTTTTTCTTTGGCGCTTACTCGCTTTGAACTCAAGAGTAGTCTATACACACTACTTCTAGTAACACTGGACTTAATTTTGCGGGTGGATTAGCTTTCCCTATTACCAGTGTCCCTCGCCATCAGGCAAACCCACTCTGACTTAAGAGGTACTTGTAATTTACGCCCCCAAAGTCTAGCACGAGAAGTGAACATTTTAGTACAACTGTCCAGTGTAAGGGTTGTAACCCTTAGCTCAGCTTCAGCACACTGGATGTTTAAGAGCATGAGTTCTTATCCATTCTGCCATGCTGACCTTCATGCATTTTGTGTGATTATAAGCATAATTCAAGCAGGTACATTTATACAGAAGTAGCAAACCGAGATAAAGCTTTGAATGCTCATCCAGTGGAATGGCACAATGACCTTAATGCAAGGTCTTACATTACTCTGCAATGTAAGGGTAAAGCTGACTAAGAAAGAAAGAAATAGATAAGAAATAGGTAAGAAAGAACTGCAGCAGGATATTACAATATAAAATGAAACAAAAAGGTATTTTTTTCCAACCAGGAGAGAAATAGTAAAAGCAAACACGTACATACCAGACATGGACTTTGGAATGTGTTGTTTCACCTTGGGATCTAAACATACCTTTTTGTTTCTTTAAGAAAGAAAGAAAGAAAGAAAGAAAGAAAGAAAGAAAGAAAGAACATTGTTTAAATCATTATTTAACTAAAGAAATAAAAAACAAATATTATAAATCATTAATTACTTATTTAAAAAAACACTCTGATAGACTTCTTTTACATTAATTTTTCAAAAAGAAGAAAGTAAATTCTTAAAATAATTTTTAATTACAGAAATAAACAAATATGATTATAAATAATTAATTACTCATTTAAAAAAATATTATTGCAGACTTCTTTTACATTCATTTTTCACAGAAAGAAAGACAGAAAGAAAGAAAATTGTTTCAATCACTGAAAGAAAGAAAATTGTTTAAATCATTGAAAGAAAGAAAGAAATTCTTTACATCACTATTTAACTAAAGAAATAACAATAAATCATCAATTATCTAAAAGAAACATACTGTTGGTCTTTTTTACATTAATTTTTTTTTCACCAGCAAAATGACTATAATTTCAATTCAACTGGTCAATGGTCAATATATCTTTCATCACAGCTTGAAAAATGTTGATGAATTATGGTTGATTGTGTTTGCAACTCTATAAAGTAAAGAGCTGTCAACAGTTTATGGTAGTTAATTCTTGGCATACCTTATGCACTTGAAATATTGTCTTTTTCTTCTTACAGCTTCAGACGTCAACATGAAAGCAGCAGTTGACTTGATCGTGCTGACATAGAGTTTGATTCAGGTGGAATGATTGTAGGCCTAAATATATTTGTATGTTCTGCATATGTTGGCCACTCCTGCACTAAGTGCTTAGTTATCATTTTACCAGTTTCAGTCACATTCACTAGTATTTCCAATCTTTGATTTATTAATTGCAAAAGTGTCAATGGCTTATATATCATCATAATGTGGTCATCGCGCTATTTGTTTCTTTTCCTGATCTGTTCCACAATTTTAATGTTTGGTAAAAGGAAAGTTGCTTTGGAGAATTCTTACATTCCTATTTATCAAAAAATTACACTAACAATGGACAAATGTTTGCAGAATATCAGAAATTGAGTGGTTAATTTTCTTATTTCAACAATGACAACGTCCACTCGTCGTCTGATTGACATAAGATTTTCTCCAAACTATAACTAAAATACCAATACAGTAGTTTGCCCTATGCAACCTCCTTTAATTTGATATACAATACAACATGTCTGCTACCATACTAACAACTTTAAAGTCATTACTGTGACATACCCCTACTTCCCATTTTCCACAATGCATTTTTGTTTTGTTCAAACCTACTTATTGTTTGGCATTCAATTAATTAAACATGTGGTGCTTCAGCTTGTTGTGTCTTGTGTTGAGTCTGAAGTGTCTTAACAATTGTCTTAAATTTCCCTAACTCCACATTAAGTTATACTAGTGGTTAAGACTTTACAAATCCAAGTTAAGTAAAATATACAGCTCATATTCCAGTCCAGTATTTCTATAAATCCCTTTCAGTAATCTGTGTGCTGACATGGGGTGCTACCTGAAGTCTTCTGAAGCAATGAACTTCAAATTACTATTACCAATCATGATCCAAAATGTATTCTCAAAAATGATCTCATAAAACAGGCTGTATTTGAGCATGTGTGTTGAGTGTTAATGAGCTAATACAGCATTTATATGATAATATCAAAGCGAAAAAATAACATTCATGTAACAGAATATATGGGTCAACATTACATAGCTTCACTAATGTAGAGCTTAGGTAGAGATCTAAGCAGACTCCAATGAATCAAGAGATGAGGACAGGATGCTGGTGCTGAATAGGACACACATTGAGAACACTTGATAATAGTTAACTATACAATCCCTTCTCTGGACACTCACTGAGAACACTTAATAGTTAACTATACGATCCCTTCTCTGGACACTCATTGAGAACACTTGATACTAGTTAACTATAAGATCCTTTCTCTGGACATACACAGAGAACACTTGATGATAGTTAACTATAAGATCCCTTCTCTGGACATTTTGAGAACACTTGATAATAGTTAACTATAAGATCCTTTCTCTGGACATACACAGAGAACACTTGATGATAGTTAACTATAAGATCCCTTCTCTGGACATTTTGAGAACACTTGATACTAGTTAACTATAAGATCCTTTCTCTGGACATACACAGAGAACACTTGATGATAAGATCCCTTCTCTGGACATTTTGAGAACACTTGATACTAGTTAACTATAAGATCCCTTCTCTGGACATTTTGAGAACACTTGATACTAGTTAACCCTTTACAAGGCATAGCGTCCGTTACCGGCCGGTCTCTAAATACGAGCGTAATGTCTGATTCTGGCCGATACTATTATGCATTGTAAAAACGCGATCTCTCGGCTTTCCGACACTTCCGTCGGCTACTTTCAATTTCGCCCATAGCTTGACAACGTGGCCGCCATTTGTAAACGCGCTACAGTGACTTTGAACAGACTTTTACGGACTTGTATTGATAGTTTTACGCTGTTTTTCAAAATGGATTTCGGCGATTCTTCAAGTGATAGCCGAGATTTCGCTCTGTTCAATTTAAATGACATTAAAGGGCACGAAGTTGATTATTAATCGGAGCTAGATATCAGTGCCTAGCGTTACTTTGCATTAGCAGTCGTGAGTCGGACTTTAAAGAAAGTGATTATGATTCTGAAAATGTGTTTGTAAATTGCCGTATAGATGACGGAAAATCACAAACATGCCGTATTTCGTAAATATTTGTGTTCATATATGGATTACCGGCAACAATCACGTGAGTAACATATTCTGCATGCTTTTCCCTTCATTGTGTTGTTTATTTAACTAAAATCGGTTGACTAACACCTTATTTGTGATGTTTTTACTAACGCGACCCGAAATTTTTACAGAACCTGAAAAAATCTTGCCCGTTCAGGGCTACAAAACGGACTAGTGTCTGCCCTGTAAAGGGTTAACTATAAGATCCCTTCTCTGGACATTTTGAGAACACTTGATACTAGTTAACTATAAGATCCCTTCTCTGGACATTTTGAGAACACTTGATACTAGTTAACTATAAGATCCCTTCTCTGGACATTTTGAGAACACTTGATACTAGTTAACTATAAGATCCTTTCTCTGGACATACACAGAGAACACTTGATACTAGTTAACTATAAGATCCTTTCTCTGGACATACACAGAGAACACTTGATGATAGTCAACTATAAGATCCCTTCTCTGGACATTTTGAGAACACTTGATACTAGTTAACAATAAGATCCCTTCTCCGGACATATTTTAAGAACACTTGATGATAGTTAACTATAAGATCCCTTCTCTGGACATATTTTAAGAACACTTGATACTAGTTAACTACAAGGTCCCTTCTCTGGACATATTTTAAGAACACTTGATACTAGTTAACTATAAGATCCCTTCTCTGGACATATTTTAAGAACACTTGATACTAGTTAACTATAAGGTCCCTTCTCTGGACATACATAGAGAACACTTGATTTTTTTTTTTTTTTGCATATCCTATACAGGACATTGCTGTCAACACCAGCATCTTTCAGCTGTATGTTGATTTCTTGGCAAGATTACGCTCAGTAGTTTGCCATTGCTTTCTGAGCGGCCGGCTCACATACCCCGTAAGTTATCGATGCGATTCGAACCACCGCTGATTCTTACCGTCATCATGTTAACCCACGAGAGTATACAAGATTACGGAGAAAAGTCATAGCCTCTAAGCCACGAAGCCGGCTACACTTGATACTAGTTAACTATAAGATCCCTTCTCAGGACACATTTTGAGAACACTTGATACTAGTTAACTATAAGGTCCCTTCTCTGGCCATACATAGAGAACACTTGATACTAGTTAACTATAAGGTCCCTTCTCTGGCCATACATAGAGAACACTTGATACTAGTTAACTATAAGGTCCCTTCTCTGGACATATTTTAAGAGCACTTGATACTAGTTAACTATAAGGTCCCTTCTGTGGACATACATAGAGAATACTTGATACTAGTTAACTATAAGGTCCCTTCTCTGGACATATTTTAAGAGCACTTGATACTAGTTAACTATAAGGTCCCTTCTCTGGCCATACATAGAGAACACTTGATACTAGTTAACTATAAGGTCCCTTCTGTGGACATACATAGAGAATACTTGATACTAGTTAACTATAAGGTCCCTTCTCTGGAATCCACATAACAAAAGAATTGGTGGGAGACCTATAAACACATGGAGAAGTGACAAAGGTAGATGAATTAAATAGGGAGGACATTGAGGGAGCTGGAGGAGAAAGCAAAACAGGATGGCTTCATGTGAGTTAGTTGATAGTCTATGCTTCAGCAGAAGGGGATAAAGGGAAGAAAAAGAAAGAAGAAATAAGGAGGAGGAAAAGGAGGAAGAGGAGGCAGCGGGGTAGGAGGAGGAGGTGGCAGAGAAGAAGAAGAAGAAGAAGAAGAAGAAGAAGAAGAAGAAGAAGAAGAAGAAGAAGAAGAAGAAGAAGAAGAAGAAGAAAAAGAAGAATAGAAATTGCATATTTATATAGTTATACCAGGCACATACTGATCTTGTTTCGACCCAGTCATAAATTCTCCATATCTAACTGCTGTAGGGCTGATGACTTTATTCTACTAAAATGAAGTGAACCTGGCTGAGACTATCAATGCGTATCCCAACAGTTCCGTCCAGAAAGAGATGAAAGTAAGTGTCCATTAGTATAATGAAGTTGCCTGGACGGAGACATCTGGACAAAGGATAGTTGACTGGTATGCTGGATGTTTTGTCCGTGTAAACATCTGATTCACTATAAAATATTATATGAGTCTCCTGTCCGATCACGTCCTGAAATTAGATAAAGGAATAATGTCAGAGGTGGCTGGTTGGTTGATTGGTTGGTTAACCGACTGATTGCTGGCTGGCCAGCTGATTAGTTAGTTGGTTGAATGGCTGGTTGGTTGCATGGTTGGCTGACTGATTTGTTGGTTTGCTGGTTGGTTTACTGATTAGTTGGTTGGTTGGCTGGCTTGTTGGTTGGTTAACAATTTCATTGGCTAATGGTTGGTTGGTGTATTGGTTGGTTGACTGATTGGTTGGTTGGTTAGTTCATTGGCTGGCTGGCTGCTTGGTTGGCTGACTGGTTTATTGTGAATCCTCTAGAAGACTAAGTTTGATGCCCTGAAGTCAAGTCATCCGGACCCAGACAAGGGCTTGCATCTATTGAAGTGAGGTTGGGGTACAGAATTTCTCCTGACCTGATTCTTAAGAATCATCTCCTTGAAAAATGTGCTGTACAGCTCTACTTCCCCTCTCTAACCTCAGAAACCAGTGGGTGTGCAAGGACGGAAGTGTAATTTCACATCCACAGAGAAGTATATTAGGTTGTAAGCAGATCATAAGCCAGAACAGCACAATTTAACAGACTGGGTTCAGGGCTAGGTTAGTCAGGTCTACTCTACAGGGTTTAGATATTTTATTATCAACTCCAACCCAATGCCAAGAGGGAAATGTCAGAGGTGAAGGCTGAGCAAAGTTAATCTCAAAACATGAATGAATGTAACCTGCAGGTGCAAAATCCAACCAATAATTAACACCAACAAAACAAGAAAGAATAATTACTTCATCAGCCAAAATGAAGCAAAGATCACTGACCAAAGTCAAGACAGAATAATTACTTTATCCAAGACAAATGAAGCAAAGCTCACTCCCTAAAACAAGACAGAATAATAACTTTATCAACCAAAATGAAGCAAAGCTCACTCCCTAGAACAAGACTAAGTAATTACTTCATCAGCAAAAATAAAGCAAAACTCACTCCCTAAGTCAAGACAGAATGATTACTTCATCAGCCAAAATGAAGCAAAGCTGACTCCCTAAAACAAGACAGAATGATTACTTCATCAGCCAAAATGAAGCAAAGCTCACTCCCTAAAACAAAGATGCTTGCCCTTTTCAGGGTGCGAATGATCTGTCTACCAATGCACCAAACTTAACTGATTCACTGCCAAAGGATAAAATATCGTCAAATGCGACCTTCTGTTTGGACATAAGGACGACACATCGCCATACTAGGGTCATTGCGTTATTTGTTTCATTTCGTGGTATCTGCCTCAATTTCAATGCTCAGAGAACGGAAATTTACCTTATAATACTTGATTGATTGTGTACCATGTTTTGTCTAAACTTACATTTTGTTTAACATAAACTTACTCTTCCATAGAATTCACAACCAACCAACCATGCCTCAGGATGTAGAAGGAAATAAAAATGTATGGCTTTTTATATTCACACACAGAGATATAACTGCAAACACTGTCACTTCTTGATTCATATTTACAGATTATTCAAATAATCTGTATTATTAGTAGCAAAGTAATGTAAATATATTTTTCACGTCTATCATTTAACAAATAGTAGTATATTCCAAAAATTAATTTTATAAGTATAGCATACAAAGCGTTTTCGTTTTAATTATATAATGACTCTCTTGATTTACAGACCATGGCCAGTGTGACACTTCACACAGGAAATGAACTTTGGCACTTACAGAAGATTGTTGGTGTGCAATCATTGTATGAAAGAAACACTGCCAATTGTTGTACTTACCCTAATAACAACTCCATAGCGAAAGAGATGGAAATATGGCCCGACAATTTCTGCCATGACAATCATTTCCTCTCCACATGCGTCTGCAGAAACACCAAGCGGTTGTTATTTAGAATTTTGACTATTAAATGTCAAGAGGTCAGTATTTAATTGCCATGTCACATTGTTTTATTGAGTTAGCTGCTTCTGCTACTAACGTACTCATAAAAAAGAATAGGACAAGTACAAACTGCATTTAATAAAACAAATATGTTATGCAGTAATACTAATGTCATTGTAGTTAGAAAGAAGAATTGCAGCATGTTATACTGAAGCAATTAGAAATATGGCTGTGAATCCCAGAAAATTAGTTTTTACAAGAAGTCCCGAAATATGGCTGTGAATCCCAGAAAATTAGTTTTTACAAGAAGTCCCGAAGCAGGAACAAGCTATGGGAAAGTTCTGCCAGGACCACCACATTTTGTAGGCCCGAGTGCACAGAACAATCGGTGACCAATTGTGTCAGGACCTCCACATTTTGTAGGCCTGAGTGCACAGAGCAATAGTTGATCAGCTGTGCCAGGACCACCACATTTTGTAGGCCTGAGTGCACAGAGCAATAGTTGATCAGTTGTGCCAGGACTACCACATTTTGTAGGCCTGAGTGCACAGAGCAATAGGTGATCAGTTGTGCTAGGGCTACCACATTTTGTAGGCCTGAGTGCACAGAGCAGTAGGTGATCAGTTGCGCCAGGGCCACCACATTTTGTAGGCCTGAGTGCACAGAGCAGTAGGTGATCAGTTGTGCCGGGACTACCACATTTTGTAGGCCTGAGTGCACAGAGCAGTAGGTGATCAGTTGTGCCGGGACTACCACATTTTGTAGGCCTGAGTGCACAGAGCAGTAGGTGATCAGTTGTGCCAGGACTACCACATTTTGTAGGCCTGAGTGCACAGAGCAGTAGGTGATCAGTTGTGCCAGGACCACCACATTTTGTAGGCCTGAGTGCACAGAGCAATAGGTGACCAGTTGTGCCAGGACCACCACATTTTGTAGGCCTGAGTGCACAGAGCAATAGGTGACCAGTTGTGCCGGGACCACCACATTTTGTAGGCCTGAGTGCACAGAGCAGTAGGTGATCAGTTGTGCCGGGACTACCACATTTTGTAGGCCTGAGTGCACAGAGCAATAGGTGCCAGGACCACATTTTGTAGGCCTGAGTGCACAGAGCAATAGGTGACCAGTTGTGCCGGGACCATCACATTTTGTAGGCCTGAGTGCACAGAGCAATAGTTGACCAGCTGTGCCAGGACCACCACATTTTGTAGGCCTGAGTGCACAGAGCAATAGTTGACCAGTCTTGTCCTCACTTAGTGGATAATGGATGAAAGCATCAAACTCCTGCCATACTTCTCTCATGAAATTACAGCAATCCCCCAACCCCATCAACTTCACTGATGTGATCACTGACAGTTAGTAAACAAGACAAAAAATACCACGAAGACACAGAGATGTGGTTTTATAGAAGAATGCTGAAAATCACCTGTTATAGCCTAAATGAGCAACAAAATCTTTTCAAAGAGGCTAAACGACATACAGCGTATTACAAACGTCACAAAGAGGCATGCAGTTTTTTTTTTAAAACCACATTATAAGAAGTAAAAACCTGGAATATAATGTCAAGATCTATGGAAAGAACATTGAAGTAAACTATTCCCTCCATCCAACGTTTACGTGGTCGGCCTCTTCATCTGTTTCCATCTGGTCTGTACATCATTGCTTGTTGTGGTATGCTGTTGAATGGTAACCTACTTGCATGGCCAAACCATCTGCTTGCCTTGAACTCAAGCGTAGTCCATACACATGCTACTACTTCTAGTGGACTGGACTGATGTTTGCATGTGGATTAGCTTTCCCTATTACCAGTGTCCCTTGCCATCAGGTGAACCCACGCTGACTTGAGAGGTAATAATGCTATGAGGTAATGATTGCATTCCTTACTGATAACTTAAGTAACAGACACTAGTATGTGGAACATCCTGGGCAGACACTAATCTGTGAGTGACTGGAAAGACACCAGTCTGTGAGATGTACTGAGCAGATACTAGTCTTGTGAGATGTAATTGGCAGACACCAGTCTGTGAGACATACTGGGCAGACACTAATCTGTGAGTGACTGGAAAGACACCAGTCTGTGAGATGTACTGAGCAGATACTAGTCTTGTGAGATGTAATTGGCAGACACTAGTCTGTGAAACATACTGGGCAGAAACTAGTTTATCAGACATACTGGGCAGACACTAGTCAGTGAGACATCCTGGGCAGACCTTGGTCTCTAGGACACGCTGGGCAAACATGAGTGCAAACAAAAAGAATGCTTATGAAAAAACAAAGAGGCAGCTATAGAAATTAAATTATACAGGTTGTAGCTAAGTAGTGGTTGTGGAAAATGAGTCAACAGACATGGTACTTTTCTACTTCCTCCTTTTCTTCTTCATTCCCATTTTAAGGCAAATGAGTCAAATCTAGTTATGCACCTGAAAGATCAGTCCCTGACTATGGCGTGCATTTGTGTTAGGTGTGCTTCCTCTAGAGATTCCATGCCATTGGTAGGCCAGTCTCCGTGGTCTAGGGGTTACACGACTTTCTCCGTAATCCCGTATACTCTTGTAAGTAATGTGATGTGCGTGAGAATTGGTAGCGGTTCTCTCCGCGTTGGTAACTTACGGGATACGTGAGCCGATCACTCAGAAAGCAATGGCAAACTACTAAGCATAATCTTGCCAAGAAATCAACAATCAGCTGAAAGATGCTAATGTTGACAGCAATATCCTGTAAAGGATATGCCACACACACCAAAAAAAAACCATTGGTAGATTTTCTTTCTGAGCAATACTGCCAGGGCAGTATCCTTTTACACTGTACAATTTCCAGTCGTGGGATTTTTAATCTGCTCAACTTGCACATGGGAGCTCCTGTTTTTCGTCCTTATCCAAGAGGTAGGTTTCAACAATGCACCAATTAAAATTAAAATGCACCAATTAAGCATGGTTACTGGACAAAAAAATGGTCATGGCATAGTAGTTAGTGCACTTATCTACCAAGACAGTGATCCAGGTTTAATCTCCTACAGGCAGGATTATTCTTTATGACAGGTACAATTCTGGGATCGACCCTGCCTGAAACATGGGCACCAATCTTCTGGGATTTGTCTGGGAATGGAAGATGGTGAGGAAGGGAACTGGCTACTCCACTGCATACATGGTCTAGTCCAGTGGTTCTCAACCTTTTTTGGCCCATGCACCCTTTCACCATATGTCAGAATGTCATTCCCCCCTTTCCAGTGAATGAAAGAAAAATTATTCCCCCCTTTCCAGTGAATGAAAGAAAAATTATTCCCCCCCCCCCCCCCCTTTTCCAGAATTGTCAGCCCCAAAAAGTGCATTTAAAATAACATGCCTATAATACTAAAAATCCTTATTTTCTTCCATATTTGTATATGACCTTTATATGCATAGGTTAATTTTATAGTGTAGAAAAAAGCCAAAGAATTGCCGCTTAACACATGACATCAGAATGCCAGAAAATTGTGCTTCATCAAACAAAACGCTCAATAGAAAACCAGGTTATTGTGCCTGAAGCCATTTTGAGTCTGCCAATCTGTGGTCTTAATCTCTCCACCCCCCCCCCCCCCACACACCCTAAAATTCCCCCCTTGGGTGGAATTCCCCACTGGTTGAGAACCATTGAGCTAGAATACGTGAAGGCCAAATTCTTCACACCCCAAAAGTAGTATATAGTATGGGACTATCTTTACCTTTACTACTGGAGAAAGTTGAATCCCCAGCAGAAGTACCTTTGTCCCCAACAAGACATTCCTGAGATCACCACAGCCTCATTAAGGTGGGGTTCCCACAACATTCATATTTTGGGGACACTGGTAAGGGAAGTAGGGAGGATGGAAACTGGCCATCTTACCAGATTATGTCATATCCTAAATGATGCTGGGGGATTCAAATGAAAACCTTAAATGTCCCAATGACTGAGTTGTCCAAACAGGTAGAAATCACTTGGGGCTAGGTCTGGCGAGTACGGTGTATGCGGTACATACTGAAAGTGGAGATCATTGATGGTTTCAGCTGGAGGGGCAGTGTGGGGGGTCGAGCATTGTCATGTTGCAAAAGAACACCTTTATTCAGAAGGCCACAAATCAAAAAGCAAACTAGAGACTTTAGGGTAAGTGTTGAGCCAAAATAGGGAATAACAGTTAAGTGTTGAGTCAGAAAGGTGAATCATAGTAAGTGTTGAGTCAGAATGGTGAATCACAGTAAGTGTTGAGTCAGAATGGTGAATCACAGTAAGTGTCTAGTCAGAATGGTGAATCAATGTAAGTGTTGAAAGTAAGTGTTGAGTCAGTAAAGTGAATCAATGTAAGTGTTGAGTCAGAATGGTGAATCATTGTAAGTGTTGAGTCAGAATGATGAATCAAATGTAAGTGGTGAGTCAGAATGGTGAGTCAATGTAATTGTTGAGTCAGAATGGTGAATCAATGTAAGTGTTGAGTGAGAATGGTGAATAACAGTAAGTGTTGAGTTGATATTTTGAATCAGTGTTGAGTCAGAATGTTGAATCACAATAAGTGTTGAGTCAGAATGTTGAATCACAATAAGAGTTGAGTCAGAATGTTGAATCACAATAAGTGTTGAGCCAGAAGGTGAATCACAGTGTTGAGTCAGAAAGGTGAATCACAGTAAGTGTTGAGTCAGAAAGGTGAATCACAGTAAGTGTTGAGTCAGAATGTTGAATCACAGTAAGTGTTGAGTCAGAATGTTGATTCACAGTAAGTGTTGAGTCCAAATCTTGAATCACAGTAAGTGTTGCGTCAGAAAGGTGAATCACAGTAAGTGTTGAGTCAGAATGGTGAATCACAGTAAGCGTTGAATCAGAAAGGTGAATCACAGTAAGTGTTGAGTCAGAATGGTGAATCACTTACAGTCAACTTCATCAGGCAGATCGCGCAGAAACTGACTGAGAACGAAACCTCCCTTGATCAATGACAGTTTCAGAGCATCAGGCATTTTACTTTGGATCAAATTAAATTTTTCCTTCCTCCCTGAAAACATAAATTTCTCATCAATACAGATCAGTACCTAAAGATCAATAATGAATATTATACTTTTTTTTCTTCAAAATAAACATAACTCTTCAAGGCATCTGGCTTTGTGGCGAAGGGGTTACAAGCAGAGTTCTTAATCTTGCACACCACGTTCAAAACACAGCTGTGGGTGATTTGGCAGCAGACCGCCTTGCGATGGTTTTTATAAAATGGTATGAGCGCTGATCATTTAGAAAAAAATGGCAAACTACTGAACGTAAACTTGCCAAGAAATCACCAACAGCCATAAATACTGGGGTTGACTGTGACGTCCTGTAAAGGATATAAACTTAAAGCCAGTGTGGTTCAAACCCTAACAGAGACAGGATTACTTTTGTCTAGCAGTACAACTCTGGCATCCCAAAATGGACAGAATAGGGCAGAAAATGACCACCTCACTTCATATGTTGTAGTCTAGAATATGCAAAGGTGCTTCACACCCCCATGTCAATATCTGCTATGGGACAACCTAAATCACTGATCAGATTGTGTTCTGTTTTTCTTTACAGCTCTCTTTGGATTTGACCTTTGCTTTTGTTTTTCATTGTTACTCCCATACTACAAGAGGAAGTACAGGATAGTCATTCATAAGATACAAGTTCTCAGCTGAATGCATGAACTCTGTATATACTGGAATCCATCATCATCATTATGTGGCTGACACTTTTGCAGAAAGCCATTCTCATCAAGGACTGATGGACAGGTCCTAGATAAAATCTTGCCTCATGCCCAGGGTGTCTGCAATGTCCAATGTCTATCTGTGTGCTTCTCGGCCCTGCCTCTTCTTTCAGGAACCAAGGGCAAGGATCCCTAAATGTATATACTGTGATCAATATCTATAAAACGCAATCTCTCTCTCTCTCTCTCTCTCTCTGTCCGTCCGCCCGTCCCCCGTTCTTTATGCGTTCGCGAACGGTCCATCCAATTTAGATGAAATTTTCTACATGTTTTCTTTTCATTCTCGTGCAACCAACTGTCATAGTTTTTTTTAGTGTACATTCAGCTATTTACTTACTAAAATTTAATATTTAAATTACATGACTTAACATAAGAAAAAATATATAAAGGAACATAACTTTTAGTAGCATAGCTATATCTTAGGTTAAGTCCCCTGGCTATAGATAGATAGATAGATAGATAGATAGATAGATAGATAGATAGATCTGACCCGATAGATAGAGATGGTGGGTTAGACGGAGGGAGAGACGGACGGGCAGGCAGACAGACAGACAGTCGGGAACGGGAACTTATATGAATTAAATGAGATGCTCCCCATCAGGGGCTGGGCGAAGCCGGGCCGGGTCAGACAGACAGGCAGATAGTCAGGAACGGGAGCTTATATGACTACTTATATGAATTAAATGAGATGCTCCCCACCAGGGACTGGGCGAAGCCGGGCCAGGTCAGACAGACAGACAGATAGACAGACAGTCAGTCGGGAACGGGAGCTTATATGACTACTTATGTGAATTAAATGAGATGCTCCCCACCAGGAGCTGGGCGAAGCTGGGCCGGGTCAGACAGACAGACAAGCAGACAGATAGATAGATCCCCGCCAGGGCCTGGGCGAAGCCGGGCCTGGGTCAGCTAGTATAATATAAACATTTGGCCGTGGATTGGTTTTGTCTCATCTCATCTCGTTCCTCTTGTACCTTGCGATGTTGAGGTGAAGTATAAACAGCAGGAGAGTGCCCGCTTATGGGCGTCATGTATCGACATTCCCATGGACTCTGTTATTCCCTGCGTCCATCGTTTATGTGGTCGGCCTCTTCTTCTGCTTCCCTCTGGGATTGGTTTTGTAATTGTCATATTTCATCAAGGGAGCCTACTCTTGTTGATACTGAACTGAGGGATTTTTAACATAGGTAACATGTTCATAATATGCCCTGTGTTATCTACCTTACCATAAGAAGACTTCTGCTACAATACACATTGATCAGTGGAGTTGGAACTTTAAGAAAAATCATCGTCAAGTGTCATTACCACATTCAAGTTCTGCTATAATTCTCCAACACCTCTGATGTCCGTCTTCACTCATACAGGATACTTCCAATTCATCTCTTGACGTTGTCCATGCTCACATAAAACTGTCTGCCTCTTGCATGCTTGTCCTCCCAGCATGCCCTTTCCCTTCATTCATTAGAAGTATCTCACTTGTTTGACTTTGATGTAATTCATTACTATTTTCTTTATTCCAATTTGTTATAATACTTTTTTGTTCTTTTTTTTTTTATGTAACTCATGCCATGATATTTCTCCTATTCGAAATATATAAAAACGTGTCAAAGGCTTCAAAACTGTAATAATTGCCCACGTGTTTGCACCATATAACCATGAAGCGTAAATATGGTGATGAGTTACTTTTAACTCATAACTTAGCTATTTAGAGGTGAGAAGCTCCTTCTTATTGTTGATTATCATTTTTGTCATTCCTATTTTCTTCTTAACTTCTTTTTTACATCTGCCACCAACCGTAATAAAATTTTCTAGGTAAGAAAAACTATTGACTTCTTCAAGTGTCTTCCCATTCACAGTAATTCTTAAAATAACATCTCTGACGTCTTCTGTTATAGATGAGTTCTAAAAATATCTTGGATAAAGAAAAGAACAAATGCATCCATACTTCAAGAGCTGAATATTGAAGAAGGTTGGCTTTTAAAGACGATAAAACAAAGAAAATTTAAATAATTTGATCACTTGAAACACCACAAAAGTTTGAAGAGCACAAACAATAATGAAGAGGTATATGCCTGGGAAAAGGGGAAGAGGAAGGCCAAAGAGAAGATGGGTGCAGAATGTGGTGGATGATCTCCAGATGGGCATATCGCACGCGGGACATCTTGCTTTTTAATCTTGCTACTGAATGAATGAATGACGTCTTCTGGAAGATTTAAATGTGACCCTGGTACTTTTTGAGTCACTTGCCTGCCAACTGGTTGGTCATGTGTTTGAATCCCCCATCAAGGCAGAATTTTACAAGCTGATCTGGGCTCCAAGGTCACCCCAATATAAAACAGGTACCAGTAAATGGGAAGTAAAAGAAATCAGCTCGATATTGAACACATCACCCATCAAGTGTTGACTGGTCTATACAATGATAGGGTTAGGCTAGCACCATAAACCCAATACATCTCAAAGCATATAAAAATACTTCACATAAAACAAGCATGTTTTACTTACTGCAGATCCCTTTGTGTTGTGGGTAGCCACTTTTCTGGCACTGTTGATCACAGTAGCTGGACAGCTTGCATCGTGAGCAGCTCAAGACATAGCCTTTCTTCTTGCAGTATGAACACTTGCCCCATGTGGATGATGGCTGGTCTCTGGGGGTCTCTTTTTTTTCTTCCTTGGATTTTTTGTGTTCAGTCTTCTCAGATTTCAATCCTGATGCGCCCTCTTCTAATGGTACACTTCCTGTAGATGTAGAATCGGACACAACGGCTGAATCTTTTATTAACTGATTCAGTGCCAAAAAAAGATTACGAACTACTTTAGAACCCCAGCTAAGCGAAACGCAGCTTGGATTTAGGAAAAACAAAGGATGCACAGACGCCATTTTTGCTCTTAGACAACTTATAGAAAAATCAATCGAATTCAATGAAACACTCTACTTAGCCTTTGTCGACCAAGAAAAGGCATTTGATAGGGTAGATAGAAACAAGCTGTGGGAAATCCTTAAACAATATGGAGTGAGTACACATCTAACAAACCTATGTAGAAGTTTATACAACAGTGAATGCATAGTGAGAGCAACTGGAGGACACTCAGAACCCTTCACCGTAAGATCTGGAGTACGACAAGGTTGTGTCCTGTCCCCTCTCTTGTTCATAACATATATAGACAACATATGTAAAGAAACCAGCCAAGCAGAGACAGCAAGAATACCGCATGACGAGAACACAGAAGAAGAACCATCTGCAAATCTAACCATTAGAGAACTCTTGTTTGCGGACGACCAAGCACTAATAGCAAAATCAGAAGCTGAATTACAAGACCACATGAATAGTCTAAACGAAATGTATAGGGAACATAACATGAAAATTAGCACAAGCAAAACAGAGGTAATGACTATAACTAAAGAAGAACAAACAGCAACAATTCACCTAAACGAACATCCCTTGAAACAAGTAAAGAGCTTCAAGTACCTAGGAAGTATAATATCATCAAATGGCAGATCAGAAGACGATATCGAAAATAGGTGCAATAAGGCAAATCAACTCATTGGACAAATGGCACCAATACTAAAGAACAAACATGTATCAATAACTACTAAGAAAGCACTTTACAACACAATCTTCCTACCAACTCTGTGCTACCAATGCCAAACCTGGACAATGACAGAAAAAGAGAAAAGAAAAATCACAACAACAGAAATGAGGTTCCTGAGAAGAATACTCAACGTATCAAGAAGAGATAAGATCAGAAATGAAGAAATCAGGACTAAAGTGGGGGTTAAAGCTGCTCTAGATTTTATTAGAAAGCAGCAAGTCAAATGGTTTGGCCATGCAAGTAGGTTACCAGTCAACAGCATGCCACAACAAGCAATGATGTACAGACCAGATGGAAACAGAGGAAGAGGCCGACCACGTAAACGTTGGACGGAAGGAATAACAGAATCCATGGGAATGTCGATATACGAAGCCCATAACTGGGCACTCTCACGAAGTTTATACTTCGCCTCGACACCGCAAGGTACAAGAGGAACATGATGAGATGAGATGAGTGCCAACGAATAATATATCGTCAAATGTGACCTCCCATTTGGACAGAAGGACGATATATCGCCATACTAGGGTCTTCATGTTATTTGCTGTGTTTTGTAGTAATGGCCGCGTTTTCAAAACTCAGTGAAATCAAATGCACATTATTATGTGTTCATTGAATTAGATCCTAACCTACTTAATGTCGATATTCGAAGCCCATAACCGGGCACTCTCACGAAGTTTATACTTCACCTCGACACCGCAAGGTACAAGAGGAACATGATGAGATGAGATGAGTGCCAACAAATAATATATCGCCAAATGTGACCTCCCATTTGGACAGAAGGACGATATATCGCCATACTAGGGTCTTCATGTTATTTGCTGTGTTTTGTAGTATTGGCCGCGTTTTCAAAACTCAGTGAAATCAAATGTACATTATTATGTGTTCATTTAATTAGATCCTAACCTACTTATTGTTTGCCACTCAATCAGTTAATCTTGACATTTTTTACGCTTCAAGACATTAAAAGGGGAGATCAGCATGGATGAATGGATAAGAGCACTCAGTCTTAAATTTCCAGTCTGTTGATGTCAAGCTAGCAGGTTCACTAAAATGCTGACTTTTTGACGGGAGGGGGGGGGGGGGGGGTAAATTAAAAGTACCCCAGAAGTTGGAATGGGTTCGCCTAATGCCAAGAGACACTGGTAATAGGGAAAAACATGACATAAAAACATAAGACAAAAACATGTAAAAGAGTATTTTTTAACTGTTTAAGATAGAAGCAGAAGCCAATCTGTGAGCCACTCAACCTGGGTCTCAAGGATACAATATTTTTAAATTTTAAAAAGCTTTCAGGTCAGTATCTGAGGCAAATTATTCCCAGGTGTCAGTATTTGTAGCCACAATGTTTGTTTTGTAAACTACTATTGCAATGTTTATTTCAATACTTTTTATCATAATGTTTGCTCTCTTAACTTGTATCATATTTGCTCTGTTGACAGTTTTCACAAAGTTTGCACTGTTAACTTTTATCACAATGTTTGTTCTGTTAACATTTATCACAATGTTTGATTCAATCATTTTTATCACAATGTTTGCTCTTTTAACTATCATTACAATGCTTGTCCTGTTAACTTTTACCACAATGTTTGTTCCGTTAACTATTATCACAATGTTTGCTCTGTTATTGGTCTTCTATGCTGAGTTGATTTGCTCAACAATTGATCTACTGCAAGTTTATTCCTTGCAAGTCATCATCAAGCAGATTGATGGTGTAGGCTTGCATGCCAACTGCTCTCCCCATCTACAATCCTATTTAATTATACCTCTTGTAAATAAAAAGTGAACATCTCCCTAAACAGAATATAGTCTACAATATTATAACCTAGCTTATTTTCTATCAAACTCATTCATTCATTTATTCAGTAGCATGTCCTTTGCATAACCTCGTTCCCATTTTTTTGTTAAAACAACCTTCTGGAAAACTTCTCTATCAAACTACTGAATATAAACTTGCCAAGAGTTCACGAACAGCATAAAAATGCTGGGGTTGACAGCGACATCCTGTAAAAGGATATGCAACTAACTTTTAACTATTATCAAATAACATGACTCATCACATAGATGTTATTATGCTCTAACTTAATGCAAGAGGTGTAATCACACATGATAGTTTGTTTGATATACATGAAGAAGAAACTAGAACATTACATACAACACTAAGAAAGAGATAAACAGTTTTCTGTGGTCATGTGATGAGAAGAGAGACATTTTAGAAAATCGTGACAACTGGAAAGATCGAGGGGAAGAGAGGCAGAGACAGACCAAGAGAAATAATGCTGGATGAATTGAGACGGTGGTATTTAGGAATATCAGCAGCAGAGTTGATCCAGAAAACCAAGGACTGAAATCTGTGGAGAGTCATGAATGTCTACGCCAGCCGGCATGGCACTTGATGATGATGATGTTGTTTGTCCATCAAGAATGATGATAACCATTCATTTCATCCAGTGGGGTTGAAAGTATGGAGCCATGAGTTCTAAGATGGCTGATAAGGCCTATTTTGGCTCAAAATATTCTTTGACAATGTGGGCAAAGAATGCTTGACGTAGCAGGAAGAGGATCTCCTGCAGTGGTTTTTCTGTCCAGTCTTTTCTTCACAGCTCTTGCAGTCCTGGTTGCTGCATAAGCGTCTGCACCTTTATGTAATGATTCACGCCACGAATTATGGTCTTTAGCAGCAGTCTCCCAGGTGTCATGATGAATTCCAAAATCTTTCAGTGAGATTTTCAGAGTGTCTTTAAAGCTTTTTTCTCTGGCTGCCTAGGGAGTGTTTACCATAACGCAGCTCGCTGTAAAACAATTCGTTTATGGAGTTTGTGATCTGGCATACGAGTTAAGTGACCAGCCAAGCGAATCTGTTTCTTCATTAGCAGAGTGTGGATACTGGGCATGGACACTCTTTCTAGAACTTCAATGTCAGGGATCTTGTCTTGCCATTTAATCTTCAATAGCTTCCTAAGGCAGACTGTGTGGAAGTGGTTTAATTTCCTAGCATGTCGCTGATAAACACTCCATGTTTCACAAGCGTATAGCAGTGTGGATAATATAACTGCTTTATAAACTTTCAGCTTTGTTTGCAGGCTTATTCCATTTCTGTCCCATACATTCTTGTTCAGTCTGCCAAAGGCTGTGCAGGCCTTGGAGTTTCTTGCATTCACTTCGTCATCAATTGTGGCAGCTTGTGACACAGTGCTGCCGAGATAGGTGAATTTGTCCACAACACTTAGTCTGTGACCGTTCACCTTGATATTCAGCACGGTGTGATTATTCCCTGGAGCTGGCTGGTACATAACTACAGTCTTCTCCAAGTTGATATTGAGCCCAAAGTTGGCACAGGCATATGAGAAAGCTGAAACATTATGTTGCATGTCCGCCTCTGAGTTGGCATATAGAGCGCAATCAGCAGCAAACAGCAGTTCTCTGATGGTGTTGCTGTTAGTTTTAGTTTTGGCTTTCAGCCTTCTGAGATTGAACAACTTTCCATCCATGCGATAGTTGATGCCTATTCCAATGTCATTGTTCTCGAAGGAATTCGTCAGCATAGCTGAAAACGTGAGGACACATCCTTGCTTCACTCCACTGGTGACAGGAAAGGGCTCAGACAGTTCACCATTTTCCTGTACTCTTGCCTGCATGCCATCATGAAATAGTTGCACTATTTGGACAAACTTTTGTGGACAGCCATATTTCGCCATAATCTTCCACAGTCCTTCTCTGCTGACTATCAAAAGCCTTGGTAAGGTCAATGAAAGTGGAGAACATTTCAGAGTTCTGTTCCTGACACTTCTCTTGCAGCTGCCTTGCAGCGAAAATCATGTCAACAGTTCCTCGTTCTTTTCTGAAGCCATATTGACTCTCAAGAAGATCTTGATCGTTATGGGCCATGAGGCGATTGAGAAGAATTCTAGCGAGTATCTTCCCTGCGATTGAGAGCAAGGAGATGCCTTGGTGGTTGTCACAGGATTGGCGATTTCCTTTGCGTTTGTAAAGGTGGACTATTGATACATGAAGTATGGCCACTCACACATACTACATTGGGACAAAAAGAGTTAAATACAGCTGTTCTTCACTTGTATTATTTTAACTCCGTCAAATTCAAATAATTGGAGGTCAGTTTGACTAAATGGATAAGAGTGCTTGTTCTTAAACACCCAGTGTGCTGATGCTTGCTTGTGTTCGTTGGCTTGAGCTCCAACGCGAAGTCCTGTATGTCGGATGAAGGCATCCTGTTGTCCAAGATCAGTGTGATGTCATACAGGACCTGAGGTTTGCGTGAGTATCTTCTTCTTCTGCGTTCATCTGGAGTTTTTTTTTTATGTGATTGCGTTGTGCCTGTTTACAGCAGAGCTGCGTTCTTGCACCGTTAGGCCGACACATCCGACTTCTGCGGGCATATGTTGACCGGGTTAACCTTCCCGGGGGTATGAGTATCCGTTGTCCCATGTCTGGCTTATTGGTCTGCAGACTGGTGGTTCCTTGCCGTACAGGCAGACACTCTCTGACTTCAGAGGAATCGGTGATCCTACTGACTTTAGCCAGGACCCCGAAGGGTCCTGTTGCCCAGGATGCTCGACGAGAATGCGGCAATAGGTCTTGACCAGTATATAACCCAGCCCTGGAAACACCTCTGCGTCCCTGTGCTGATGCTATCAGTTGGACTAAAATGCTGACTTCTCATCCTTGACTTGGGGATGTAAATGACAAGTACATCAGATGTCAGAGTGGGTTCGTCTGATGGCCAGAGACACTGGTAACAGGGAAAGCTAATCCACATGCAAAAACCAGTCCAATGCACTTGAGGTAGCAGCACATGTACGGACTATGCTTGAGTTCAAATCGTGTGAGGGCAAAAGAAATTCCAGTTAACAACTCAAGCTCAACTACCTGAGATTGAATTAATTAACAACTGTTGGTGATTGAAAAAAAATTATCTTTGCAATTCTATTCAATTATTTTGTGTTCAAATACATACAACATGCCTGTTTTACTTACTGCAGATCAGTTTGTGTTGTGGATAGTCACTTTTCTGGCACTGCCTGTCGCAGTAACTGGACAGCTTGCACCGTGAACATTTCAAGAGATTGCCTTCCTTCTTGCAGTGCGAACACTTGCCCTGTGTGGATGATTGCTGGTCATTGGGGGAATCTTTCTTTTCTTCCTCGGATTGCTTGTGTTCAATCTTCTCCTCAAGTTTTAACCTTGACATGTCCTTTTCTATAGGTACACGTATTGCAGACGCAGAAGCCGAGTTACAGTTGTCATTAACATCTTTATATTCTAGTCTGGTTTCATCTTTTAGTGCTGAATGTGTTGCTTTTGAAATATGAAGCTCTCCAATTTGAAATGTCCCAGCTTCTTCCAAAGGTGTCCTCTTAATGGATGCAGAAGCAGAATTAGTGACACTCTTCTCACATACATCCCTCTTATTTCCAAACATGTCTTCCAGATCATCCTCTGAATCGCTGTAAAAATCCTTATATTTTAAGTTGGTTTGATCTCTCATCTCTGAACTTGCAGTCTTTGTGTCCTTAGAGTTAAGTTTCCACCATCCTTCACCAAACTTTACTCCATCTTTGGCTTGTGCATCTTCCTTCCTTGGTTTCTCCCCCTTCCTCTCAGCCTGAGACAAATCTTTATCCTTGATTCCATCGAGTCCTACTTTCAATGTTTCATTTGGATTTTTGTTCTGTTCTGTTCCATGTTTCCTTTTGTTCTGTTTTTTCTTCTTTTTTCCTTTTGGCTTCCATGTGGTCTCTGAAGTCCCGGTTGCTTCTGAGGCTAATTTATTATGCACACCTTGTGAATGTATCCTGCAAATATAAAATAAGACAGAAAATTAAATAAATTAGCAGAAATGTAGTAATGTTTTTAAATATAGTTTTTAAATAATATGAGTAAACCCATTAAAGTTTGTGTGATTATATGATTAATTTATTTTGTATGTAATAAAATCTTCTCCTCTACACCAGGGTATAAAGATACTTCCATGTTATGATTTGAACTGAGCACATACTTTACATTTTCTGAACTACAATCATAGAAATATCAGTTGTGAAATTCTTGAGACAACTTAAAGAGCATGAATAATAAATTCACGGATATTGATATGCATCAGAGAAGCAGAGTAAAGTTGTAAATATTAGAAAACACACTAAACAATGAGCGGCTGGCCGAGTGGCTAGAACGCCGGACTCTCCTTCGGGAGACCTGGGTTTGATCCCACGGTAAGGTGTGGGATTTTTTTCTGTCGGTGGCAAAAAGAAAATCCTAACCTGCAGTTTGAGGTGACTGCACTAGCCACGCAGCACTTAATTCCTCAGGCTCAAAGACCTCTCTGCCATACACCGCAAGGTACTATATTGGCAGTAAATGACAGTGACAGTTGACTAAACAATATAAAAATGTAAAGTGATAGTGACCACACTGTGATTTGAACATGACATCTCAATTGACGACTTCCTCACTTAAGGAATAAGCCAACAAGAAGCATAACAAGATTTCCTACTACTAATCCCACAACTACAACAACTGTTACTGCTACTACTACTGCTGCTCCTACTGACTACCTTGCCATCTTGATAGACAACAGTTTGTAAAATGAAGTTATACCTCTCCATAACATAAAGCCTGGGCTGAATTTAAAGACCATATGTTGCCCATGCAGCATGATCCCTCTCTCAGACTGCCTAGTTTACTCCAGATGCTTGCTTGTGTTCGTTGGCTTGAGCTCCAACGCGAAGTCCTGTATGTCGGATGAAGGCATCCTGTTGTCCAACATCAGTGTAATGTCATACAGGACCTGAGGTTTGCGTGAGTATCCGTTGTCCCATGTCTGGCTTATTGGTCTGCAGACTGGTGGTTCCTCGCCGTACAGGCAGACACTCTCCGACTTCGGAGGAATCGGCGATCCTACTGACTTTAGCCAGGACCCCGAAGGGACCTGTTGCCCAGGACGCTCGACGAGGACGCGTCAATAGGTCTTGGCCAGTATATAACCCGGCCCTGGTGCCTTGGAAACACCTCTGCGTCCCTTTACTCCAGATGAAAGGAAAGGTAACACCAATACATTTGGAACAAGACAAGCTGCAGAAGCCGCCGGATCAGCAAAACAATGCTCTTAACTGTCCGCCTGTCAGAGCTTCCATCCTAAACCACTTACCGAACAAGGCTTAGGATCTGGTCTGCCCTACCATGACATTTAGTCTTCTGGTCGCATTTTCTCACACTAAGGTAAGGCTTGTACCATCCCAATTGCGCTATTCTACCCAAAGCCATTAGCACAATGTGGGGTGTTGGGTTTGGTGAGTGCCGCCCAACATTTGGCGCTAATAGAAATCGGGTAGTACCATCTACTGTCATACGGTAGCTCAGTCATATCTGACTACGACTTGACACACAAATAATAATAATAATCATGATAATAATATTACTGCTACCACAACTACTACCACCAGATTTCTACTAGTATTAATAGCTCTACTAATATTAGCTTACCCGAGGACCAAGACTACTTCGTTTTGATCTCACAAAAATACCAGATGCATACAATGTATAAGTGAAGAATCGTTTTGGGATGTTGATGTCTACACAGGAGGAATTGACACCTGATGAACTGGCAGTACAAGCTAGAGATATCTTGATAACTGCAGCCAAAGATTTAATTCCAACCAAGAAAAAGCAACATAAGCCATGGATTACATCAAACACGTTAGAATTAATAAAACAATGAAGGGAACTGAAACAGAAAGGAGGTGAATCCGATAACAGCAGGATGAAGTATAAATCTTTAACTCAAGAAATAAGAAAGAACACAAGAAAGGAACAAAACCAATATATACAAGATTGCTGTACCAGAATGGAGCAATATCATAAGACTGGAAGAGATTACAAAATATTCAAAGAAAGGAAGTTATTGACAAGAAATGTTCAATCTCAATTAAATGTTATCTGTGACAAGTTGGGGAGTACCCTAACAGAATCTACAAAAATCCTAGAAAGATGGATGATGATTATTAAATGCTACTACTAATACTTGGTCTGTGAATTAGCAAAATTGATAGGGAATTGCGTTGATATAGTCACGAGTACAGTCAGACGCGGGTTCAATGCCTGGGTTCATCAGCTGCTAAAGTGACTGGAAGACTAGCAAAAATGTCCTCCATGCATTCAGGCCTACAACATGTGACAGCCATATCACATCACAGACTCATAGCAAGGAAACTGCTTTGGGGCAAATTAATTTTATACTAATACTCAGCTATTGTTACTAGTACTGTTACTGCAATCACTAATACTGAACTATTGTTACTAGTACTGCTATTGCAATCACTAATACTCAGCTATTGTTACTAGTACTGCTATTGCATTCATTATTGTTACTAGTACTGCTATTGCAATCACTAATACTCAGCTATTGTTACTAGTACTGCTATTGCATTCATTATTGTTACTAGTACTGCTATTGCAATCACTAATACTCAGCTATTGTTACTAGTATTGCTACTGCAATCACTACTACTCAGCTATTGTTACTAGTACTGCCACTGCAATCACTAATGAACAGGCTGATAGGCTGGCAGGAAATGCACCTCTTACAATCACTAATGAACAGGCTGATAGGCTGGCAGGGAATGCACCTCTTGCAATCACTAATGAACAGGCTGATAGGCTGGCAGGGAATGCACCTCTTGCAATCACTAATGAACAGGCTGATAGGCTGGCAGGGAATGCACCTCTTGCAATCACCAATGAACAGGCTGATAGGCTGGCAGGGAATGCACCTCTTGCAATCACTAATGAACAGGCTGATAGGCTGGCAGGGAATGCACCTCTTGCAATCTCTAATGAACAGGCTGATAGGCTGGCAGGGAATGCACCTCTTGGTGGTAGATTACCTATGGACAAGGGAGAGGCGATCATGCACCTGTGGGACGAGGTGAATAAGGTGGGAGAACAGATTGAGAACCTGTATCTAGACAGAATGAGATTGTGAGGGATAGGCAGAGGTTCTGGAAGAATATCAAAACTGAGGTAAGACCAGGAGAACTTTCAATCAACGGTGGGAACAATTAGTAGTGTGACTCTTCACTGTTTGTTGAACGAGGGGACGGAGTGCATATGGGAATGTCCTGAGTGCAGTGATGTCAGTTCTTAGCTCAACTCAACTCACTAATATTATAAGTAGTACTCAACATAGTCAAAAGGATAACAGAGCTTGCTCTTAAACTGACAGCAAGATAGACAGTTCAACGCCTACACCGGCATTAAGTTGGACTTAAATGATGTCTCATTCAAATAGCAATGGCAAACTACTGGTCTAGCAAAATCAACCTGGCGTTGATCACACCATCTTGAATAAGACATGCAACTTTTTCAGTATTATGATACTACTAGTGCTGCTTCTACATCAATCATTTTATCATTATTACTATGACTAATATTATCATTATTACATTAACGTCATTACCAAGACAAATCTAACATCATCAGCATTACTAACAGTCATGACTGTATCTGTTTAGCTTATGAGATTATGTCCTGGACATACTTACTTGTCATGTAGGCAACGCTGACACATAGGCATGTTGTCTGATGTTGCCTCAGCACAAATAATACAACAATGCTGCTGCTGCTGGTGTTTACTTCTGTCCCTAGGGTCAGCCATCTTGGTTCGCCAGCCAGTCAGGTTCAGTGTAACTGTTTCTATCTGGTAACTGTTTCTATCTGGTAACTGTTTCTATCTGGTAACTGTTTCTATATTGTGGTATAGTGAAGTAAAAAATAATGTTGGAATAGCTTATTTTACTGTAAATATTAAGTGCTTAATGCCTTGAAACATACATATACAGATCGTTATTTAGTAGAGAGCAAGAAATAAGAAAGTGAGCAAGGGTTATAAAAACTACTGAAAGAAAAAAACTTGTCAAGAAATAACAAACAGTCAAAAAATGTTGTGGTTGACTGCAACGTCCTGTAAGGGATATGCAACTAACTTTTTTTAACACGCGTATTTCCTGTGAAATGTACAGACGTCAGTCATGGACCATTTCACAATCACTACAGAAGAAAATCAGGGCTTTGGATCTTACATGCTACAGAAAAGTTCTGAGAATGTCATGGACGAAAAAGAAAATGCTGACACTCTACATGACCTGAACATCAAGGAAAGCTGACTCAATCACAGAATCATCTCTCAGAAACTGGAATACTTTGGCCACATTAAATGTCACAGTGGATTGCAAGGGCAGTGATAGCAAGCATGGTTCCGGAACAAAAGGCAGGGGTCGACAGACACGAAGATGAACACAGACATTGCAGACACCTTGGACATCAAGGCACATGAGGTGAGGGATTGAGAGACTTTTCAGTGGGACTTCTATTTTGCAAAAAAAAAAAAAAAAAGGTTGATAAAAATGGTCCACTATTTTCACTCAAATATATACATTGAAAAACAAAATAGATATTATTTAAAACAATATATTCTCTTGATAAATTTAAACACATGCCACAAACAATATGCTGCATGATTTATTGCCTGGCATATTCCGCTGCATCTCATGAGGTGCACACTGTGGAGTTATGTATCACGTGAAGTGAATATTATTTGTTTATTCATTTCATATGATATATAACTCTGCAGTGTGCACCTGATGAGATGCAGCGGAATATGCCAGGCGATAAATCGTGCACCACATTGTTTGTGTCTTCTGTGTTTAAATAAACATATTGAATATTTAGATTGCCAGCTGCTTGTTAATGTTGTGATTAGGGAGGAGGGTGGGTGTAGTGATGTGAAGGAGAAGATTGCACGAGAATGACAACTTACAACTGGGTCGACAACATCAAGATTGGAATGGTAAACAATTGGAAAACACCAAATGCAGCTTAGCTTTACAAAATTACAATTACATTAAAAACACCTAGGACATTATGGTGACAAGCCTTCATCAGCTCACAACAAGACACAACCACAAACACCATGGAAATAACACTAAGTAAGTAACTAACTGGTAGAGGCCTGTGTGGGCTGAATTGTGAAAGCACAGGACTGAGGGAGTTAGAAACAGAGCACAGATAGAACTTGATGACAATGATGATTGTGGGCATGCTAGTGATAAGTGTAAATTTTTTTTAGCAACCACCTGCATTCAAAACAGGAACTAGCCATCCATGAATATTTATGTAAAAGTATTCCCGAGTGTGTATGTAAATACACAGAGATAATAAAGATAATTATAATAAATATTTGACATGAGTTATCTTCACAGAATTGTCTGGTTACTTCTCATCCTTGAAAACTACAACTACAAGAAATGAAAAGTGTTGTAGCAACAACTTTAATAATACTTTATCATAAACAGTAACAAACATCTTTTAAAGCCATTACTAAGTACTACTACTACTTATTATTATTAATTATTTTCAACTTTAAATGTTACATAAAAATTCTTAGAATATCGTGAATATATTAATTTATTATTAAAAGAAAAATACTAAAATTCTACAAGATCTGAATTATCGACCATGACAACAGCGACGTTTTGTGGAACGCTTATCGTCTTTATTTTACAAAACATTCGAAAAACGATTATAATTATAATTTTAGTATTAGTATGGTCTAGTGAACTGAGTTACTTGGGCGTTTGATGAATCAAATTGAAATCTACTGAAATACGTGTCGTAGGTGTAGTAGTAACGGAACGGTTGACTAACTAATCAATTGATGACACTCGGTGAAAATAAAACTTGCGCGGCTAAACTGCTAATCAAACCCAACGTAAAAATATAATAACACACATTTCCCTCTGTGCTGTTATAATAATAGGTGGAACAAAGATGCTTTCTTACAGTTGTCAATCAAAAAAACTGACAGCCGCACTTGAGTCTTTAGTTTGAAAACGAAACCAAACTACAACACGAGTTACACGACTAGGGTTGCCACTTTTTTTGACAAAAAAATATCTAGAAACGGCCCAAACAACATCCATAAATATCTAGATTTCGTTGGAAAGTGTCTAGGAAAAATATCCAGATTGATAAAGTAAGAAATTACATACGTATTGATGTCACATCGCCCTCCCTGGCGAAGAAATTTACGGCTTTCGCCGTAACCCCGTATATTCTCGTGAGTAAGGCAGCAGTTTATTAACTTTTTGCACTTCACTTAAAATGGGTTGTAAAAAGAGAAAGAATGCAAAATTTATTTTTCATCACTGTACATTACATATAGTATTTCAGCTGTGTAGCACTTTTCACTTTGTCTTGTTATTTCGAAGTGTGTCTTCAACTCCAGCCATTGGTTCACAATTACTTCAACAGCTGGTTGAATTGATAACCATCTAGTTTTGCAATATGACAGAATTTTCAGTGGTGAGGAACTATCATTTAATGCTTTATATAAATTATTATATTGCTGTTGTCTGACAGATGATTTGGAGAACCAGTTGTGTTTCAGCAATAAAGAATTCCAAATTCCCTGGTAAACATTCTGATGAGGCATGTGATAATGCTAGCTGCAAGGAATGACACGCACATTTTATGAGGTTTAAAGATGGGATATCTTCCTTCAATTTTGCATAAACGCCATGGTTGATACCAACCATTCTTCTTCTTCTTCAGCATTCCGAGCCATTGAGGTTCTTTGCTGCAAATACAATCTGTCTCCATTCGTCTCTCTGGTGGACCTTCTCTTGCCAGTCGTTGATTCCAAGTGCATGTAGGTCTGTATGTATATTATCTCTCCACCGCCTTCTTGGTCTACCTCGGGGTCTACGGTCATTTATTTCCTGAGTGATACCAACCATTACCGACGCATTATTGGTTTCAATTGCAGCCAAATTCTTGAAGTTTAAATGTTTACTGACCAAAAGTTTCTTCAGTGCCTGAACTATACTTTCTGCATCACACTCTTCCAAGTGAACTAGTCCAATAAATGTAGAAACTACTTTGTCTTTGCTGCTGCTGTAATATATTTATATAATACATACACCAGGCACTTTCAGAACCGAAATGTCATTCGATTCGTCTAATAATAAACTATATTTGTTTGTAGAAATATCACTGATCAAATCTTCTTCAAAGTGCGAAAACAAAGTACTTCTGATCATATTTGTACACTTGCTGCGGTGCATTTTCACGCCCATTACCACTAGCACTTTACTGTCAGAAATAGTGTTTTTAAACAAATCAATCAAATGGTCACAATTCACGATTGCACAATGACAACTTAAAAACATTGCGACAGATCCTTCAACTTTTGATGCTTCATTACTCTATGTAATTCTGAAAACAGATGTCAACGGTGGCATATCCCTGAATGGCACTTCATTTTTATGTTTTTTAGTCTCTGCATGTTTCTTCAAGTCTTGTTTTTTCGCTTTCATTTTGCACTTGCAGTACTTACAACGAGCCTTAGTCGCATCTCCATGAATTGACATTACCCAATCGTTAATTATGTCATCCTGCAGCCACTATTTCCGCAATATTTGTTCATATTGCTTTACTTTTGGCATGTTGAAAGATTTGTTCAAAGTTGAAGACACATATGAAGGTGAGCAATTATTTAAAAAAATCACATGAAAAAGAATCACAAAGTCGGCATCACAGCAATAATTCGCAAAACGGTGAATTTACATTTCAAATAATGTTATTATCATTTATGCGCCCTTTTATTCATTACCGGGGGGGGGGGGGGTGCCAGATTGTTGAGCGTTGACCCAAGTCAGTTCAAAGTGTAAATAATGGCAGTTACCATAATTTACACGCGTCCAGACCAAACATAAAATGGGTAAATGTACCGAAAGAAAAGTAAAATCTAGAAAGTTTTCAAAATATCCGACTCCAAATGAAAATTATCTAGAATTGCATCCAGCATCCAAACGTCAGAAAACGGTATCCCGACGCCGGCAAAACCTCTAGATTTGGATATAAACTATCTAGAAAGGCAACCTCAATGCAGCAAAGAACCTCAATGGCTCGGAATGCTGAAGAAGAAGAAAGGCAACCATGAACACGACTTCCTGGAAAATCGGATATTCCCTGTTTCAAAAATCTATTCCATTAGTTAGTTAGTCTTTCCTCTTGAGCCTAAGGCGGCGCATAGGGCAGAACTCCTGTCTCTCCATGCCTGGCGGTTCGCTGCTACCTGTTGTAGATCTTGGATATTTACTTGGACATTGAATGAGCCTTCTCTAATGATGGTTCTACGCAGGGTCTCTCTTGGTCTTCCCCGTTTTCTTTTCCCTACCGGTGACCATATGAGGGCTTGGTAGGGGAGTCTTGTCTTGTCCATTCTGAGTACATGGCCGATGTAGTTCCAACGGCGTCTTCTTATGAAATTTGATACTGTATCTTGCTTAGTCTCTTGTCTTATTTGCGAATTGGTTCTGAAGTCTGTCCAGTGGATATTTAGAAGTCTTCTAAGACATTTGTTCTCAAAATTGTCTAATTTTTTTTTATCTAAAGCTACCGTTGATTTCCAACTTTCACATCCATACGTTAACACTGGAATCACACAAGAGTTGAAGATTTTAAGTTTTGTGTGTTTGCTGAGTGTCTTTGACTTCCAGATGTTCGACAGTTTATTGAAGGCACTAGATGCCAGTGCGATTCTAGATGATATTTCTGGTGTTGATTCCCCTGTAGATGACATTTTGCTTCCTAGGTATGTGAAGCTGTTGACTTTTTCAAGAACGTAGCTGTTCAATTTGGTGTCATCTGAACTGTTGGTAAGATCAATAGTCTTTGTTTTTGTGGTGTTAATTTGGAGACCAATTTGCCCTGAAACATTTTGGAGGTGGTTTATTTTCTCTTGGGCATCCGAGTGTGTTGAACTCAAAAGCACCATGTCGTCGGCAAAGTCCAGGTCTTCTAGAATTTTGTCAACCCAATGGATACCCATATTTGTGTTGTTTGTGCATTTGCGCATGACCCAATCGATAGCTATTCCAAAAAGCATCGGTGATAAGACACAACCCTTTTTCACTCCTGTTTCGACTGAGAACCAGTCAGAGTTGCCTGTTTCTGTTCTTACGCAGCAACGTGTCTCTTTGTAGAAAGATTTTATGACGTTGGTATATTTGGTAGGAAAACCATAGATGTTAAGTAGATTCCAAAGTGAAGGACGGTGGATGCTGTCGAAGGCTTTTTGAAAGTCGACAAAGTTGGTGATTAATTTCGACTGGAATTCTACGGAGTCTTCAATGATTATTCTGAGGGTGAAAATGTGGTCTATGCATGACCGTTTTGGTCTGAAGCCTGCTTGTTCTTCTCTGAGCCTTTCATCTATCGCCTTTTTCAATCTCTCAAGTAACATGCTACAAAAAAGTTTTCCTGGTACTGATAATAGAGTGATACCACGCCAATTATTGCAATAAGACATATCGCCCTTTTTAGGCAGTTTGAATATTACACCATCTTTCCACTGTTGTGGTGGGGATTCGCTTTGCCAGATTTCATTGATCAGCTGTAACAAACGTTGTAAGGTGTTCTCATCTGCTGCTTTGAGCATTTCTCCTGAGATTTCATCTTCACCAACAGCTTTGTTGTTCTTCAATTTTTTGATGGCTGCTTTAATCTCTTCCATGGTGAATGACTCGCAGGAGGCATCTAGTGGGGGCATAGTAATTTCTCCATCCAGGTTTGGAACAGTGTCAGGCTGCGGTCTATTTAATATTTCTTTGAAATGTTCTGCCCATCGTTGCGTTTGAAGGTCATCGGATAACAATTGATTGCCTTGTTTGTCTTTGATGGGTATATTTGGTGTAGGTGAGTGATTGCATAGTTGCTTCATGATATGGAATACGGCTCTGTTGTTTCCAGTTCTGGCAGCTGCTTCGGCGTCGGAGGCCAGGCTGTGAATAAAGTTCTGTTTGTCTTTTCGTGCACTTGATTTCACCTCTTTATAGAACATAGAGTATTTTTGCTTATGGGTTTCATATGTAGATGTGTCTTTTGCAGAAAGAAGTGTTAGTTTTGCTTGTTTTCTTTCTTGTATCTTCGTCCAGGTGTTATCGCTTAGCCACTTCTTCTTCTGTCTTTGTACGTAGCCGACTGTGTTTGTTGCAGCGTTCCATTAACCCGCCAATAAATGGCAAGCACTCAAACCATGTACTATATTTTACGCAGAGATCAGGAGAAAATCCTCAGTAATATATGTTGAGTTGAGTTGAGTTAAGAACCAACATCACTGCACTCAGGACATTCCCATACGTGCTCCGTCCCCTCGTTCCACAGCCAGCGAAGAGTCATACTACTAATCGTTCCCACCGCTATCTGATTAAAAGTTCTGGTCTGCTAATGGACGAGTCTTGAAAAAGGAGAGTCTGGCAGATGAGACTACGACCTCCAGCATGAGAATGGATGTGGAGGCAGTAAAAGCGGCATTCAGGTGGCTAGAGGAGACTACTGCAACACACGTTGTATTCATTACGGATTCAAAGAGTATGCTTATAGTATGTCCCGATTTGAATGCCTTCATTCACGATCAATTATTTTGAAAACTGTCTGTTGCATCGTTATGAAATTTTTCCAGCCGTCTTATATTTACCCCCACCCAAGGAATATGTCTTTGATAGGTCCAAAAACAACTTAAATCATCGAAAGCGGCGACATTCCTTTGATATTTTGCTGAACAACTAGTGATTTCTCGCTAACAAAGTTATGTTTACAGTAATGGGAGACCTGCCAATTCAGATGACACACAAAGGCGTATTCGGATTCGTATGGGAGTGGGTGCAATGAAAGAAGTAGCTTAAAATCGGCAGGGTCGGCTGCATTGCACCGGGTTTTTATCCCATATGGCTCAGTTTCTTTTCGCAGCGCGGAAAGGGTCGCACAAAGCACGAACTCTGTAGCTCCAGCGACGACCCTCGGGAGTCTCCGAAAAAATGCACTCGTGAAATGAAGGACGCGGCCTGGAATCAAACATACAACCTTCGGAGCCTGAGTCAGACGGCTTGACCACTTCATCACGGAGAATCCCGAGAGGGGTGCAATGTGTAATATTAGTAAAGACAGAGAATTTACAGAGGCACGGGGTAAATAATTTGTAAATTAACAGGAAAGTAGAAGGACTATATTTCTTACCTTATTTTTCATTTCCTTCTTGTTTCTTCAGCTGCTGGTTAATAAAGTGTACACAAGTATTCATGTTAGCTTTTTATATTGAGTTCGTGAAAGCTTCCAAATAGCTGTGCGTTAATGTGCGTATGGAGTGACCAGAAATGATACCGCAATTTAGTCATCATGTTTCCATTTTTAAGGATCTGTTCAGCTCTGTGTAGTTTGTTCACACGTTACACATGGGTGGCAGACCCGCTTTGAGTCTTCGTGAAAGACTGTCTACTCTGCTGTTTACCGTTCAGAGACGGAACATGATTACTTGTTTTGCACTATGAAAATAGTTGTCAGTGTCTCTTTTATATTGAGGCAAAAAAAAACAAAAAACACAAGGTAGGTAGGTAGGTAGGTAGGTAGGTAGATAGATAGATAGACAGATAGATAGATAGATAGATAGATAGATAGATAGATAGATAGATAGATAGATAGATAGATAGATAGATAGATGGATGGATGGAATCAACAGTTCGCTCCTTACTAGATATTATATATAAGTAGCTCGTTGGCAGGCAATAAGCTTGTGGGCATACACAAGTGCACTCCGTGCCAGAGAGAATACCCAAACAACTCCACGACACTTCTGAAGTCGGAGTGGGTTCACCTGATGGCGAGGTACACTGTTAATAGGGAAAGCAAATCCACACGCAAAATTCAGTCCATCACTACTATAAATAGTATTATGGACTACGCTTGAGTTCAAAACGAGCGATCGAGCGCAAATAAAAAACAACAACCCACGGAGCCTTATGACAATACAACTATCTCGGAACATTCATAACATCTTACGAGATGTACTTTGAAGAGATTAGAACAAGAATCGCCACAGCGCAGGTAGCAAGATGGAAACCACTGATCAATAAAATGACGTCGATTGCAACGAGAGAAAGTGTTTAAGTACTGTACTTGTGTATGGTTGTGAAACGTGAACAATGAGCAGCCAAGAAAATCATCTAATGGCAGTGGAAATGTGATTTCTTGGTGAAATGGAAAGAATACTATGGACTGACAGAAAAACCAACGAGCAAGTCCTATAAGAAGCAAATGAAACCCGTAAACTGATTAAATTGATGTATACCGTGAACATTGCTTCTCCTGCTTTGTGCCTGCTACTGCTCTTATTACTGATCCTCCTCCTGTTGCTGCCGCTCCCCCGATTGCTTCTGCCATTTCTCCTCCTATTGCTCTGCTCTTCATATTGCTTCTGCTCCTTCCAGTGCGGCTTCCTTCTGCTGCTTTTTCTTCTATTGCTGCTCCCATTGCTGCTTCTCATATTTTTTCTCCTCCTCCTATTGTTGCTGCTCATAATGCCCCTCCTCCTCCTAGTACTACTGCTCCTCATATTGTTACGGCTGCTCATCCCATTGCTGCAGCCCCTCATATTGCTGCAGCCCCTCATATTGCTGATACTCATCATTCTATTACTGCTACTGCTCCTTCTATTGCTGCACCTATTGTTGCTCCTCCTATTTCTGCCCATCCTATTACCCTCCCTCTATTGCTGCTACTTCGCCTCCTGCTTCTTCTCTTCCTGCTGTTTCTCTGCTTTGTGTCTGCTTAGTCCAGCCTCCTGTTCCCTGATTACATCAAGGAACAAGGTTCCTCAAGCCGGCCCACCACGACAAGGTGAGGCACCACGATCCGGGAACGCCACAAAACATATACGACAACACTGCGCGGTATGCGGAATTTCATAAGCAAATTAAAAAGTGAGAATTTTTAAAATATATTTTATTAACAAATTTAACACTGAGAATGATGTTTTAAACACATTATGTGAACAAATTCCAGCATCAACAAGATGTAACACTTCAATTTCTGTCCATGATTTGCCAGTCGCAACCTAATTAACTGATTCGGTGTCAAGGGATAATAAATGCCAAACGTAACCTTGTATTTGGACAGAAGGACGATATATCGCCACTATGGGCATCGTGCTATTTGTTTTGTTACGTGGTATATTCCGCAAGTTTAATGCTCAGTGAGCGGAACTTTGCATTATAATTCTTGTTTAGTTGATTGTTACCATGCTTGCTTCAAATATACTTTTTCTTTGGCACAGAATCAGTTAATGTTAACAAACAAAAAGTGGGTTGGGACCAAACAAAAATGGATGGCGGAACATGGAAAGCAGGGATGTGTAAAAAAAAACTGTTAATGTACATGATGTATTATATCACAAATTAAATGGGGTTGCATAGGGAAAACTACTGGCAGAGACGGAAAGTTGTTTAAGATAATTAATCATCACATGTCACGTAATCATATAAGAAATCTATTGTTGTCCATGCCTGAACAAAGGGAGAATATTACGTTCTCACATACTTCCGCGCCCACAAGAATAAAACCTCCAGTTCATATAATATTCTACACCAGATGGGGTTAGCTACACATCAAATCATCAATAACGAAATTTGTATCCAAAAGAGAAAGATCACAAATATCGCAGTATTGGAAAGATCAGTTGGTGTAACGGTTTGTTACATGCTCAGTCATCGTCATCAGTGATCGATAGAATACATTAGGAGCATGGACTATGGTAGAATACCAAAGGATATCATTTTTGGTGAATTACAGATGAATAAATGATGTCTGCTCCGTGGCGATGAGATTGCGGACGCAGTTCGTAATCCTGCATACCCGCGTTCGAAACACAGCTGCGAGCGATTTGGTAGCAGACAGATTGCGTTGGTTTTTCATGAAATGGTGTAAGTGCCGGTCGTTCAGAAAGCAATGACAAACTACTGAACGTGAACTTCCTAAGAAATCACAACAGCAAATTATGCTGGTGTTGACTACAACGTGCTGTAAAGGATATGCAACTAACCTCTGTTTGTTGATACTGCACCGTGAGAGCAAGTCACTGCTAATCGTGTTGCGCAGAGGGGAAAAGCCCAGGAATGAATAAAGAAACAGGAGAACATAATTGCAGATAGGTTACACACTGAGCGTGCAAGATGTCAGATGGTGCGTGATGGTGGAAATGACCATGTGTTCACGTGTATCCATTGTGGAAAAGCATTGACTGCACGAATTGGTCTGTAGTTATTATGATTTTTTGAAGCACAATGTAACAAACTATCGTCTGTCAAGACTGCCAGGTGCCAGAAATAGTCGATCCAAAGGATTATGTAATACATAAGTCCTTCTTCCACTTACAGCCTACGTCGTGTGATCATTTTTGTACACAGCATTCTACTCATGTGTTGCCAATCATTTCTGATACTGATGTACTTCCATGCTGTGTCGAACTATGCATCTTCTTTCTTGGTCATCTTCTTCTTCTTCAGCGTTCCGAGCCATTGAGGTTCTTTGCTGCAGATACAATCCGTCTCCATTCGTCTCTCTGGTTGACCCTCTCTTGCCAGTCGTTGATTCCAAGTGCTTGTAGGTCTGTATATATATATTATCTCTCCACCGTCTTCTTGGTCTACCTCGGGGTCTACGGTCATTTATTTCCTGAGTGTAAGCGAGTTTTGTTTCCCTATTATCTTCCATTCTTTCTATATGCCCCAGCCGTTGGTCTTTCTTGGTCATAAGTTCACTAATATAAAAAATAAATTACCCATCATGGCATATAAGATCGTCATCAAAAACAGGGTGAAATATATTTTAAACATATTTTTTTTTGGCGTGAACATCTTCAATAGTGAGATTATTTTCAGTGTCTTCAACAATCATAATGGTGCGCTAAGTGATTATACCACAAAGTGAATGTTGTCATATTTCACTCTTATAATGTTTTATGAGAGGGGTGTGAGACATAGAGTTAGTTACAGGACGTCGCAGTAAACACCAGCATTTTTTAAATGTTGTGATCTCTTGGCAATTTCACGTTCAGTAGTTTGCCATTTATTTCTGAACGACCGGCACTCATACCATTTCACAAAAAAGGAGACTTATTGTAAAGGTTAAGGGATGCTGTGTAAAAAGGGAGAGCCTGGTGTATAACACCACAACTTCCAGTATGAGAATGGAGGTGAAGGCGGTAACAGCAGCTTTCCAGAATTGTATAACCCAACATGTTGTGCTTGCAACAGAATCATATTGCTGGCTTCATAACATATAAACTAGTATGGTTCGCTTGGATTGGCTTGAAATGCTCAACACTACAAAGATCAAAAGCATATCATGGGTCTGCCCAGAGCATTTGGGCGTGCAATGAAATGAACAGGCTGATAGACTGGCTACTAATGCTCCTTTAGGCGGCCAGCTATATTATGACAAGGCTGATGTGGTGAACACCCTCTGAGGTCGAGAAGTCGGACAATTGATCAGGCTGTCACTGGTACCATCAGCATGGACACTCTTCATTGGCTACTGAAGACGGGGACAGAGCATGTGTAGGAATATTGCCAGTGCTGTGATGTTGATTCTTCATGTCATTTTTATAGTGCACTGTTTATAGTGCACTGTTTATAGTGCCACTGAAGCTGATATTTAGAGACATCTTACTCTGATTTCAGGTGGACACTATGTTCTCTACATACTTAATGGACATACTTATGGACATTTTTAATGGTCAGTCTTATGGACATGTTTAATGGACAGACTTTAAAGAATGTTCCAGTCTTTTGCGTGAAAATATAATATTTGTGGATTTAAACGACCAGTGATCATTCAAAGTTAATATATTTAGATATGCAAATCGGATTCCACACACTCTTAAAAGAATGTCTACATAATTTTATGCGTATTTCTTCCTCTTCTATTGATTATTATTATTTGTAGTAGTTGTGGATGGTAGTATTAATAAGTAATATTTGAAGTAGTTACAGTTGTGGCAGCAGCAGCAGTAGAAGTAGTAGTAGTAGTAGTAGTAGTAGTAGTAGTAGTAGTAGCAGCAGCAGTAGTCATAGTAGTATTAGTGGACGTAACAGTATTTTGCTACGGCTACCACAACTTATACTATAAAGAATTTAAAGGCCAGAGGTTTGACTTCATTGCACCAGGTTTTATCCCATAAGGCTATGTCTCTTTCCGCAGGGCGGCTTTCTGAAGCGTCCTACATAGCACAACTCCGTAGCTCCAGCAATGACCCCCAAGAGTCTGCAAGAAAACCGCTCTCATTGACCAAATGACTGAGATGACATCGAACCAGCAATCTTCGGAGCATACTACTGTATCTTATTTGTCTCCATATTCTTCTGATTCAAGAAGAAGAAGAGGGAGAGGAGGATGAGAATGAAGAAGGAGAGTGAGATCAAGAAGGCACATAAGTCATCTGTAATCATTAGTCAACATTCTAAGAACGCTGTCGTACATATTTGTAAATATGGTATATACATCGTGATTATCATCACCATGCGTCATGCTGATGAGTTTGGGTGGTCATGTTTCGCCATCTCACGCGATCACCAGAGTCGTGGATCAGCTCAATGTTCTTGTCTCGACCATACCATTGGTCAAGCTATCCAGATATTTACTTCTCTGTCTCCCTTGTTCTTTTCCCCTCAGTCTTGCCAGTTATCACCAAGTTCTCTAGTTTATTTCTTTTCATAATGTGCTCGAAAAAATTTCACTGTCTACGCTTAATTTCTCTAATAAGTTTACGGCTTTCATTTGTTTCTTGTAGGACTTACTCATTGGCTTTTATGTCTGTCCGTAGTATTCTGTGCATTTTCCTCAGAAACCACGATTCCACTGTCAATAGATATTTTCAGCTGGTCTGCTCATTATCCGTGTTTCCCATCCACATAAAAGTACAAGTTTCATCATTTAATACATCCTAACAACAATGTAAAACACCCTCCTGAATAACAATATCAGTATCATGAATATATTAGACAGTTAAGTACAGTAAAGAACCCTTTTACCCACCTTGTGGTATATTGTTCTAGGCCAATATTTTATTGACCAATGGACAATCAATGTGTGATGTGGTCGATACAATACCGACTGTCTTTACTCCCCATAACATTATCGGGTATCTATTTTACGCTTGGTCAACTTGGGATTTCAAGTCAATTTAAAAAAAGTCTTGATGGGGAGTTGAACATATGACCACTGGGCCAGCAGGCAAGGATACTGTCCACCGTGCCACTGCCACTTCTATCAAAAGCATACTGCATGCAATTATTTCATTAATATGAAAAAGCACTGATCATCTTTGCAAGCCAAAATTATATCAAAGAACAATTCATTCAGATGAATATCAATTAGCAAGATGTAGTTTCCCGGCTGCAGGCAGCTCTTCAATGGCAACGGCGTCCCAAAGTCTGGGGTATGAAACAGACTGTAAGGCAAAGGGTGACGCAGACACAGTGTATCTTGTATGCCACAGCTGTCCTGTTTAACAGATAAGAATGAGTGAGTGTAGATCACGAAGTCACAAACAATAGGATGCATATTTCTTTGTATGGCATATTTCACTGCATCTGGTCTGGTGCGTTCTGCAGAAGTCACTCATTGTACGGCAAAGCAAAACAATGAATTCTTCTAGTTGAAACATACAACATGCATATTGGCATTGTAATTAAACTTATAAGAATAAGCCATGTGAGTATCTATTATATTATATTGTGGGAGCCACATGAAATTATGGGTAAGAACTTTCTTACCAAAAGAGTAGTTCAAATTCAGTTCCCTAGCAGAGAAAGGAGCTGCATGAAATAATGGATAGTGCACTTACCTACTAAGACATTAGTCAAATTCAGTTCCAAGTAGTGAAAGGAGCTGCATGAAATAATGGATTGTGTACTTAACCAAGAAATTAATCCAAATTCAGTTCCTAGCAGTGGAACAGGCTGCATGAAATAATGGATAGTGCACTTACCAAGAAATTAGTCCAAATTCAGTTCCCTAGCAATGAAAGGAGCTGCATGAAATAATAGATAGTGCACTTACCAAGAACTTAGTCCAAATTCAGTTCCCTAGCAATGAAAGGAGTTGCATGAAATAATGGATAGCGCACGTACCAAGAAATTAGTCCAAATTCAATTCCAAGCAGTGAAAGGAGCTGCATAAAATAATGGATTGTGCGCTTACCAAGAAATTAGTCCAAATTCAATTCCAAGCAGTGAAGGGAGCTGCATGAAATAATGGATTGTGCTCTTACCAAGAAATTAGTCCAAATTAAGTTCACTACCAGTGAAAGGAGCACATAAAATAATGGACAGTGCCCTTACTAAGAAATTAGTTCAAATTCAGTTCCCTAGCAAGGCAAAGATTCTTCTCCTTCCTTTTTGTGGTACATGTGGCTTCTGAATCTGTTGTGTCGTCTTCTGAGTCTAAAGATAGCAATGTGTCAGTTCTTTCTAACGGATAACAGTCATCTAGGAGTAGAACAGGTTATTTGTGCGTATGTTTGTTTTCCCACGTATTTCTTTTGTTAACGTGTGTCAGAAACGGTGTGAGGTGCTTATTTTTCTGTTTCATCTCTCATCTTAGCATGTTCCTCTTGTACCTTGCGGTGTCGAGGTGAAGTATAAACAGCGAGAGAGTGCCCGCTTATGGGCTTTAAGGATCGATATTCCCATGGAGTCTGTTATTCCCTGCGTCCATCGTTTACGTGGTCGGCCTCTTCCCCTGTTTCCCTCTGGTCTGTACATCATTGCGTGTTGTGGTATACTGTTAGTTGGTAACCTACTTGCATGCCAAACCATTTGATTTGCTACCTTCTAATAAAATGTAGTACAGCTATAACCCCCACTTTAGTCCTGATTTCTTCATTTCTGATCTTATTTTTCTGTAAGGATGCGAATGCCAGACAATGAGTAAGGAATTGGTGGGAAAACGAGGTTGTGGAGATGTGGTTTTCAAGATGAATGTGAGAATATCGCGTGGAGGGACAAAAGGAATAGCTGGGTTATGATGAGGTGAAGGCATTGCTAAATCATGTACCAAAAACCTTCAATAAAAGACAAATGAAATTTATGGAATATATCAACAGAAAATATGAAATAGAGAGATTAGTCTCATATAGAAAAATACCAGACAGGCAAGCAAAGCAGAGGAAGACAGAGAAAGATGTTTATTGAAATCTGAAATAGATGGGCAATAAACAATTATATACGCCTTATCAAATTATTATATCAACAAACAATACTATACGCTTTATTAACCTCATTACAATATCAGATGATTGAAGAGAGCTAAGTGACATTTTTTTTTTTGTGCGCTCGCTTTGAACTCAACCGCAGCTCACATCATAGGACTGATGTTTGCGCATGGATGAGCTTTCCCTATTATCAGTGTCCCTCACCATCAGGCGAACTCACCCCAACCTTGAAGGTACTTGTAATTTATGTCCCAAAGTTAAGAACCAGCACCCAACATTTTAGTCCAACTGACCGATGTAGGGGTTAAACCCGCTATCTCAGCATCAGCACACTGGAAGTTTAAAATCAAGGGCTCTTATCCATTTGTTCATCCTGACCTCCCCCAGACATTATATCCATGTTATTCTATGTCGGAGAGAAGTTTCTATGCTTGGTAAAGAACGCACCAAGTTAATAACTACATACTCTAGTGTAGTGGTTCTCAACTTTTTTGTGTGTGGCCCATGCACCTCTTCAGCATATGTTCAGAATGTCACCCCCCACCCCCTTTCGCATTTCTTCCCTATAAATTCCCCGCCCCTACATAGTATACGTAAAAATGGAAGCTAAATTTAACAACAAATACTAAAACAAGTCTAGACGTCTACATAAAACGTGATTTGCGGTCTACTGATGTTATAAAACGAATTTCAGAAGGGCGAGAAGTACATAACCGTAAAGTATGGAGGGGAAAAACAATATCAAGTAATCGGTTCTTGTATTAACGCGATCTTGAAATAATCTTAATTCCCCCCCTCCCCCCACGATACCCTAAAATTCCCCCCCCCCCCGATTCCCCACCGGTTGATAACCACTGTTCATGTGTGTACATTTCAAAACTTAAAAACTGACGCTGTTTTTTTTTTTTTTTAACATGACAAAACAAACTTACCTCGACAGTACACACAAAAATTCCCAGTCTAGGAATAATCACATCCACTATCTTTACAAGTAGATGAACGTGACGTGTATCTGTATGAATAAAACATTTCCACTGTGAACATGTCCATGGAAGGAGTATTTGGTATAATATTGCAGCATATGTGCAACAGTTTGATAGAAGCAAAGTCAGAAGTAAAGGGCCTTTTTTTTACACCATCTGGCATATGGTAAGCAAAGTAACAGACCTCAAGGCATATTGGCCATATGGCGCTAGATCCATATTTTTGCAGACTAATCGGCACTTCGGGGTTGATATGGTCAATAATCAATATCAATAATCATATCTGTGTAACTTTTTTTGACTTCTCCGTGTTATTCCTGACTGACTTCTCTGTAAGACTTCCCTGATTTCTCTGTGTACCTTCTTTGACTTCTTTGTATGATTTCCCTTACTGACATCTTTGATTTACTTGGTGTTCTGACTGATCCCCTGACTAGTCGCCAGTTTGTCCGTCCCATCAACCCGATTATTCTTTCCACTAATCAAAGTCTTTCATCGCCTCAAACCTGAACTTGTACCTGTTCTCATTATTGGTAATGAAATCAACGTTCATATTTTAATTAAGGAGATGCAATTAACATTGCGCCGGCTTCGTGGCTTAGAGGTTATGACTTTTCTCCGTAATCTCGTATACTCTCGTCGGTAACGTGATGACGGTGAGAATCAGCAGTGGTTCGAATCGCATCGATAACTTACGGGGTATGTGAGCCGGCCGTTCAGAAAGCAATGGCAAACTACTGAGCGTAATCTTGCCAATAGATCAACATACAGCTGAAAGATGCTGGTGTTGACAGCGATGTCCTGTAAAGGATATGCCAAAAAAAAAAAAAAAAAAATTAACATTGCTACATCTCAGTTTTACCTCTTACAACACCGATCACCATCGATCGCGTAGTTCATACACACGCTACTACTTACAGTACACTGGACTGATGTTTGCTTGTGGATTAGCTTTCCCTGTTACCAGTGTCCCTCGGCAGCAGGCGAATACATTCCGTCTTCAGAGGCACTTGTAATTTACGTCTCCAAGTCAAGGGCGAGAAGTCAACATTTTAGTTCATCTGACCCATGTAGTAGTTGAACTCGCTACCACTATATCAGCACACCGGATGTTTAAGAACGAGGGCTCTTATCCATTTTCCCATGCTGACACCCCCCCCCCCCCCCCACTTTAATCAGCTTTCTTTGACATCATCCAGGTTCCTGATGTCAACATACGTAACTGACATGTAGGCCTTGGCTCGACTTCACTGACATTAATCCTGGCCTATATCTAACAGGTCTGCTCGGGCTATCTTACTTACAGCCTAAGATGATTCACATTCGTTCCTTTTGAATGTATTCCAGTGTTCACACTGTGAAGCAAATAGTGTTAAAATCCCCAGGCCATAATCAGTTACTGAGAGAACCAGGTAGTTGAACAATAAACAAGTAGTCTTTGTGCAGTGTTTATCGCCACCATCAGTTTCCGGTCAAGCCCAAGCCAATTTTAATAATTCGATAATGACTCAACCCAGATTGCACCCAATACAACCAGATGTCTAACAAGCAGATACAAGAATATAATGCAAACCTACATCCTGAGTTGAAGAGGGAAGAATAAACAATACCATAATGTGCATCTACACTCTGGTGACGTCTATCTGGAAACGAATAGACAAGATTGTAATGACCAAAAATACTCGTAGGTAGAAGGGAGAAAGCAAAGATAATCGCTCAGCAGATATTGCCCGTGGGATGTGACGTGTTAGGCCTACATATATTCTAGGCTGCAACATGTGAGATCAGGTGGTCTGTTTCCTTTCTCAGCACTGACTGGTCAGGAGACGCTACGGAAGTAGAAATTCAGCAGTTAATGCAGGACTGCTCTCCTCCTGGCGATGTGATTATCAAACCGATGGCTCTGCCTTAAGAGGCAAAAAAGTGTCTGGGGATTCATAGCAAAAGCCAGTGGTCAATGTTTGGTAAAGGAGAGCTTGATATATGACACCACAACCTCAAGACTGAGAATGGGGGTGGGGGAGGTTACTGCAGTTTTCCACTAGTTGAAGAACAAACTGTATACGCATGTCGTGATTGTGACTTATATAATAAAATAAATATTAACGAAGCATGCCACGCTGAGAAATGTGAAGATTGACATTGGTGACTGGTGAATGGTATGCATCAATTCAGGTGTCACGGGTTGTGAGCATTCGCTGGAACTTTTCTCTAGGACATTCTGGCGTGTTTGGGAATGAACAAGCAGACAGAATGGTTGGTGCTGCATAACTGAAGGGTGATTTGATGCATGACAAGGCAGATGTGGTGTAGGCCTGTGAGAGTGCGTGAACAATGCACAAGAACAGATAGGTTATCACAATCTAGAGAGAATGCGGCAACAGGGGGTGGTCAGAGGACCTGGCAGTCGTCACTAGGAGGTAAAGCAAGACGGACATATAATCAGATGGTGACGGCCACCATTGGTGTTGGGACTCTACGCTGGTTGTTGACGATGATGACTGATCGCTTGTTGGAATGCCCCGAGTGCAATGATGTTGGTTCTTGGTTCATCTCAACTCCCAATATATGTCTTTCTCAGCCACTTCCCAAGCAATTATGAAAATTGTCTGCTACCCATTTCACAATTCAGTGGCGAATGGGTTATGGCCGTTATGGGTGCAATTCGTAATCCCGCTCGCCGCGTTCGAAACACAGCTGCGGGCGATGTGGCAGCAGACCGCCTTGTGTTGGTTTTCATACCATGCTATGAGTGTCGGTCGTTCATAAAGCAATGGCGAACTCTCAACATAAACTTGCCAAGAAATTACAAACAGTTAAAAAATACTCGAATTGACTGTGACGTCCTTTAAAGGATATGCAACTAACATTTAACAAACCCATTTCCCATTTTTATGAAGCTGGGTCAACCAGAGTACAGTGCCTGTCAAAAATATTTATCCTGGCTGTGTTGGGGATTGAACCAAGGCCACTGTCGTGACAAGTAAGTAGTAGCACTGCGTGGCCATGACTCCAGATGGAGAAAGACTAGAGGTAAGTGGAAAGTCTTACCCCATGGGAACAAGGGCACAGCGTCACAGGATAAGGATATGCTAGCTGTGCCATATTTGCTTGTCAGCATCTGTGTTACAATGGATGGGATCATGGCTGTTACACGGTTCATCTCCCTCATTTTGTCTGAGAAAGAAGCAATACATGATATAAAATATATTTGATTTTTTAACAAACATGATTTATCTTGTTGGCCTAACAAATAAAAATGGAGAATACATAGCAGGGATACATCAAGTACTTGGATAGTTAGAAAGAAAGACATAGAGATAGAAAAATGAAAACAGGGATGGATAGAAAAAAGAAACAAACAACAACAAACAACAGACATAGAATTGTGAAAAGGATGATTGGAAAAAAAATACAGACAGACAGACAGACAGACAGACAGACAGACAGACAGACAGGCAGGCAGGCAGGCAGACAGACAGACAGATAGACGGAATTAATAAAACAAATAAAATTAAAAACACACAGCATTTATTACTGATTAATGAAATCAATAGATGAATGGATAAATAATTCTTGAATATTTAAATGAATCTATCAGTGGATACAATAATGCCTGAAGATTAATAGGACAGATGGGAATTTGGAAATACAACTCCGTTCCAGGAGAGTAACATCAGTAAATGCACCCATGATTCATAGCAGCAAGATGCTTCTCCAAACAAAACTTACACAGATAGAGTGCCTCTATTTATATTCTTCCAGGGAGCCCTTTACCGGAAAGAAACATTTAAGTTTCAGTTCTGACTGAATCCTTTTGACTTTGGTAATCTGACTGCAAAACTTCATAAACAACAGATAACTGGATGGGTGGGAGATTGCACAGAAAAGATGAAACTGGACAAGGTACGTGTTATGTGGCGCTGTTTAAAAACCAGCTTTCCTCCCGTACTTTAATGCGAAATCTGTAAAAGGTTATTTCTCTACATTTTATTTCAGTCTCTGAATAGATTTATTGGCTGACAAATGAAGAGAAATAACCTTTTACAGCAGCCTGTTTAGTTTAGTTTAGTTTAGTTTAGTTTAGTCGAAGGATCAACATCAGGCAAGTGCTCCGTTCTACTCCTAACTCAGCCTGAGTCCGGAGAATGTCAGCTCAGTGCACGAACTCCGTTGCACCGGCGAGGATCCTGAAATACTTTGGGTAGATTTTTAACTCGAAATTTTGCCCGGGCAGCGCCGTTAGGCTACTCTTTTTCGATTTCCAACTGCCAAGGCATTTTTTACATGTGCAACAATACACACGGGCGTCCGATCTCACTATCCAGAGACCAGGGGGAATTTTGTTACTAGAAGTCCACGTGAAAACAACCCGGTCCTCATCGCGGCTTGAATCCGGGACCTCCAGCACTCGAGGCGGACACCATACCTCGTGACCACTCAGCGCGACACCCCCCCCCCCCCCCAGCCTGTTGTGTGGGGTAACAAAAACAGCAAGGCAAATGGGTATTAGAAGCACTGAGAACTTTAGCAGCCGTTCATACGCTAAATCTTATCTGAGGAGGGTCACGAGTAACATCAGATATCTCTTACAAAGAAACTTAACTGACAGCAATGAAATAAAAGTCTGGAGAGGCATTTCGTGGGTAGCGGTGGGAGCGGCAGAGAAAACTTGTGCTATTTATAAAAACTTGACTTATGAATGAGAACTATATATGAACACCTGACGTATATATGAACATTTGAACTGTTTATGAAAACTTGAACTGCATATGAAAACATATGAGATGGAAAAATCCTGCCACAAACAAAGAGACATTCCACACACTTTAAGAGATGAGCAGGACAGATCTACAGGTAGTCTGATTGCTAAAAATCACCTCAGAACAAAGTCTACTTACTGCAGAGCGGTTTGTGAGCAGAATATCCGTTCGTTTGACAAGATTTTGAACAATACTTTGCAAAACCACAACGAGCACAAGTCTTGAGATTGTTGCTCCAAATATGACAAAACATACAGGAATCCCAAATTTTCTGTTTCTTTGTTGTATTCCGAGTTCCCTTTTGTTTGCTTGTTGTGATTTTATTTTCTGGGAGAGTCTGAATTTGTTGCATGGATTCTGAAACTGGAGGTAGCGGGTTTGTAGTATCTTGTAACTCTTGTTTGTTCTCCAAAACAGTAGAAGTGGACAGATCTGGACTAATTCTGGATTCAGTACTAATGGGTTCTGTGGAAATTTCAGTGGAATTTGACAAGCCACATGCATCTTCTGCTTCCTGTTGGATTTCTTCGGAGTCTGAATCACCATAAAAGTCGGAAAACTTGAGCCTAGATATTGGTTCGTCTATGTCCTTGAGTGCTGCGGCGAAAAGTTTGACTTCTGTCTTCAGTGTTTGTGGTTTAGGTTTATTGCTTGATACAGATTTCCACCACCCTACACCGAAAGTCATTCCATCGTCAGACACACAGCCAGCAAACATGCCGTTAGATATCACTCTTTGCATATCCCTGAATGTACCAACATAATGTTTTGTTTTCTCTGTTACCTTCATTAAGTTGTTACCGACAGTTTCCAATACACTGTCCACACCAACGTTTTCATTCTGCTTTTTTGTTTCCAAAATCACTTGTTTCGTTTTAACTCTTTTCATTAATATATCGGCACCAGGTGATGTATGATGAAATTGTTCTTTATGACCATCGCAAGGAAAGGTTTGGATGAGATGTGCAGGGCTTTTCATGAAAGTGTCAATGCTTGCTTGTTTCAAGGCACCTTGTCTAACCAGAGTAGCATGTAACCAATCCCTGTAATGTAGCATTCGAAAGTCAGCAAGCCCGGCATCATCAAGGGTCTTTGCCTGAAATAATATCCTGAAGAAGCCTGTTGGAAGTGATCGCTGACACCAATCTGATGTTCCTTTAGCGATAAGTATATACAAACATACGGGTGTATGTTTCAGTTTGTGAATTTGCAAGCATTGGAATGAACAGTATCTGTGAATAATTAACAAAAGAATAATAACAATGGTGATGATGATGATGATGATGATGATGATGATGATGATGATGATGATGATATAAACAGTTGTGACATTGCATGGGTAACAAATTTAAGTTGACGGTATATGTAACAGAACATAGTCTCTGTTAATAGTTAGGAGGGGTTGACGCGCAAGAACTGGGCACGGTTGAGCATCCTAGGAAGACGTAGGGAAGGACGCTAAAGCGTGACGCATCATGTAACTTATTTTATACTTGTGGACTTATTTCGGTAAATAAAACCTTTTGAAAATACCATCGGGACTCAGCTTAAATACTTCATTCTAACCGTTTACTCTGTAATATATACTATAGATCAATATGTGTTGTATGGTAGTGAGTAGCACCTTACAGTCTTGACAGACCAAAGTATGTGAGTTGGAATTTGGCCAAAATTCCATCACAATGCCGGGCAGAGCTTGCCAGGGGATGTCCCAGTAAGAAAGTAAAGTATCTGGCAGCATTTGAAACTAGAATTGTGCACACACGGTTTGAAATAAGGGACAGCTGAATATATCCATCAAATCAACAAGCAATGATGTACAGACCAGAGGGAAACAGAGGAAGAGGCCGACCACGTAAACGATGGACGCAGGGAATAACAGAGTCCACGGGAATATCGATACATGAAGACCACAAGCGGGCACTCTCCCGCTGTTTATACTTCACCTCGACACCCCAAGGTACAAGAGGAATATGATGAGATGAGAATGTGAACTGGTTCATCAACCACCATCATCATCATGTGGCATGCCGATAAGCGTGTTCGGTCATGTTTCGCCATTTTACACAATCATCAGAGTCGTGGATGAGCTCCATGTTCTTATCTTGACCATGCTGCGCGGCCAAGCTATCTAGATATTTACTTCTCTGCCTTCCCCTTGTGTTTTTCTTTTCACCTCAATCTTGCCAGTTGTCACCAAGTTCTCTGTTTCTTTCTTATTGTAATGTGCCCGAAAATAAGTTTGACGGTCGACGTCTAATTTCTCTAACCAGTTTACGGTTTTCATCTGCTTCTTGTAAGACTTGCTCATTGTTTTTTTTCCCTGTCTTTCCATGGCATTCATTGCATTTTCCTCAGAAACCACATTTCCATCGGATAATGGCTGACAGAGATACTGGGTAAAGAAAATGTATCCACACCAATTCCACTCTTATAGACTAAAGTTCGTTTTTGGAGCCCAGGAGAACTAAACATCAATGTATCGGACTTCAGAATTAAAATTAAAACCATCCGGGGGATTCAGAAACAGTCAATCAATCATTCATGGCATATTGATAATAGAGTATATAGAAAATGTTGAAACATAGAGTCCTTTCTTGGATAATTTAAGCATGAGAAAAAAGTTCAAAGGTATTGATTAGCGTCCACAGAAGTAGATAAAGGAAGCAGAAATTACAGAACATAAGACACAGCATGTCAATAAATACTGGTGGTCAGCATGGCTGAATAGATAAGAGTGTTTGTGTTTAAGCATCCGATGTGTTGATGCTCAGGTAGCGGGTTCAACCCCTACACTGGTCAAATGGACTAAAATGATGACTTCTCGTCCTTGACTTGGTGACGTAAATTGCAAGCACGTCAGAGGTCGGAGTGGGTTCGCCTAATGGCGAGGGACGCTGGTAATAGGGAAAGCTAATCCACACGCAAAAAGCAGTCTAGTGCACTAAAAGCAGTAGCATCAGTATGGACTACGCTTGATTTCAAAGCTAGCGAGCGCCAAAACAAAACAAAACAAACATAAACAAACAAACATCTTATATATAAAAGGCAATCTCCGTCTGTATGTCCGTATGTCCTTTATGCGTTCGCGAACGGCCCATCCGATTGAGATGAAATTTTCTACACGTCTTCCTTTCATTCCAGCGCAGCCAACTGTGATATTTTTTTAGTGTGAAATCGGCTGCTTACTGAATATTATTTAATTTTCCATTTTTCATTATAATTTTTATATAGCGAGGGGACTTAACTCTGTAAAAGTTATTTCAAGGGGCATAACTTTTAATAACTTTTCTGTATAACTTATAGTCATATTGTTGCATCGTTTTCAAAGATTTATAAACTCTGTGTCTATAGTTATATACCGGCATATGAGTTATAATAAATAATAATACAATCTTTAAGGCATTTTCAAAGTTTTCATAAAAATAATGCACAATGCATAACATTGTAACTCATCTTTTCATGCTTAAGAAGTTACTGTAGTCATGCAGGTGATTAGAAAGAGTTTTCATTAAAAATAATGGATGGTGTGTGGAAGGACATTCTTTTAAGTTACTTTTTTTGTTGTATGAATTTAATGAGACGCTACCCGCCAGGAGCTGGGCAAAGCCACGCCGGGTCAGATAGATAGACAGACCCACCTTTTCGCTGCAGTTATCTACAGGCATATGCGATAAAATCCTCCTCCTCATCTCCCCTCTTCCTCCTCCTACCCTCTTCCTCTTCCCCTCCTCCCTCTTTCTCCGCCTCCTCCTCCCTCCTCCTCCTCCCTCCTCTTCCTTCCTCCTCTCTCCCCCCACTCCCTCCTCCTAATTCTACGTCCTCCCCCTCCTCCCTCCTCTCCTCTTCCCTCCTCCTCCCTCTACCTCCTCCCCCTACCTCCTCCCTCCACATCCCTCCTCCTCCTTCTCCCTCTTCCTCCTCCTCTTCCTCCTCTTACCTCCTCCCTCCTCCTAATCACTACTCTTCCTTCCTCCTCCCTCCTCCTCATCCTACGTCCTCCCCCTCAATCCCCTCCTCCCTCCTACCTCCTCCCCTTACTCCTCCTCCCCTTCTCATCCCTCCCTCCCCTCTCCTCCTCCCTCCTCATCCTCTCTCCTCCTCCCTCTACCTCCTCCCTCTTCCTCCTCCTCCCTCCGCCGTCCTTCTCCCTCCTCCTCCCTCCTGCGTTCTTTCTCATCCTCCTCCTCCTCCCTTTTCTCCTCTCCTCCCTACTCCTACTCCCCTCCTCCCTCCCCCTCCCTCCTCCCCTCATCCTCCCTCCTCCTCCTAATCACTCCTCCTCTCTTCTTCCATCTGCTCCCTCCTCCATCCTTCCCCCTCATCCTCCCTCCTCCTCCTCCCTCCTCCCCTCCTCCCTCTACCTCCTCCTCCTCTCTCCTCCTCTTAATCCCTCCTCCTCCCTCCTATTCCTCCCTCCTCTTCCTCCTCCTCTCTCCGCCTATCTCTTCCTCCCTCCTCCGCCTCCTCCTCCCCGCCTCCCCCTTCCTCCTCCCAGCTCTACTCCTCCTTTTCCTTCTTCTGCTGCTGCTGCTGCCGCCGCTCCATTTACCCAAGTTAATTGTTGGGAAGATGTAAAGACCTTTCAAGTGCTCTTTCTAATGCTTTTTGTAAGTTGGTCTTCGTTTATCTAAGGTTGTTCTAACTGCAACCAATAAATGATTAGACAGACAGGCAGACAGCAGACAGAAGAGAGGGACGGACAGACAGACAGACAGACAGACAGACAGACAGATAGTCGGGAACGGGAACGGGAACTTATATGACTACTTATATGAATTAAATGAGATGCTCCCATCAGGGGCTGGCGAAGCCGGGCCGGGTCAGCTAGTAATCTATATATATAAAAGAGAATCTCCGTCTGTCTGTATGTCCTTTATGCGTTCGCGAACGGTCCATCCGATTGAGATGAAATTTTCTACACGTCTTCTAATCATTCCCGTGCTGCCAACTGTCATAGTTTGTTAGTGTAAAAACTGTTATTTACTTAATATTATTTAATATTTCAATTTACATTATAATGTATATATAGCGAGGGGACATAACTTCTAATAGCATTGCTATATATGTAAAATTGTTGCATATTTCTCAATAGGTGACCCTTTCGCTACAGTTATCTACAGGCATAAGCGTTATACTCCTCCACCTAAATCCTCCTCCTCCTCTCTCCTCCTCCCTCTCCCTGCTTCTCCTCCACCCTTCTCCCTCCTCCTCCTAATCCCTCCTCCTCCCTTCACCTCCATCCTCCCTCCTCCTCTCTTCACCTCCATCCTCCCTCCTCCTCCCCTCCCTCCTCCTACCTCCCTCTCCCTCCTCATCCCCTCTCCTCCTCCAAATCCCTCTTCCTCCTCCCTCCTCCTCATTCCTCCTCCTCCTGCTCCACCTCCCTCTTCCTCCTCCTCCTTTTTCTTCTTCTGCTGCTGCTGCTGCCGCCGCTCCATTTACCCAAGTTAATTGTTGGGGAAGATGTAAAGATCTTTCAAGTGCTCTTTCTAATGCTTTTTGTAAGTTGGTCTTCGTTTATCTAAGGTTGTTCTAACTGCAACCAATAAATTATTAGACAGACAGACAGACAGACAGACAGCCGGGAACGAGAGCTTATATGACTACTTATATGAATTAAAGGAGATGCTCCTCACCAGGGGCTGGGAGAAGTCGGGTCGGTCAGACAGACAGACAGACAGACAGACAGATAGTTGGGAACGGGAGCTTAGGTGACTACTTATGTGAATTAATTAAATGAGATGCTCCACACCGGGGACTGGGCAAAGCCGGGCCGGGTCAGACAGACAGACAGACAGACAGACAGACAGACAGACAGACAGACAGACAGACAGACAGATAGACAGACAGACAGATCCCTCCAGGGACTGGGCGAAGCCGGGCCGGGTCAGCTAGTAAATAATAAAGAAGAACACACGACTATAAAAATGTGAAGCTACAGCGAGGACACACCGGAATGCGAACCTTCTGCGACCATACTGTGGATTTTGCATTTGTTTGTACTGTTTGAGCCATTGTTTGCAATTGTTTGAGCCATTGTTTGCAACTGTTTGAGCCATTGTTTGCAACTGTTTGAGCCATTGTTTGCAATTGTTTGAGCCATTGTTTGCAACTGTTTGAGCCATTGTTTGCAACTGTTTGAGCCATTGTTTGCAATTGTTTGAGCCATTGTTTGCAACTGTTTGAGCCATTGTGTGCAATTGTTTGAGCCATTGTTTGCAATTGTTTGAGCCATTGTTTGTAACTGTTTGAGCCATTGTTTGTAACTGTTTGAGCCATTGTTTGCAACTGTTTGAGCATTGTTTGCAACTGTTTGAACCATTGTTTGCAACTGTTTGAGCCATTGTTTGCAACTGTTTGAGCCATTGTTAGCAACTGTTTGAGCCATTGTTTGCAATTGTTTCAGCCAATGTTTGCAGACATTGGTATCCAGTTTAAGTGGGGGTCCAACTGGGAGCCTAGATCAATTTTATAGATGCAACCCCCCCCCCCCCCCACTGATAAAGATCTAACCAATGTCCATCACCAATGATGATGACCATTCATTTCATCCAGTGGGGTTGAAAGTATGGAGCCGTGAGTTCTAACCCAATACCACCAAGCCGGTAGCAAGCATCTAGCCACTATGCTACTGCGGCTCCTAAATAGCAATGTCTTGTGTCATAAAGCATTAAATTTAACAACAAATACTTACCGGTGTTCCATACATGTCTCACATGTGACAATGTCACCAAAGGTGACAGATCTGCAGCCGTACACTTGTACTCTCTCTTCAGTTGCTCAAGGACATCGAAGTAGCTCTGTGGCAACAAGCCTACAGAGGTGGCAAGACTGAGCAACAAGTCAACAGGCCCAAGCTTCCTAGAAAGGAAATAAGAATCTATTGTCACGAGATTTAGGCTTTTTTTGTTTTCGCTGAGTAAGTGGCATATGACAAATTATGTGGTCAATAAGTAAGTCAGCTTGTCTGCTAGTGTGATAGTCAAGTGTTTGAATCTCATTGAGGAGAATGTTTAAAGACTGACCATCCTCCCAGCCTAAAATCATCATCATCAAGTGCCATACGACCGGCGTGGGCGGCCATGGTTCGCCATCTCATACGGTTATCAGAGTCTCGAATCAGGTCTGTGTTCTTGTCCCGACCATGCCATGCTGCCAAACCATCAAGGTATTTATAAATTTGTCTTCTCTTGCTCTCTTCACATTAACCTTGCAGCTGTCACTAAATTTTCAAGTCCATTTCTCCTCATAACATGTATAAAAAATCTAAAGTCTAATTTTTCCAAACAGTCTCCTTATTTTCACGTGTCTCTTGAAGGACTGTCTCATGATTTTCTGCTCACCCATGGTATTCATGAATTTTTCTGAAAATCACATTTCCACCGCCATTAGATTTTTCTCAGGTTGTCTGTTAATTGTCCATGGTTCACACGCATACAACAATATGGGGTTCTATATATAATTTTCACACTCTTTTTCTCACTGCAACTGACAATGTATTGTTGGTAAGTATGTTTCAATTTTGCAGAAGGCCACCTCTGCCATGATAATTCTGGATCTAATCTTTGCAAGGCGTCTTCCATCAATGTTACGACTTGTTCGGAGATAGTTATAACGCTTCCCCTGTTTAAGGATGTTTCCAGTCACTTGAATGTTACAATGTGGTATTTTTTCTTTCACTCTAAAATGGGTACCGGAAAATATCCTGATAAGCAAAGATTAGTCAGTCGCGGTTATAACTTCGCAGCAAAGAGTCGCCCCATTATGCTCCGTTCCTGTACCAGTGAATATCACACAAAATGCTCCTCACTGCCCCATGTGAAAAGTGGAACAGACAGGAGTCTCGACAAACCAACAGCCTGCATAGGTATACTATGCATAATGCCGCTACCAGAATGTGAACACAAACGTCCGCCACGAAAAATACAGTTCATCGTCGATGGAAGCGACAGTTACTAGAAAACCAGCATCCACACATTACTGTATAATGCAACCCAGTTAGTTCAGCGACCGGTTGACAGTCATTTTTCTGAACATGCAGTTCACGATACAAACAACCGCGAGAAGTAAAGGTATCCAGAATGATACTGACCACGTCACCCGCCGAGTGCCTGTTGGTCTATACAAATATGGGGATAGCATTATTTACCCAAAAAAGCACTAAATGTGCAAAAGGTTCCCTCCTTTAGTTTACTATTAATCCCTTATTTGTGTGGAGACTCCGTGCCGGCTTTGCGGCGAAGACGTTACGGACGCAATTCGTAATCCCACATACCGCGTTCGAAACACAGCTGCAGGCGATTTGGCAGCAGATCTCCTGCGCTGATTTTCATTCAATGGTATGAGGGCCGGAAGTGCAGAAATCGATGGCAAACTACTGAATGTAACTTGCCTAGAAATAACAAATAGTCATAAAATGCTGGCTTTGACTACTACGTTCTGTAAAGGATATCCAACTAACTAACTCCATGGTGAAGAGCCTTGCGCTCTGAAAGTTGTGGATTCCGTCAATAAGTTTGCAAGTCCAATATCTTGGAGACTCTTTGGGTCGTCATCGGGAGCTATGGAGTTCGTACTTTGTTCGACTCTTTCGGCAAGCCATCTCTGTGGAAAGGACCGAGCCATATGGAATAAAACTCCGTGCAATGAAATCAATTCTCTTGTCTTTTAAATCTGTTAACATTTTGAAAATGTCTCCAAGTCCGCCACTGTCTTGTAATGTTCTAGTCTCATCTCTGTGGTGTGTCACACTTTTTCTGAAGCACTGTACCTCAGTGACAAAAATACTTTGCGTGACAATTGTCCCTCCGGGAATTGGGTTGAAGTCTGTTGGCAATGAAATATCTAAAACCTGTTGAGAAAACATTCCCAACTTAGACCTAATGCTAAATCGTGACCTGGATACACCACACCCAACCATGCAACCCTGTACACGAGAAATTGCTGTACCAATCCAGCACACACAATTAGAGTCTGCGTGTGGGGAGGGGGAGGAAAGCTATACAACCCATCCCCATGCATAAGGTAGTTTGGTATCATGTGAAAAGTCTCAACACCAACTACATGCGATGGATGAAAGCCCTGTCCGTGGCTCAGATGTCCCGAATGTCAATGCATTGCTCTTTAGGTTTAAAACTCAACTCTGTTCTCTACACCTACCCAGATCGTGGGTAGCTCAGATAAAATGAGAAACTACGAGGAGTCGTCTGCACCTTGCACACATTAAAGATCTATGGCGGTTTGAAATAAACTAGAACAGGTCAAAGAATCCTCTGCCCATGCTAAATTTCAAATGATAAAAACCCGCACACAAAAGAATATTTTTTATACTGTTTGGGTTATGCCTACTTTTATCATTTTAAAATTATAAAACCCAACCCACACAAGAATATTTACAGATTTGTTATTCTGGCCAAACATATTTAGATGCTTGGCGTACTACATATACAGTTCATGATCTGTGTTGAAATTCTCCTTTTTTAATCCATGGAAAGAGACTAAAACACTTAATGGATTTAGCTGTGTGCAGTGAAAGTCAGCCTTTACAAAAGCCAAACCAAGTCAAAGGAATTATTTTGTTTTCAAGTATCTGTATGTGATATTCTCTTTATTTTTTTCCCCCCAGAATGTATCATTCACAAGCATTTTGTCTCAATTGTTACAATTTTCTATTTTGCTTAATATCACGCAGGAGATCTCGTTAAAAATAAATTCACTCGTTCTGTAAATAAACACGAATGGGAAAAACAAGAAACGGCATAAATCATCTTTGCAATAACACAACCATAAAAATAAAATTGGAGAACGTTACTGCTAAACAGGCTTTATCAGTAAACAAACATAACAACATTGAATGACAAAAGTAATACTTACGTAAATTAATTTAGGCATAAAAGTATTATGCAATGCTTGAGTGTTACAGGGATGCATAGAATAATAACACAATAAGCAACAACGCGTGTCGTAAGAGGCAACTAAGGAGGGTTGGTCTCAGATTTCATTCGTAGAACATTTCAGCTGCACAATACAATCATCATGAACAAGTGTACAACGGGCTTGGCTTGAGTTCTCTGAGGACCTATGATTTATTCAGATTTGAAAGGAGGATTACGAGGACGAGGAAGAGGACGAGGACAAGGAGGACCAGGAGAAGGACGGAGAAGGACGAGGAGGAAGAAGAGGGAGAGGGCGAGGAGGAGGACGAGGATGAGTAGGACGACGAAGCGGAGGGGGGACAAGGAGGAGAACGATGAAGAGGAGAACGAGGACGACGAGGAGGAGGACGACGACGGAGCATGAGGAGGAAGTGGAAGAAGAAGAAGAAGAAGAAGAAGAAGAAGAAGAAGAAGAAGAAGAAGAAGAAGAAGAAGAAGAAGAAGAAGAAAGAAAGAACAACAACAACAACGACAACAACTTCAAAGAAGAAGAAATCAAGCATAAACAATACTAATGAAAACAAAGCAAAAAAAAAAAAAAAAGAAGAGGAATGTAAGCTATTCAAATGAATGCCAAACCACTAAAGAAAGAAAATATAGATATACATGTTTCTTAAACCTCAAAATATAAGCAGCTTCAAACATCTGGTATTAAGAATCGAAGAAGTTTCCACTTACTGAAGTTTTTGACACGGTTTACAAAGTGGCAACCCGCCCCTGTCAATAGCTGCACGACCACATTTTGTACACCTGGCGCAACGTGATGTGATCAATCGACCCATTTTCTAGTACTACTTGTTAACCTGTAGAATAAAGCATATAACATCCATACGTAATCAGTAAGGACCCACAATGATATTGTGGTTAGTGCATACAAATGCCTGTACCGTGGCCTTGGGGTCAAATCTCCCTCGAGCCTGAATATAACTTTCTGTAACTGACAGTTCACTGAGCTTCACAAGTGCACGGACATGTGTTTCTTGGAGAGGGGAAGGAGAGTGCTGCGTCACAGGCCCTGTAGAGATGGCACTTTGATACAGTGTCGAGAGAAAATTATCTACACTAATCTCAATCTGATAGATCAGAGGTTCTCAACCGGTAGGGAATACCTCCTGAGGGGGGGGGGGGGGAGGGGGAGGGAGATAAAGATTATTTCAAGATCGCGTTAATACAAGAACCGATTATTTGATATTGTTTTTCCCTCCATACTTTACGGTTCTGTACTTCTCGCTCTTCTGAAATTCGTTTTATAACGTAAGTAGACCTCCAAATCACGTTTTATGTAGACGTCTAGACTTGTTCTAGTATGTGTTATTACATTTAGTGTTTCCATTTCTCCTTATACTGTGTAGGGTCGGGATTGAGGGTGGGGTGGGGGGGGGGATTATAGAGAGGAAATACGAAAAAGGGGGGTGACATTCTGAACATATGGTGAAGGAGTGCATGGACCAAAAAAGGTTGAGAACCACTGTGATTGATGCATTCCCTCTTTAGGCCTCAGACGACCGAAACACCACTGCGTGCGACTTAAGAGTTAAAACTCACAGCACCCCTGAAGGTTTCACAAACAACGCCTTAAATGATTTAGCGCCGAAGGATAATATATCGCTACGTGTGACTTCCCATTTCAACAGAAGGGCGATATATCGCCATAGTAGGGTCATCATATTATTTGTATTGTTTCTCGGTATCTTCCGGAATGTCAATACTCAGTGAACGTAAATTTACAATAAAACACTTGTTTATAATTTGTGTACCATAGTTCTTTTAAACCTACTTTTTTACTTGGCACTGAATCGGTTAATTCAAGTACAACAATAACACTAGCCGAAGACAAGATATTCCACAAGATGTACAGATGTATAGGCAACATTAACTCTCTCTCTCTCTCTCTCTCTCTAACTCTCTCTCTCTCTCTCTCTCTCTCTCTCTCTCTCTCTCTCTCTCCAAATCGACTGTTTGTTTAGCACTTAATCAGTTAAAAGCTAGTTTCGCTGTCAAGACAATTTAGTATGCAGTAAATATTAATGCAATCACTCGATAACCCCTTAGGCAATGGCATAAAAGAGAAGTATACTTGCAGGTATGAAACTCCATATGACCCAACCGAACCAGAAGAGCATAGAGAAGACAATATAACCAGCCGTGTTAAGGCCTAACACGAAAGAATAAAAAAAAGGAAAGAGTGTAAAATCTCACAACACCAACAAACAGACCTCAGTTATAACCGACGCTGCAGGAGCAGATTGAACAAGGCCGAATTTCTATTTTATTTTCTTTCGTAAAAACTTAACACGCATGAAGTAGTGTGAGCTCACAGAATTAAATAACATAAGTAGAGATCAGAAGAGTATAGTGGAGTCTGAAGACACACCAATCACTAGACCTGTAGAAAATGAATGCTAAGAATACAATGAGATTCGAACCTACCACCTAAAAATGACGACCGAGTCTCATTTAACTTCAGCATCCAAACCAACGCGAGTTTACTTCGACGCACGACTAACTAGCCATTTATTTTGTATACATCAGGATTGAAGTAGCAGTTTTAGCCACACCCGAAGAATCACATCAGAGTTAAATATAGCTGTCGCTTCCTCGATATGAATATCCGAACCAAAAGCTCAACGAGAACATTGTGAATACATGTAAATATCCGGTACAGCTTAGCGTATGCTTATAATAATATTACACAACGAAAGTTATGGCTTAACAATAACTATATCAGCTCTGGTTATTGTGACTTACTAGGAAATACCTTGCCACCTTCACATACCATAGTTGTAGATGATTTTGTTTGTTGTTTATTCTTACCTTTAGTACACTGCGCTTATATTCTTCTCTTGTAAGAGAGGACGAAAGGTACACACTATATACGGAAACGTTGTCTTACCGACGGTGCAACAAAACAACTAAGTCAGCCTGTCAGCATATCCGCGAAAATGTGAAACTGGAACTGAAAGTGACAGCTGTTTGAAGCCTTACTTAGAAGCTGAGCGTACGGGGAAACTATTTATGCGCTAATATTGATTTACATATATAATTGTTCCTGCAGCGAGGCGCTGTCACCGTGTGGAGACAACAGCTTTGATTTATTTTGAGTGTAAACATTGTATAGCGTTCATGTTGTTATCATCTGTGCTTTCTTATTGGAACTTCTTGTCTTCGGCTAGTGTTGCTGTTGTACCTGTTAACTAACTGATTCAGTGCCAAGCAAAAAGTCGGCTTGGACCAAACATGGTACACACTCAGATGAACAAGATTATAATGTAAACGTCTGTCCATTGAGCATTGAAATTGCAGAAGATATCAAGAAATAAATCAAATACCATGATGACCCTAGTTTCGCGATATATCGTCCTTCTGTCCAAATGGGAGGTCACATGACAGACAGACCGACAGATTAGAGAGATTGGGCGCTCATGGAAAAGCAAGAGGAGGAGGAGGGGGAATGGGAGATTAACATAAATGGGGAATAAGTACAAGAAATATTTACTTTTGTGTGTGTGTGTGTGTGTGTAGAGGGCCGAGTGGTCTCGAGGTATGGTGTTCGCCTCGAGTGCTGGAAGTCACGGGTTCAAGCCCCGGTGAGGGTCAGGATTTTTTTCACGTGGACTTCTAGTACCACAATTTCCCCTGGTCTCTGGGTAGTGAGATCGGACGTCTGTGTATGGTTGTGCACGTAAAAAAAAAAATCCCTTGGCAGTTGGAAATCGAAAAAGTGTAGCCCAACGGCGCTGCCCGGGCAAAATTTCGTGTTAAAAATCTACCCAAAGTATTTCAGGATCTTCGCCGGTGCTACGGAGTTCGTGCACTGAACTGAGATTCTCCTGACTCAGGCTTGAGTTAGGAATAGAACGGAGCACTTATGGGTTACACCGGTGTGCCGTGATGTTGATCCGTCGACTAAACTAAACCCATAAGCGCAGTCTCTCTCATATATCTGTCTCTCTGTCTGTCTTTATATTTGTCTGTCTTTCTATTTAAGTCTGTCCGCCTGTCCGTCCATCCATCTACCTACCTAGAGTTGCCAGGTTGTACAGCTGAGAAACCGGGACATATCTCTGAAGCATAAGAAGAATCAAATGTCAGCATGACTGAGAGGTGTAACCTGCTCGCGATTAAACTTCCTGTCCGCTGGCGTAGTGCGTTCATTCCAAGCACTGACTGGTTACACTAAAACGATGACGTCTCGTTTGTGGAAAGTTATAGCAAACTAACTGAAAGGAAAATGACCTAGAAAAACCAAGATGGCGGTGATAGCAACGTCCTGTGCATGAATGCAAAATTTATTCATTGCATGGACCTTCCTATACCGAGGTTGGTCAAATTAGTTGTTTAATTTCAGCAGATCAGCTAACGCCACACCATAATAATAATAATAATAATAATAATAATAATAATAATAATAATAATAATAATGGGGATGGTGAATTATGAAGATAATGGAGAAACAATTAGAGAAACTATGAATGAGAAGATCGAGAGAGAGAGAGAGAGAGAGAGAGAGAGAGAGAGAGAGAGAGAGAGAGAGAGAGAGATAATGCCTATATATCTGTAGATGTATATTTATTGCTGACGGTGTGATACTGAAACTGATCGCCGTGTGCGTGTTCAATCCAAATAATTCTATTTCTGGTACTAGCCTCACAACTCATTTTTCGGGGTTTCCCGAAATGTCCGGGTATTTTACACGACTTCTGAGGACAATGCAAAGGATACCATGGATAGACAGAAAAATCAATGACCAACGTCCTACAGGAAACAGATGAAACCCGTAAACTGATTTGAGAAAGTAGACGTAGACAGTGACAATTTTTGGAACACGTTAGGAGAAGAAATACATTGGAGAACTTGGTGACAACTGGCAAGATTGAGGGGGAAAGAACAAGGGGGAAGGCAGAGAAGTAAATACCTTGATGGCTTGGCTTATGTAGATGGTACGATTGAGACAAGAATACAGAGCTCATCCACGAGATGGTATGATTGAGACTTGAACACAGAGCTCATCCACGACTCTGGTGATCGCGTGAGATGGCGAAACATGACCGCCCACGCTTATCGGCATGGCACATGATAGTTGGGTGGATTTGAACAGCGCTCTAGTTTGAGAATACTCCACAGTGGAATGGTATCCACTGTAAGGTGGTTGCTAGAAGCATTAATTTTACATCTGTCAGTAGTACTACGGGCTGTGTACGGTGACTGAAATCCAGTAGTCTCTGCTTCTATCTTGTTTGATAGCATTTCTGCATATTTTATGGCAATTCGTAATTTCAGACTGGTACTCTGGTCGTATTCCGTGTATTCATCATCATCATCATCTTCTTCCACTTCTGCCGTCAAGCGTCGTGGGGAAGAATAATTTGCATATTATTATTATTATTCCGTGTATTATTTAGGTATTCTGTGTACATTATTAGCGATCCATTTTTAATTGTTGATCTGTCTGTATAGACTCGGACCCATGGTCCTGTGGATATTCATCATCAATAAATCTAAGTGGTTCCACTGTGTTGTAAACAGTTATCGGTAGCGGTTCTCGCCGCGTTGGTAATTTACGGGCTATGTGAGCCGGTCGCTCAGAAACCAATGGCAAACTACTGAGCGTAATCTTGCCTAGTAAGTCAACAGCAGCTGAAAAATGCTGATGTTCACTGCAACGTCCTGTAAAGGATATGAAATGTGTGTGTGTGTGTGTGTGTGTGTGTGTGTGTGATCGCGCGCGTGAGAATGAGAGAGAGATAGAGAGAGAGAGAGAAAGAGAGAGAGAGAGAGAGAGAGAGAATGCCTACATATCTGTAGATCTATATTTATTGCTGGCAGTTTGACACTGAAACAGATCGCCGTATTCAAATCCAAGTAATTCTGTTGCTGGTATGTCTGACAACTCATTTTTCGGAGTTTCCCGAAACGTCCGGGGTATTTTACAAACTGTTATGCCTTCTGAGGACGATGCAAAGACACAAGGCCAATGACCAAGTTTTACAAGAAACTTTTGTGTAGATGTGGTTGTGATTTGAATAAGGGTAACAGTTATGAGAGAGAGAGAGAGAGAGAGAGAGAGAGAGAGAGAGAGAGAGAGAGAGAGAGAGAGAGAGAGAGACTGAGAGACTGAGAGAGAGAGAGTGAGAGAGAGAGAGAGAGAGAGAGAGAGAGAGAGAGAGAGAGAGAGAGAGAGAGAGAGAGAGATGAAATGAGATGAGATGAGATGAGGATAAAAGCTTATCTGAAATATCGACACAATGTAGTTTATGTGATTCAGTGCCAAACAAAAGTAAGTATGGACAAAACATGCTACACAATCAAATGAACAAGTATTTTACTGTAAATTTCTTTTCACTGAGCATTAAAAATGCTGAGGATACAAAGAAACAAGTCAAATATAATTCATTTGAAATCCGTTCGTGCCGCACCGCGCGTACATGATCATGTCATAGTCATGTTATAAGTACTGACCAATGAATAAAAGAGCACGTGCTTATCGTCCCATGATGCATAGGTTCTGTTTCTGACCGTTGAGAAAATGGTCGGGTTGATCCAAAATACGTTCAAAGAAGCGCAAAGAGCGGTGATTCATTTTCTTTCATTTGAAGGATGTCGACCAGTGGACATTAACCGAAGATTGCAGGCAGCGTACGTTAATATATGTGTTGAAGACAACAGTGACAGACTGGGCACAAATGTTTCCGAAAGTTCGTCAGTTCACGACAGATCTTCGACAGCCGGGTCAAGCGCATAGTGTTGCAACAGAAAAAAACCATCGCCAAAATTGATGCAGCAGTACAGATGAACCGTTGTCGGAGCATATGCTCGCTAGCGAAAGAATTTGATGTGTCAATTGGGACAATTCAAAAGGTTGTTCGTAAGAAACCGCAATATTGGAAGGTGTGTTCACAGTGGGTACCACGGATGTTGAACGACCACCAAAAAGAGGAACGCATGGGATGGTGTTTGAACCACTTGCTGCGTTAGAGAGTGGAGGGTGATGAATTTCTCTTCCGCATAGTGGCAGGCGATGAATCATGGTGTCACCACTTTGAGCCGAGCAGCAAGAGAGAGAGAGAGAGAGAGAGAGAGAGAGAGAGAGAGAGAGAGAGAGAGAGAGAGAGAGAGAGAGAGAGAGAGAGAGAGAGAGAGAGAGAGAGAGAGAGAGCATGCAATGGAAGCATGCTGGATCACCAAAAGCCAAAAAATTCAAGTTACAGGTTCCCGCTGGTAAGGTTATGCTGAGCGCATTCTATGACTATGAAGGGCTATTGTTAGCCAACTTTAAAGAACCTGGTGTCAACATCAACTCTACCCACTACTTGCAAACACTAGACAAGCTGCAAAAAGCCATCAAGAATAAACGACCCGGCATGCTTTCTCGCAGTGTGATTTTGTTGCACGATAATGCTCGTCCGCATGTCGCAAAGTTTGTGCAGGAGGCATTAGCAAGGAAGAAGTAGGGAATTCTGCAACATCCAGCGTATAGTACTGATTTGTCACCATGTGATTTTCTTTTTTTACCTCTAAAAAGCTCTCAGGGGGCAACGATTTCACACAGATACAGACGCAATGAACGGGGTAAACACTTGGTTCAGTGAGCAACCACAATCCTTTGTTTGCGGACGGCATTCGCTGCCTACCTAAGCAATGGGATGCTTGCCTGAATGCCTACGGCGACTTCTTCTGACCATCCCATCGTGCATAATTCATTCAAAATGAATGCTTTGTTTAATTCTACCACACCTGTTAATGTTTCCTTCATGCTTTTGTAATAAAGCCATTGGAACGGATTTCAAATGAACGTCCCTAATAACACGATTACTCTAGTCCGGCGCTATACTGTTCTTCTATCTAAATGGAATCAATTGGGATACCTGTTGAGGCCGCTGAGACAGTTTCATAAATAAACACATATATTATTGTTTGGCGCTCACAGAAGGAGAAGAAGGAAGTAAATGGGAGGTCACATTTGGCTATGTACAGAGGTAAATAGCAAATTATCCCTCGATCAGGAAAGCAACATCAGGATTGGCAAGGCAGCAACAACAATGAACATGTTAGCAAAAAGAGTCTGGGAGAACAGGAAGCTTACTGCCAAAACAAAAGTCCTCGTCTACCAAGCCTGTGTCCTTAGTACTCTTCTTTATGGCAGTGAAACCTGGACAACTTACTCACGCCAAGAGAAACGTTTAAACAGCTTTCATATGCAGTGTCTGCAAAGAATGCTTGGTATTAAGTGGCAAGACAAAATCACAAATACTGTAGTCTTCTTCTTTCGTTCGCCTAAAATATGTTTATAACTGCAATGTTGTCTCTTGTATGAATCTAACAGTCTTTTTTAGTCCATAGAGTTTATCTTCCACTGTTGTCTCTCTAGGCCAGAAGGTTCGCCTGGATATGTTGTAGTTTCAGCTCAAGACCCCCCTGCCATACACCAGTAGTAGGAAATACCCACAAACAAAAATCATCAAGTGTTCATCATCATCATGATCATTCGCCATGCCAATAATCGTTGTTCGCCATTTTACACGATCACCAGAGTCGTGGATCAGATGTGTTCTTGTCTCGACTATGCCACGTGGCCAAGCCATCTAGGTATATACTTCTCTGCCTTCCCTTATTCTTTTCCCTTCAATCTTGCCAGTTGTCACAAAGTTCTCTAGTTTATTTCTTTCCAAAACGTGTCCAAAAACATTGTCACTATTTACGTCTAATTTATCTAATCAGTTTATGGTATTCATTTACTTCTTATTGGACTTGCTCATTGATTTTCTGTTTATCCTTAGTATTCTTTGCATTTTTCTCAGAAACCACATTTCCACTGTCATTGGATGTTTTTCAACTTGTCTACTCATTGGCCACTCTCACATCCATACAAAAGTTCTATGTAGCACTTCAACTTTCTTTTTCTCGTTGCAGTTGACATCTTGTTATTGGTCAGTATGTTTTCCATCTTGAAAAAGGCTACCTTCGCCATAGCAATACTCGTTCTTATTTCTTCAAGGCATCTCCCATCAGATGTTATTACTGTTCCGAGATTGTTGTACCGGTTCACTTGCTTAGAATATTCTCATTTACCCCTATATTCACTGCAGTATTTCTTTCGTCCTAGTGACGACCATAATCTGTGACGTCTTGTAACTGTTGTGCAACAACGGCATCTACTAAATGTTACAGATCCTGCTCATTGTCTTCAATTAATATTGTATCATACGCATATCTAATGTTATTGATGTTATGGCCCCCAATGGTGATTCCTCTCATATCTTCTAAATTTATAAAATATTTTCACTGTATAGGGAATAAAGATCTGGAGACATTACACATCTCTGTCGCACACCTCTTAATAGACTGATGTCGACCTACTTCATTATCAATATTTGTGGCAGCTTGTTGTTTCTAATATATTTTTTTTTTTACAAGTCTAAGGTCTTTCCCATCAATGTGTAGATCTGCGAGCATCTTTAAGTCTATGCTGAGGGTTGGCTGTAAGAAATCACCAGAACCCTCTACCCGTATCTTCTTGGGGTATTTGATGGGCTTCTTCCAGTACGTCTATTGATGTTTATCCAACCGTAATGTCTTCCTCTTGCACCCCCCCCTCCCCTTTTTCCTCCAGCACATCCATTAACCCAGCATGATATTAACCACATCGCCTGTCGAGAGCTGAATGCTCTATACAAATATGGAACTAACACTATATACCCAATACACCTAAGGCGTGTGACATGGGCCTTTACTTTTACCTTTACCATTTACTCAATATGCCGCAACGAGTGCAAACGGCTCCTTTACTTTTACCTTTACCATATACTCAATATGCTTCAATGAGTGCAACATGGGCCTTTACTTTTACCTTAACCATATATTCAATATGCTTCAATGAGTGCAACATGGGCCTTTACTTTTACCTTTACCATTTACTCAATATGCCGCAACGAGTGCAAACGGCTCCTTTACTTTTACCTTTACCATATACTCAATATGCTTCAATGAGTGCAACATGGGCCTTTACTTTTACCTTAACCATATATTCAATATGCTTCAATGAGTGCAACATGGGCCTTTACTTTTACCTTTACCATTTACTCAATATGCCGCAACGAGTGCAAACGGCTCCTTTACTTTTACCTTTACCATATACTCAATATGCTTCAATGAGTGCAACATGGGCCTTTACTTTTACCTTTACATTATACTCAATATGTCTCAATGAGTGCAAACGGCGCCTTTACTTTTACCTTTGTCATATACTCAATATGCTTCAATGAGTGCAACAGGGTCTTTTACTTTTACCATTTACTCAATATGCCTCAATGAGTGCAAAAGGGGCTTTTACTGTTACCTTTACCATATACTCAACATGCTCCAATGAGTGCAATGGTGCCTTTATTTTTACCTTTACCATATACTCAACATGCTCCAATGAGTGCAATGGTGCCTTTATTTTTACCTTTACCATATACTCAACATGCTCCAATGAGTGCAATGGTGCCTTTATTTTTACCTTTACCATATAGTCAATGTGCGTCAATGAGTGAAAAAGGGGCTTTTACTTTTACCATATACTCAATATGTTTCAATGAGTGCAAACGGCGCCTTTACTTTTACCTTTATCATATACTCAATATGCTTCAATGAATGCAACAGGGTCTTTTACTTTTACTATTTACTCAATATGCCTCAATGAGTGCAAAAGGGGCTTTTAATTTTACCGTTACCATATAGTCAATATGCCTTAATGAGTGCAAATGGGTCCTTTACTTTACTTACATCCATGCACAAGGAACTGCGTCTCTTAATATTACAGCCATATCTGATTATTTCTACATATCTGCACAATATCAGCGACAATGTACATCCTATTCCAGCCAAAGTATCATTTCCTTCTGCTCTTCATTTGATATATAACTCTCCAGTATGCACTTGATGAGATGCAGTGAAATATGCCAGGCAAACAATCCTGCAACATTTTATTTAAAGCCTCTGTGTTTAAATTCACTAAAGGAAGACATTGTGTTGAATACCTCACTTGTCTTAACATACCTCCTGGCACTCTTCATCATGAAGTGGTTGCATTGCCTGATTTGTGCTCCAAAGATTGTGGGTTCGATTCTGGGCTATGTCGTTCGGTTCACAATTGTAATTTTCTAAGCGACTCCTGAGAATCGTCACTGGAGCTAGAGTTTGTGCTTTATGGATGCTTTCAGCAGGCAGCTGTAGATAGAGCCCAAGCCATATGGGATAAAACCTGGTGCAATGAAGTTCATCATCTTGCCTTCTTTAAACCCTCTAAAACATTTAGCTCCTGTTCAACTGTATTCTAAAAGCTTAAATTGTGCTCCAATGTTGTTTATTCATTGTCCCTGTTTCTGTATCATACAATAATATTAAGTAAATGTAATACTTGATAACAGTGTTAATTTGCAACTTAGCTATTTAGATTTAACAATGTATTTCCTATTCATGAACACTGCTTTGGTCATTCCCTACTACTCTCTTTCTTATTTCTGCTTCACATCTGCCATCATCTGTTATTAAATGTTCTAGGCTAGAAAAGCCATTGAATTGTTCAAGCGTCTTTCCATTCACTGTAATATCCCAAACTAGCTTGGTACTATCTTTGCTGATAACAGTAATTGTTGTTTACTTTATATGTATTTTTAAACTGTTTTCATACTTGGTTTACTAATTCTTGGAGATCCTATCCTGCAGAAATGTATACTACTTAATAAAAGAACCAGATGATAATTCATGTACATTAGATTACATTAAAATACACGCAGGTAAGAAACTATACAGACTAGCTGCAAATTAAATGAGACAATGTGTGCAACATTTATTGATGAAAATAACATATGCCATATCTACCAGTTATAGCTAATGTGATCAAGGAAGAAGAGACTTAAGTAAATACTTTCAACAGAAAAACAAATAAATGACTATGAAAATATAACTTTGTCGAAACACTGAAGTAGAGATTCAAAAATTATTTAAACAAACAATTCAAACTCAAATATTAACAAATTATAACACATAAAAGCCTTGTTATAATTCAGTAAATGAACATAAAATAATAACATGACCCCAAAACCTAGTTACAGCTCAGTAAATTAACTCGTAATAATAAACAAACCAAACCAGTCTAGTTGGAGCTCAGTAAATTAACTCGTAATAATCAACAAAAAACATAGAAGCCTAGTGGTTTTCATAAAGGATCACTTTCATTACACATGAAAATATCCTCGTTAGTTCTTGTCCCAATTATGTTCTTACCCCAATTATGTTCTTGTCCTAATTATGTTATTGTCCCAATTAAGTTCTCATCCCAGTTATGTTCTTGTCCCAATTATGCAATTTGGCCAAATCATCCAAGTAGTTATTTCTTTGTCTTCCTCTTGCTCTTTTGCCATTAAGTTTGAATAGCATAAAAGGTGTTATTTTGCACATATAGCCAAACAGTACATTTTCTTACTTTGTTCAGTTACTAGTTACTAATAACAGAAACGTTCAGCCTGTCAGGCTGTCATTTACTACCTATATAGTACCTTGATGTGTATGTCTTGAGCCTGAGGAATTAAGGCCACCTGGCTAGTGCAGTTGGTGCAAACTGTGCAGGTTAGGGATTTCTTTCTGCCCTTGACAGAAAAACATCCACACCTTACAGAGGATTCGAACCCGGAATTCTAGCCACTCAGCCAGCCGCTCCTCAGTTCAGTACAGGACCTTTCTTACACCTTAAAGCATTTTGGGTTCATGGTGACGGCCCATATTTGTATAGACTGATTGGGACTCAAAGGTTAGAGTGGTCAATATGCAGTTGCCTTTACTTTCCAAGTCATTTCCTGGTACTCATTTTAGTTTGAGTTGATCTGGAGACCCATGTGGATTTACACATTTTAGTTTGAGTTGACCTGGAGACCCATGCGGATGTAAACATTTTAGTTTGAGTTGACCTGGAGACCCATGTGTATTTAGACATTTTAGTTTGAGTTGACCTGGAGACCCATGCGGATGTAAACATTTTACTTTGAGTTGACCTGGAGACCCATGAAGATTAAAACATTTTAGTTTGAGTTGACCTGGAGACCCATGCAGATTTAAACAATTCACTGCGTTACAAATTGTAATCCATGACAACCAAGTGGGCAGGCAAGCATCTAGCTACTATGCTCTTACAGCTGCTTATAATTAATCTCAATCATTTCACAACACTGCTCCCTCTACCCCAACATTAGCTCTACTGAGATAAGCCTGTGTGCATGTCTGTCAGGTTTATTGGATGTCCAAATGTATGTTCATTTAACGTTGTGTCATTTGTCTGATCTGCCTGTCTGGGTAGTGAAACTTTGTCTGAGGTTGGTCTGTCTATCTGTCAGAATATAAAATCTGCTTCTCTGTGGCTGGTCTATCTAACTATGGAATCTGTCTGAGGTTGATTTGTCTGACTATGGAATCTACTTGTCTGAGGCTGGTCTGGTCTATCTGACTATGGAATCTGTCTGAGGTTGGTTGTCCGACTATGGCATTTATTTGTCCGAGGCTGGTCTATCTGTCTAGGCTGGTTTGTCTGTCTGATTATGGAATCTTTTTGTCTGAAGCTGGTCTGTATGACTATGGAATCTGTTTGTCTGAGACTGGTTTATCTGTCTACTATAAAATCTATTTGTCTGAAGCTGGTCTGCTTGACTATGGAATCTGTCTGAGACTGGTCTGTCTCTGTTTGTCTGAGACTAATCTGTCTGTCTGATTATGGAATCTGTCTGAGGCTGCTCTGTCTGTCTGATTATAGAATCTGTCTGAGGCTGGTTTGTCTTCTGATTATGGAATCGCCTTGTCTGAAGCTGGTCTGTATGACTATGGAATCTGTTTGTCTGAGACTGATCTGTCTGTCTGATTATGGAATCTGTTTGTCTGAGGCTCATCTATCTGACTATGAAATCTCTTTCTATGAGCTGGTCTATTTTTTAAGAAATGTATTGACTCTTGTCTAGCCCGCTCCCTGGCCGAGGGGTTAGCAGCTTTCTCCGCTAATCCCGAATACTCTCGTGGTTGACGTGAGCGCATGAGAATTAGAAGTGGTTCGAGTCACGCCATGACTTATGAGAGTATGGAGCCGGTCGCTCAGAAAGTCGTGGCGTGCTGATGAGCGTATTCTAGCCTAGGAATCAACGTACAGCTAAAAGATGCTGGTGTTGACCGCAATATCCTGAAACAGGATGGAAACGCGGAAAAAAAAAATGTACTCTCGTCTATCTGGCTGTTTAGTCATTCTTGTTCATCATTTAGTTTTGTCCATGGTAAATTAAAGTAAACAAAATGGCACAGAATAAAAACAAATATAATGAGACTTCTGCTTGTAATCCCTCATGTGTACTATGTTTATCTTATGCCAGATAGAAAGCCACTGCCTCATCACCTCCTACCCCATTACCTCCTACCCCATTACCATCAACCGACAATAAGCTTCATGTACTTGGTATCATCACTAACAGATATAACTGGAGGTCAGCATGGCTGAATGGATAAAAGCGTTTGCTCTTAAACTTCCAGTGTGCTGATGCCAAGGTAGAGGGTTCAACCCCTACACCGGTCAGTTGGACTAAAATGTTGAGTTATTATTCTTGACTTGGGGATGTAAATTACACGCACTTCAGAAGTCGGAGTGGGTTCACCTGTTGGCAATGGACACTGGTAATAGGGAATGCTAACTCACATGCAAAAATCACTCCAGTGCACTAGAATAAGTGGCACGTGTATTGACTACACTTGAGTTCAAAGCAAGTAAACGAAGAAAAAAAAAAAGATATAACTGATCTCAATGTTTAATACAAGAAAAATGTTTGATGAACTACAGTAAATATTATAGATATCTAGCCTAGATATGAACCTAGCCAAGAGCTCTATGTTGCCAAATATACATCCAGTATGAAACATAAACCTAGCTGAGAGCTCAGTATGGAAAAAAATGTTTGATGAACTACAGTAAATATTATAGATCTCTAGTTGAACAACATAGATACATCTACCATAGCAAGTTTGTTACCAATGTTTTCTATGATCCCAGTACAGGTCATAAACAAGATGGAGCATAGCAACTGTTGTAGATGTCCGGAGTAATTAAGGCCAACATCTTAATACTTCAACGGTTGAGGTGTTTTTTCTGGATCCCTCCTCCCATAGGCAGATTGCCTTCAAGGCCTTAAGGGCTCTGCCTGCCTGATTACTTAATTATGTGCTGTGTGTTTGTTTTTGCATTTATCATCATCATCATCATCATCATCAAGTATAGAAGCCATTGGACTGATCATGAAGCTCTCTGATCATTCCATTCCTTAGCGTCTTGTGCTACTGTCTTGAATTCCATGTATGTCTGTATTGATAGGTCTGTATTGATAGGTCTGCTCAAGCTTGTCTTAAAAATAGTTTCCTTGTTATGTATCTTCCATTTTTTACCCCCATACATTGACATGTCATCGGTAACGTGATGACAGTGAGAATCAACAGTGGTTCGAATCGCATTGGTAACTTACTGTGTATGTGAGCCGGCTGCTCAGAAAGCAATGGCAAACTACTGAGCGTAATCTTGCCAAGAAATCAACATACAGCTGAAAGATGCTGGTGTTGACAGCGATGTCCTGTAAAGGATATGCCAAAAAAAAACCCAAAAAACATTGACATGAACCAGCCAGAGAGCTTAATGTAGGTAGACTCAAATCCACTGTAAGACATTAACCCATCTGATAGATGATTGTGAGCAAACACACATCCAGTGTGATACATTAACCCGCCTGAGAGCTCAATGTGGGTGAACCCACATGAGAGCTCAGTGTAGGTAAACTTACAACCAGTATGAGACATGAACCCACCTCACACCTCAATGCAAATAAACACACAGCTAATGTGTGACATTACCCCACCTGAGAACTCAGGATGGACATACATACATCCAGAGTGTGACATAAACCTAGCCGAGAGCTCTGTGTTGCCAAATATACATCCAGTATAAAACATGAACCTAGCCGAGAGCTTAGTATGGACAAACATACATCCTATGTGAGACATAAACCTAGCCGAGAGCTCTATGTTGCCTAATATACATCCAGTATGAATCATGAACCTAGCCGAGAGCTTAGTATGGACAAACATACATCCTATGTGAGACATAAACCTAGCCGAGAGCTCTATGTTGCCTAATATACATCCAGTATGAATCATGAACCTAGCCGAGAGCTTAGTATGGACAAACATACATCCTATGTGACACATAAACCTAGCCTAGAGCTCTATGTTGCCAAATATACATCCAGTATGAAACATGAACCTAGCCGAGAGCTTAGTATGGACAAACATACATCTAATGTGAGACATAAACCTAGCCAAGAGCTCTATGTTGCCAAATATACATCCAGTATGAAACATAAACCAAGCTGAGAGCTTAGTATGGACAAACATAAATCCAATGTGAGACATAAACCTATCCAAGAGCTCTATGTTGCCAAATATACATCCAGTATGAAACATGAACCTAGCCGAGAGCTTAGTATAGATAAACATACATCCAATGTGAGACATAAACCTAGCCGAGAGCTCTATGTTGCCAAATATACATCCAGTATGAAACATGAACCTAGCCGAGAGCTTAGTATGGACAAACATACATCTAATATGAGAGATGAACCCAGCTGAGAGTTCTATGTAGACAAACAAACAAATAATATTAGACACAAACCAAGCTAAGACTTCTATGTGGGTAAATAAACAACCGATATCACATCAACAATACGTAAACACATCCTATGACCGCAATCTGTGTCCAATTTCCAGTTTAACTTATCACATTCAAGGAATGAAGTTAGGCACCTCATCACATATTGTTGTGACCTAATGCACATTTCCATCCATCATGTGCCATGCCGATAAGCGTGGGCGGTCATGTTTTGCCATCTCACTCAATCACCAGAGTCGTGGATCAGCTCCGTGTTTCTGTCTCAACCATGCCATGTGACCAAGCCATCCAGGTATTTACTTCTCAATCTTCCCCTTGGTCTCTTCCCTTTGATCTTGCCAGTTGTCACCAAGTTCTCCATTTCATTTCTTCTCATAACATGTCTACATCCGATGTCTATAATCAGTTTATGATCTTCATGTGTTTCTTGAAGAACTTGTTCATTGGTTTTTCTGTCTGTCCATGGTATTCTTTGCATTTTCCTCAGAAACCACATTTCCACAGCCATCAGATGTTTTTCAGCATGTCTGCTCATTGTCCACGCTTCACATCCATACAAAAGTACAGGTTCTATGTAGTACTTCAACACTCTTTTTCTCGTTTCAACTGATATCTTTTTGTCGGTTAGTATTGATCAGTGCACATTTAGCCCTATAAAATCATACTCCAGTATATTTTCAGAGATCGTTTAAATTTATCACTCCCTCCACTGATTGCTTGGGAAAACTGAACACCTAAAGTCCCATCTGAAGTGCACTGAGGTTGATTCTGCATAAGAATAACATGAAAGCACAAGTATATCTAATTTCACAAAAGGAAGACTCTTATGTACTTAGAACCATTATGAACATCAACAATGTTTTTTTTATTGAAAAAACTCATAAATGATAAAGTCAAAAATGTTTTTCTACTGAATCTTGCATAAATGATACAGTCAACAATTTGTTTCTTCTGAATCAACTCATAAATGATACAGTCAAAAATGTTTCTACTCAATCAGCTCATAAAAGATAAAGTCAACACAGCTCATGTCCCTCATTACAATAGCCAAATTTTTACTTGACAGGAGCTCCCAGTTCACGGCCCGCAGTAGAACAAAAGTTCCTGGCTTCAAACATTCAGATATTGGCACTGACAGTAAACCTCGTGTCCCAGGAACTGTATATATTGTGGACTCAGAGGTGTTAAAAACTACTGGGGCAATATGTCCTAATTTGTCCTGAATGTAAGAAAATACCTGAATTAGACATTTGTAGGCATACATAGTTATTAACTCATCTGGACTTCTGGTCCAATATGGCAGATAGGCACTCACATAAGACAGGAGGACTCATGTAACAGTTTTGTGATTAATTGCTAGTCATTATTATTCAAATGGCCCATGCTTGAGCAAGAAAAGTGAGACAAATCCGAGAAATAAATTAACAACCAAAAAATAAATGATAACAAAGAGACAACAAATAAGGAGAGAATAAAATGAAAAAGAAAGAAAGAAAGAGAGAAAGAAAGAAAGAAAGAAAGAGAGAAAGAAAGAAAGAAAGAAAGAAAGAAAGAAAGAAAGAAAGAAAGAAAGAAAGAAAGAAAAAAAGAAAGAAAGAAAGAAAGAAAGAAACACACACACACACACCGAGTCACAATGAAACAGAAAGCATACAGAAAAAACATAAATAAAAACAGCAAGGAAACAAAGAAGAACCACAAAATACAACCAGTGATCAAACTACCACATGAACCCAAGTGAATTAGAAAAAAATACTTACATGGACGATCACTCCTGGCATCTGATTGGGCAATTGCTTGGGGATTCTCATGACAATCTCCACCACCAATGAGATGCGAGAACCACCAAGTGAAGCTGCAGTTCATAATAAAACATGGATTAACCAAAGACTGATGCATGGTGCAAGGAATGCAATGTAGGATTCTTACCCCCTTCTCCCACAATCTAGTAGGTCACTGGGGTACCACCCTCAGAAGGCAACAGGCGCGCAACTTACCCACTCCTGGCGCGGGGACGTAGTGACAAAAATACCAATACGGGGCTCTATCAAGGCCCCGTAATTGGAATGAGTACACTTTAAACCCTTTAACGAAGAACTTATACATTTTGATGGCAAGTTTCGATTTTGGTCAGTCCTACCTGGCAAAGCTCGAAGCTCGCCAGTAGGTGACCAATAGTAGGTGTGACATGGTGGTGGTAGCAAATATACAAGGGTTAAGTAGATAAGACCATAAGAAGACACAGATTATGGTCATCACTGGGAAGAAGGAAATTCCACAATGTGATATACGAGTAAATGGGCATATTCTTAAACAAGTGAATTGGTACCATTATAACATCTGATGGGAGATGCCTTGATGAGATTAGAACAAGAATTGCCATTGCGAAAGTAGGCCTTTGCAAGATGAAAAACATACTGACCAATAAAAAGATATCAACTGAAATGAGAAAAAGAGTGTTGAAGTGCTACATAGAACTTGTACTTTTGTATAGATGTGAAGAGAGGACAATGAGCAGACAAGCTGAAAAACATGTGATGGCTGTGGAAATGTGGTTTTCTGAGGAAAATGCAAAGAATACTATGGACAGACAGAAAAACCAATGAACAAGTCCTTCAAGAAACAAATGAAGATTGTAAACTGATTAGAGACATTAGACGTAGACAGTCAAAATTGGTTGGGCATGTTATGAGAAGAAATGACTTGGAGAACTTGGTGACAACTGGCAAAATCAAAGGGACGAGACCAAGGGAAAGACTGAGAAGTAAACACCTGGATGGTCTGACCACATGGCATGGTCGAGACAGGAACACGGAGCTGACCCACGACTCTGGTGATTGTGTGAGATGGCAGAACATGACCGCCCAGGCTTATCAGCATGGCACATGATGGATGGATGGAAGTAGGTCAGGAACCTACGACTGGTCTAGCAAACCAGTAGGGAATTTACTTGATCCTAAAACTCTGGTCAAGATTCATGGAGGAAATTGGAGGCAAGGCGCTAGTCACAGGCGCTGGAACTTCAATTACCCCTCCCCACGACGCCTAACGACATAAGTGGAAGAAAAAGAAACGCAAAACACAAACAAGTTTTAAAAAAAAACACCCTCTTCACACCATGAGGCAAATTGTGTATATGGTGCCACCCTTACATGTTTAGACCAATCGGCACTCAGTGATAAGGTCACGTCAGACCTGCCATCTTTACTTCCTAGACAATGCCTGGTACATGGTAGGCTGGTTTACTAAAAGAATCCCTGCTTCGAAATGGATTCAAACACATAACCTGTGAAGTTCTGTGGTGAAAGGGTTATGGGCACAATTCGTTATCCTGCATCCCGCTTTTGAAACAGTGAGTGATTTGGCAGCAAACCGCCTTATGTTGATTTTCATATAATGGTTTGAGTGCCGGCCGTTCGGAAAGCAGTGGCAAACTACTAAAAGTAAACTTGCCCAGGAATCATAAACAGCCAAACATTGCTGGGGTTGACTGTGACATCCTGTAAAGGAATATGCAACTAACTAGTGAGACAACCTTGCCAAGATTGTAGCGTGACTGTGCTAGATCATTATTAGACTAGTTCTGACTTTATCAGACTATCTACCAACTGTACTACATCATTGTTAGACTAGTTCTGACCTTATCAGATTATCTACCAACTGTACTACATGATTATTACACTAGTTCTGACATTATCAGACTATCTAACAACTGTACTACTTTGTTACTAGGCTAATTCTAACTCTATCATTTCCAATGATCTCCCATTCTCCACATGCCTAATCCACCCTTACTCTAAATATTCAGCTATGTGTATTCAGCTGTGTGCCCTGCCTCTCTGTGCTGCAGCCTATCCACAGACTGGGTTCCCTGTCCGACTAATGTTCCGAGGATTGCCCTGCCTCTCTGTGCTGCAGCCTATCCACAGACTGGGTTCTCTGTCCGACTAATGTTCCAAGGATTGCCCTGCCTCTCTGTGCTGCAGCCTATCCACAGACTGGGTTCCCTGTCCGACTAATGTTCCAAGGATTGCCCTGCCTCTCTGTGCTGCAGCCTATCCACAGACTGGGTTCCCTGTCCGACTAATGTTCCAAGGATTGCCCTGCCTCTCTGTGCTGCAGCCTATCCACAGACTGGGTTCCCTGTCCGACTAATGTTCCAAGGCTTGCCCTGCTTCTCCGCAGATGTGAAGTCCCAGTACCAGTGTTGCATATTCCACCGATTCCCTTGCTTGGAAAGGGGATGGATAGCTCTGCAACAAAATTCACATGGAGATGGTACATCATCATTCGGTCAGAAGGAGAATCTCTACACCAGCCTCACCTCGATAGATGCAAGCCCTCTTAAGGGCTTAGATGATCTGAACATCAATACAACAGATGCAAAAGTTAGAACTCAAATCATCCTGATGCCTTCCAATGAACCAATCAGCCCAGGCAGGAGTCAAACCTCTGAGTTCCACTTACTCCCATTTGTACAAACTTCTGCTTCTTTAAACACAGAAGTCACAAACAATATGTTGCACAATTTATTGCCTGGCATATTTCGCTGCATCAAGTCAGGTGCATACTGCAGAGTTATGTATCATATGAAGTGAATAAATGAATAATGCTTTAGCTAAATTAATTAAAACACACAGTAAAAGGTATTGTTAGAATGTGGAACATCTGTTATCGCCATAGTAATTCAAATTTACAACAAACTCTTTTTGTTTGCATAAAACCAACTGGAACAGCCCAATATTACCTTAGAGTTAACAGATGTTCCACATTTTAACAATACCTGTGACTGCGTTTTAATTGTTTTAGCTTAAGTATTATTCATTTCCCTAGAAGCCTTATAGATGTGGTTTTAAATAGGAATGCTGAAAATTCATTGGACAGCCAAAATGAGTAATCTGGTCATTTTTAGGAAGGCTAAGTCACAAAGACTAACTTATCATAAACATCAGAAAGAAGCAGTCACCATTTTTGGCCATGTTATGAGAAGACCAAAACTGGAACATGTTGTGACAACTGGAAAGATTTATGAAAAGAGAGATAGAGGAAGACAGCAGGAAAAAATTCTTGACAGTCTTGCATCATGGCACAGAAGGTAGTCAACACACGAATTGATCCAAGCCATCAGAGATCGTAATCTGTGGAGAAGCATGATCACCCACACCAGCTGGCAAGGCTTGATGATGATGATGATGATGATGATGATGATGATGATCTCTTTCTAATAAATATATCTTATACATAAATAATAGCCATAAAGTCTGATCTATACAGGTGATCAGACATATAAAGTTCAAAGAATTCACCAGATCATGATGTGAAACTCCCTTCCTTGCCAGCTTTTCCCCCAAAAGTTTCTGTGGTACCCATTTCATGAGACTGGGAGGACCTAATTGCTGCATGTAGTTAAAAATAAAAACCGGTCTCCTTAAAAAGGATTAAATTTAGAAAACTATTTTGTACAGCCATTGAACAATGCATTGTGCTGCTATTACTGCTGAAGACATCTTACCTCTCCACAAACCAGGAACGGACATGAGTCCCATCACAATTACTCGTCCATGAATAGCCTCACTGTGAACTAGACCAGATGAAATACTGTATGCGACCTTAGCAAACCTCAGAATGTGTCCTGAGAAATACAACAATAATGTTGAAAGCATTAGCAATAGAAAGTTGAACTGTAAGAATTACTATTATTACTATTACTGGCCACTTGCCATCTTGACAGGCGATAGTTTGTTATATTGTCCTTCAAAAATAGCACAAAGTGTGGGCTGAAATTTAGAGACCATGTGTTGCCCATGCATCATGATCGCTCTTTCAGCTTGCCTAGTTCACTCCAGAGGAAAGGTAACACCAATACATCTGGAACAAGACAAGCTGCAGAAGCTGCCAGATCAGCAAAGCAATGCTCTAACTGTCTGCCTGTCAGAGCTTCGATCCTAGATCAGTTGCCAACCAAGGCTTAGGCCCTGCCATGACATTTAGTCTTTAGGTTGCATTTCCTCACACCAGGATAAGGCTTGTACCCTCCCAATTGCACACCTCATCCCAAAGCCGTTAGCACCATGTGGGGTGTCAGGTTTGGTAAGCGATGCCCATTATTCGGTGCTAATAGAAAGCAGGTAGTACCGTCTACTGTCATATGGTAGCTCAGCCATATCTAAGACCTAACTGTAAGAATAATGTAACCAGAAATATGCATGAGTTGACTGATTGATTAGTTGGTTAATTAGTTGGCTGGCTGACTATTGTCAAGACTTAGTCACTGTGACTGAGCTACCATATGACAGTAGATGGTGCTACCTGCTTTCGGTTATCGCCGAATGCTGGGTCAAATGCATGACCATCTGATCAGCAGGGAAGAATGCTAGCCACTGCATTGAGGCAGCTACCGAGTGTGTGAGATGACTCAGTTAACATACTACCCAGATTGTAAACAACAAACAAGAACATTTGATTATTTGTTTTCAACAATTACAATGACAAAGACAACAACAAACTAATTACTTAGGTAATTTATTTTGTTTAAGTTGCATGGGCCTGCTTCGTGGCTTAGAGGTTATGACTTTTCTCCGTAATCTCGTATACTCTCGTCAGGTAACGTGATGACGGTTCAAATCAACAGTGGTTCGAATCGCATCGGTAACTTACGGGGTATGTGAGCCGGCCGCTCAGAAAGCAATGGCAAACTACTGAGCGTAATCTTGCCAAGAGATCAACATACAGCTGAAAGATGCTGGTGTTGACAGCTAAGTCCTGTAAAAAGGATATGCTAACAAAAAAAAGTTGCATGGTCTTTGCATGATGTAATCAATCAAACTTCAGATTGATTCATTAGGCAATTTTATATTCAGTAGTTTGCCATTACAGTAATTTGTCATTACTTTAGTCAACATTTAAATCCAACTGACCAGTGTAGATAATGATCCCATTACCCTGCCGACAACACAGCACATTAAGTCCACTGACTCATAATTTATTATTAAAACAAAAAAAATATTAAAATGGTTCCAGATAAATTTATTACATCATCACCATGAAATAAGGTTATAATATACCAAATAATAAAATAGAAAAATCTTTCACTAAATCAGGTAAAAAAAATTTTAAATGACACCTACCAGGAAACAAGTTTAACAAACAACTATCAATCATTATTTTAAAAACACCAACAAACAAATTTAAAACTTGGTAATAAAAGAACTAACAAATCTACTAAAACAAGAATAGAGACACAATAATTTTTGAAGCAACAAAAATAACTCCCAATAAGCAAGCTAATCATCTACAAAAAGAATGCAAAATGGAAAAAAATGTGGGGCAAACATTAATCTAAAAAACAAAAACCATCAACTTCAAAATAGTAAGTAAAAATTCACACTGCAAGTTTTAAATGTGAGTTCAGGCTCTACAATTTTTTTTTTAATAAAAAAAGACACACCCAAAAAGTCAGTTTAATGAACAAAAGCTACCAATTTCTAACAGAATAAAAACACCAATAAATCAGTTACAAAGACAAATTACTGACTTTAAAAAAAAGCCTACAAAAAGTAAACATTTAAAAAATACCAAACAGTCAATTTACAAACAAAAACTTAACAAAGAGCAATTTAAAAACAAAAACAACCAGCAAATAGTTTAAAGGAAACAAAGAACCACAATTCCTACAGTCCATTCTATCTACTCAACACACATATAATAAATATAAATGAGTTAAGTTAGAGTTAAATACCCCGTTTCCATGTCATATATTGGGTTATACGTGCTAGTCCCACAGTTTTAGAGTAATCAGCCATCAATGTACCAACTATAACTTCCCAGACAATTTTCTGGTACCAATTTTACCTGTTTCAGCTCCAGGCAGTTGTTGTTTGTCCATCAAGAATTATGATGACCATTCATTTCATCCAGTGGGGTTGAAAGTATGGAGCTGTGAGTTCAAGATGGCTGATAAGGCCTATTTTGGCTCAAAATGTTCTTTGACAATGTGGGCAAATAATGTTTGACATTCCGGGAGGAGGATTCCCTGCAGTGGTTTTTCTGTCCAGCCTTTTCTTCATAGCTCTTGCAGTCCTGGTTGCTTCACAAGTGACTGCACCCTTGGATAATGATGTACGCCACAAATTTTGGTCTTTTGCAGCCGTCTCTCATGTATCAAAATGAATTCCAAAAGGTTTCAGTGAGATTTTCAATGTGTCTTTAAAGCGCTTCCTCTGGCTGCCTTGGGAGCGTTTACCACAACGCAACTCACCGTAAAAAATTCGTTTAGGGAGCCTGTGATCTGGCATGCGAGTCAAGTGACCAGCCCAGCGAATCTGATTCTTCATTAGTAGAGTGTGGATACTGGGCATGGACGCTCTTTCTAGGACTTTAGTGTCTGGGATCTTGTCTTGTCATTTAATCTTCAATAGCTTCCTAAGGCAGACTGTGTGGAAAATGATATATGACGTCGCATGAAGAATGACTTGCGCGATGAAATGGATTAAAATAAAGAAGAGTTGCGCAATTTGTCAACCTCACTCTCTCGCCTGAGTCCATCTGAGTCCAGTGGCAAGACAAGTCAAGATGACTGGAGGAATACAGGCAGTTAATGTAATATGATTATACTGAGACTGTAAGGAGGTAAAGTCACAACTGTGGAAGTTAATGCAACAGTTTAGACAGTTAAAGCTAGTCGCAGTCAACATCATCATTTTGTTTTTTGCTATTGTGATCTCTTGGGAAGTTTATGTTCAGTAGTTTGCCATTGTTTTCTGAATAACTGGCACCCATACCATTTCATAACAACCAACACAAGGCTGTCTACTGCCAAATCACTCACAGCTGTGTTTCGAATGCGGGTATGCAGGATTATGAACTGCGCCCGTAACCCCTTCGCCACGGAACCAAGTTTAGACAAACACAAATTAATTAAATAAAACTAGGACAAATAGGCTTAAAGTTGTAATAACCATCTAGGATGATAGAGGCAAGACATCTGAATGAGTTTTGGTCTGATAAGGATTATGTGATCAACACGTGGTGCATTACGTGGTATGAATGACTTTTGGACTGATAAGGATTGAGTGATCAACACATGGTGCGTTACTTGGTGTGAATGAGGTTTGGTCTGATAAGGAGTAAGTGATCAACACATGGTGCGTTACTTGGTATGAATGAGTTTTGGTCTGATAAGGATTAAGTGATCAACACATGGCACGTTACTTGGTATGAATGAGTTTTGGTCTGATAATGTTTAAGTGACTAACGTGTTACTTGGTATGAATGAGTTTTGGTCTGATAAGGATTAAGTGACCAACATATGGCACGTTACTTGGTATGAATGAGTTTTGGTCTGATAAGGATTAAGTGACCAACACGTGGTGCGTTACTTGGTATGAATGAGTTTTGGTCTGATAAGAATTAAGTGGTCAACACATGGTGTGTTACTTGGTATGAATGAGTTTTGGTCTGATAAAGGATTAAGTGACCAACATATGGTGTGTTACTTGGTATGAATGAGTTTTGGTCTGATAAGTATTAAGTGATCAACACATGGTGTGTTACTTGGTATGAATGAGTTTTGGTCTGATAAGGATTAAGTGACCAACATATGGTGCGTTACTTGGTATGAACGAGTTTTGGTCTGATAAGGATTAAGTGATCAACACATGGTGCGTTACTTAGTATGAATTACTTTTGGTCTGATAAGGATTAAGTGATCAACACATGGCACGTTACTTGGTATGAATGAGTTTTGGTCTGATAAGGATTAAGTGATCAACACGTGGTGCATTACTTGGTATGAATGAGTTTTTGTCTGATAAGTATTAAGTGATCAACACATGGTGTGTTACTTGGTATGAATTACTTTTGGTCTGATAAGGATTAAGTGACCAACATATGGTGCGTTACTTGGTATGAACAAGTTTTGGTCTGATAAGGATTAAGTGATCAACATATGGTGCGTTACTTGGTATGAACGAGTTTTGGTCTGATAAGGATTAAGTGACCAACACATGGTGCATTACTTGGTATGAATTACTTTTGGTCTGATAAAGATTAAGTGACCAACACATGGTGCGTTACTTGGTATGAACGAGTTTTGGTCTGATAAGGATTAAGTGACCAACACATGGTGCATTACTTGGTATGAATTACTTTTGGTCTGATAAGGATTAAGTGATCAACACATGGCACGTTACTTGGTATGAATGAGTTTTGGTCTGATAAGGATTAAGTGATCAACACATGGCACATTACTTGGTATGAATGAGTTTTGGTCTGATAAGGATTAAGTGATCAACACATGGCACGTTACTTGGTATGAATGAGTTTTGGTCTGATAAGGATTAAGTGATCAACACGTGGTGCATTACTTGGTATGAATGAGTTTTTGTCTGATAAGGATTAAGTGATCAACACTTGGTGCATTACTTGGTATGAATGAGTTTTGGTCTGATAAGGATTAAGTGACCAACATATGGTGCGTTACTTGGTATGAATGAGTTAAGAAATTTAGTTTACCTAAGAGCCATGCATTTAAAGGAATTTTAGACCCTGGACCACAGAAACAGAAAGCAGGTACAATATTCCCCTGTGCTACTACAGTCCAAAACATACATATTCACACTATAACGTACAAACATAGTAAAACCTACCTACCTACCTACCTACAGACAGACAGACAGACATAACTCACACACTTTACAACATACACAATGCAAAAACTTACCTGGTGTTATGAAGACTTTAAAAGGGCTGATATCTGTACACGTATTTACAAAACCACAACTTTCTTGACTTTGTTTATTTTGTTCTACCAACAATTTAGACTTTTCCATTGTTGTAGCAGCATTATCAGTTGTAGATTTGGTTGAATTCCTACTTCCTGTATTATGTCTCGAAGTATGATGCTTCCACCATCCTGCCCCAAAATTATTAGAATCTGGTTCTTCCCTGTCTGCACAAGTCTTTGAAGCACCATTTCCGGAATTAGTTTTGGAATTGTTAGTTGATGCATTCCTATCAAAGGCACAATTATTGCTTGTTGTCTTCCTGGAATCACTATTGTCAAGTTTTTTATTGTATAAGGCACTGTTTTTGCTAGCACCATTACAAAGTTCACTTTTATTGCTTTTTCCTTGATGATTACTTTGTACATGTCTCTTTTCATTCATTGACTGTCCTTGTTGTGAATTCTGTTTAACTTCACGCTTCGCAGTTGTAGAATTTGACGGTGCTGAACGACCTTGCCACCACCCTGAGCCAAATCTTTGAGCCTCAGATGGTTCTCTTGATTGAATGGAGTCAGGAATCTGTTCCTCAGCAGGACTAATGACTTTGGCACTGTGTGACTTTTGCATGTGAGCATTCTCCATTTTGTGATTCTCATCACCGTTGAGCAGTTTACTGGATTTATTTCCCTGCGTGGATTTTCTGGAACAGTCTTTGTTAGTTTTCCCCCACCAACCTGAACCAAAAGATTCAGATACGTTGGTCTCATTACTGTTACTGCGAGAAACATTTCTGCTGCTAGAGTGGCTATTATTGGAATGTGAACTGGCACCGTCAAGTTGACTATCAGGGTTAGAAGAACCCTTTGCTGCTTGCTGATGCTTTTTAGATGTGATTGCATGTTGCTTCATATGATCAGGTATGTTAAAATGTCCACGTAAACAACTCCCGTCTGCTCCGCATGAAGAGGCTTGTTGAAACAATTCTGACACATTTGTAGGTTGTCTGACATTGGTGTCTTTCTTTCTGGATAGAAATGTGGCATTAACATTCTTTTGCCCTGGGTCTGAGTCTCGAACTTTACTTCTGCATGTTTCAGAGTCACCCTTGGGCCCACTTTCATTCTTGGACCCACTATCATTCTTAGACCCACCATCATTCTTAGACCCAGTATCTGTCTTGTATGTAGTAACACTGGTACTCTTGGACCCACTGTTAATCTTTAATCCACTGTTATTCTTTAATCCACTGTCACTGATGGATCCACTATCGATCATGATTCCACTATCACTCTTACATTCAATATCATTCTTGCATTTAATGTCATTTGTGCACCCATTATCAATAGTACTTAGTGTATAATGCATAGATCTGCTATCACTTTTGGATTCAATATCACACACTGATCCATTTTCATTCCTGGATAACGCCTCATCTGTAGATTCACTACTACTCACAGATCCAGGTTCACTCTTGGATCCAGTCACTAAATTTGCTACAACTTTGGACAATCTACTTGAACTGTTGACCAAGTGCACTTCTCGCATGACAGAAGGTGAGATAAAGTTTCCTTCAGAATCTAGGAGTTTTATTCTATATATGAACTCTTTGAACCCAGTCTGTGCATCTTCAAGTAATGTGTGTGCATTTGCATTGACGAAAGTGACTGCCTCACATGCAGACTTGTGCCTAAGTCTGTCCTTTTCCAAACATCCAGGACTGCAGTACCTGTGTAAAAGATGAACAACACTTTAAAACTGTTCCACACAGTCAGTAACAATTAGGCAATAAGCCAGTAACAAGTAGACAATAAGCCAGTAACAATGAGATAATAAGCCAGTAACAATCAGACAATAAGCCAGTAACAATGAGACAATATTGCGACATGTCCTTTTACAGGACACTGCGACCAACCCCAACCCTAAGATAATTTTCTAAGCAATTTTACATTCAGTAGTTTGCCATCGATTTCTGAATGAGGAGTCCAACTGACCAGAGTAGGGGTTAAACCTGCCATATAGCCATCAGGATACTGGAATTTAAGTGCAAACAGCATTGTAGACCTCAAGACAATATAACAGGCAATGGTTAATAAAAACATCAACACAACAGTATTCTGGGAAACATGCCTTGTCTTCCTTAGCAAACGTTGCAAGGTGTAAATACCAACTATTTCAATAACAAACTGATTACAAACACTTAGATTCATTCCCTCCTAGCTGGAAAAATATTCCAATCAAACTCAAATATCCCTAAATAGACGTAAAGAACCAAAAACCTAACAATTTTGGTGCAGGATGGTGGAAGCATCGTACTAAAAGACATAATACAGGAAGTAGGAATTCAACCAAATCTACAACTGATCATGCTGCTATAAAAATGGAAGTCTAAATTGTTGGCAGAACAAAATAAACAAAGTCAAGAAAGTTGTGGTTTTGTAAATACATGTACAGATATCAGCACTTTTGAAGTCTTCATAACACCAGGTAAGGTTTTGCATTATGTACGTTGTAAAGTGTGTGAGTTATGTATGTGTATATGTGTATGTTGTCATGCATATGTATAAATTGCTATGTTTGTATGTTGTAGTGTAAATGTGAATGTTATGTGCATATTGGGGCTATGGTAGCACAGGGGGCTAATGCGCCTGCTTTCTGGCTCTGTGGTCCAGGGTCTAAAATTCCTTTACAGGCATGGCTCTTAGGTGCACTCAGCTTCTTAACTTATTCGTAACAAGTAATCCACCAAGTGTTGATCACTCAGATGTCTTACTTTTATCATTCTAGATAGTTATTACCATCTTCGTCTTATTTATTCTAATATTACTGGAGGAAGGCCAAAGAAGATGGGTGCAGGATGTGGCAGATGATGTCCAGATGGGTGTATTGGACGTGGGCATCTTGCTTGTGATCGAGAGGTTTTCCGGAAGGTTGTTATGGGAGCGAGGTTCTGCACAGGACATGCTACTGAATGAATGAATGAATTAATTAATTACTGAATATGTGCCTGTCCAAACTATTACTTTAACTCTGACAGTTGCTATTTTACCTCCTTTCTGTCTCAGTGTTATCATATTACATTAACTGCCTGGAGCTGAAACAGGTAAAATGGGTACCAGAAAATTTTGTGGGAAGTTATAGGTGATATTGAATATATTAACTTATACAGACAATCTATGTAAAGAAACCAGCCAAACAAGGATGCAACAACAATTCATGAAGAACAATGAGTGAATCATCAAAATACGAGAAGGTGACGGTTTCCTAAAACATGATCATAAGTAACAAACTGGATGTTGTGGCTAAAGCCTTCGTCAGCACACAAAACTAAACTAAACTAAACAGCACACAAACATTTTTTTTCCGCATATCCTTTACAGGACATTGCAGTCAACACCAGCATGTGTTCAGCTGCTGTTGATGACTGGGCAAGTTTTACGTTCAGTAGTTTGCCATTGCTTTCTGAACGACCGGCTCACATACCTCTGTAAGTAACAACATGACACGATCCACTGCCGAATCTCGCGCAGCTGTGTTTCATTTGTGAGTATACGGGATTACTAACAACGTCCTTAACTCTTTAGCCAGGGAGACCAGCTACAAACAATATTACACACACCAATCCAACTAAATGAAAAACTCTACATGAAAATATGTATATTTTAGTTACTCATATTTATCTTTCTTGTCAACTGGGCGTGTGTTTCGTGAAATCCAAGTGCAGATTCACTCAAAAATTTTAAAATTTAGATGCACACCAATATTGTTTTAAAAGTAGATATATTGGTATTATTAACATCAGACTCACAAACAACTGCTAAAAGTAGACTCACATATACATTTCTAAAACTAGACCCACATACTTTTATTATAACTAGACACATATATTATTTAAGCTGACGTGCAAATATGTAGCTGACGCACATATATGTGCAATAGTATTTACTAACATAAATCAACTGTTTAAAACTATACATATACAAAACCCACATTTTACACCTTTATTTTCATAGTACTTCCAAACAAAGAAAACTTCCTTTTTGAGCCATTCAAAGTGGCTCTCTATAAACTAACAGCTAACTCTAAAAGGATGTGTGTTTTTAGTGCAGGATTTGTCCGAGTTTGCATTTACTGTTTAAGTTGAGTTGAGTTGAGTTAAGAACCGACATCACTGCACTCAGGACATTCCCAAACGTGCTCCTTCCCCTCGTTCAACAACCAGCGAAGAGTCATACTACTAATCATTCCCACCGCTATCTGATTAAAAGTTCTCTTGGTCTTCCCTCTCAGTTTTGAGATTCTTCCAGAACCCCTGCCGATCTCCCACAATCTCATTCTTTCCACATATGGGTTCAATCTGTTCCTCCGCCTTCTCCACCTGGTACCACAAGCGCATGACCACCCCCCCCCCCTTGTCCATAGACAAAATTCCACCAAGAGGTGCCTTCCCTGCTAGCCTATCAGCCTGTTCATTCCCGTGTACACCCGCATGGCCAGGGCAAAATATCCATACAATTCTCACGATCTGTGACCTCTGAAGCGACGAGAGCCATTCCACACGAAACATTCCTTTCTCCACCTTGCAAAGCATACTCTTTGAATCCGTAATGAATACAATGTGTGTTGAGTAATCTCCTCTAACCACCGGAATGCCGCTGTTACTGCCTCCACCTCATATGCCAGACTCTCCTTTTTCAAAACTCGCCCATTAGCCTTTGCAATAAAGCCCCAGCCACTACGTCTTTTTCTCACCACTGAAACCATCAGAGTAGATGACTATGTCACCTTGAAGTGTGTTGCTCTGGATCAGCAGTTGCACTTCAAACTCAGTGTGGACCACTTCCCATTCTCTGCACTCACCCAGTGTTATTATTACATTGTGCCAGTCCGTCATGTCTTCCGGAACTTCAACCCACTCTCTTTCACGATTGATGGTCTCTACATCACACACCTGACTTATAGAAAGTTCTGCCTGTGCCATCCAGGACCTGGCTCGTCTTAGTCTATGACCCTTAACCATATCCATTGCTGCATGCAGCGGGTGATCACTGTCTGCGGCAACTCTCAGGTACCATTTGGCCTGAAGGACCCTATGCCTATCCGTCATTGTTGGTAGCGCCAGGATATGCCTCATGCATATAATTGGTGTGTCCTTTGTGCACCCCAGGATTAACCGCATGGCAGCATTCTGTATGCGCTTCAACCTTTCAAGCTGGCTCTTCGATACTGTCAGCAGCCTCAAACCATACTCAATGACAGAAATTTGTGTTGTGTTGTTTGTCCATCAAGAATGATGATGACCATTCATTTCATCCAGTGGGCGAAGAATGACTTGCGTGATGACTTGGATTAAAGTGAGGAAGAGTTGCGCAATTCGTCGACCTCACTCTCTCGCCTGAGTCCATCTGAGTCCAGTGGCAAGACAAGTCGAGACGACTGGAGACGAATACTAGTGCAGTGGGTGACCAGGGCGCTCTACGTGCCTTGCTGTGCTCATTACGTTCCACAACGCTTTGCAGGTAAACGCCATCTTGCCCGTTGAATCAGGAATGATTTCTTCCGCGCAGTCTGCCGAATCCTGAAATTATTAACTGCTGAAAGAGCCTGTACAGAATCCACTGATCTACCCCGGTTGCTGCCATAGCCCTCAATGCATTAAGTCCCCTACCAGCCTTCACCAACAAAGCCTCCACTTTCTAAGATAAAGAGATAGTTATTTCCATGTCTTTTAATACTTTCTAATATTGCATAGGTATAATTGCAACAGAAATTCAAAGCAAAGGACTTAGTCTGAACAACACAAATAATGGTAATGGCAAAGACAAAACTGTGGAAGGTGCAGAGGTAATTTTACAGAAGAATGAGATAGTTTTACAGAAGAATGATGAGATAATTTTACAGAAGAATTATGAGAACACATTGGACTGATAGAAAGAGTAACAAATATTTCTTGAAAAAAGTTAACTTACAAAGAGAAATGGTTACTCGCAATGGAAGAAGACAGTCCACATTCATGAGGCGTGTCACGAGAAGAGGAAAGCTGGAGTATGTTATCACAATGGGAAAGTTAGAGGAGAAAAGAAGCAGGGGGAGACTAAGAAAGAAGATGCTGGGCAGTTTGCGTCATGGCATGAAAGAACATCATTATCAGAAACGATTGGCAGTACACAAGGCATATATGATCCAAAACGCCACACGGCATCAGCTAAATGAAGAACATTGTATGTGAAAATAATGGGAATATTTCAATATGAAACAAATAGTCCAGAAGATGTTATCACATCATAAACACATAGAAATCCATCCCTCAGATTCTAGAATTCCAGCAATTATAAGTTAATAAGAATTCCAGCAATTAAAAGTTAATAAATAAAAAAGTCTTAAAATTTGAGAGGATCGCCTTCATTGCACCAGGTTTTATCCAATATGGCTTGGTCTCTTTCCACAGGGCAGACTGCTGAAAGCATCACACAAAGCATGAACTCCATAGCTCTAGCGATGATCCCCACGAGTCTCCGAGAAAAATGCACTCATGAACTGAAAGACTTAGCCCAGAATTGAACCCACAACCTTCGGAGCGTGAGGCAGACAACTTCACCGTGGAGAATAAGAATTTCAGCAATTAACAATTAATAAGAATTAAAGCAATTAAATGTTAATGAGAAATCCAGCTATTAAAAGTTAATAAGAATTCCAGCAATTAAAAGTTAATAAGAATTACAGCCATTAAAAGTTAATAAGAATCCCAGCAATTAAAAGTTAATAAGAATTCCCACTGACCTGACGAGTTGACAAAATGAACACAGCACACCTCCATATTTGTAAGGCTCATCACAACATACACAAACTCCAAGAGCTTTATGCCACCTGTACTGTAGAAGCAACTGCCTTAGTTCCATGCTAATGTCAATGTAAGATTATTCGTGACATCCAGGTGCTGACTTTCTCCAGGCTATGAACAGTAAACAGAAGAAGGAATACAATTAAATGACAACAACAGACAGAGTCAACGAAGAGCACATCACAATAAATCATTCACTGGGCTATGTAAAAAAAAAAGCATAAGTTTCGTAGTAGGCATAGTACTGTAACAAAACAATATATATATATTTCGCCATCTCACTCGATCACCAGAGTTGTGGATCAGCTCAGTGTTCTTGTCTCGACCATGCAACATGGCCAAGCCATCCAGGTATTTACTTATCTGCATTCCCTTTGTTCTCACCTCCTCGATCTTGCCAGTTGTTACCAGTTCTCCAATTTATCTCTTCTCATAATGTGACAAAAAATGTTGACTGTCTACGTATAATTTTTCTAATCAGTTTACGATTTTCATTTGTTTCTTGTAGGACTTGGTTGTTGGTTTTTCTGTCTGTCCATGGTATTCATTGCATTTTTCTATGAAACCACATTTCCACAGCCATCAGATGTTTTTCAGCCTATTTGCTCATTGTTCAAGCTTTACATCCATACAAAAGCACAGGTTCTATGTAGCACCTTAACACTCTTTTTATTGTTGTTGTAAATGACATCTTTTTATTGGTCAGTATGTTTTCCATCCTGCAAAAGGCTACCTTCGCCATGGCGATTCTTGTTCTAATCTCTTCAAGGAATCTCCCATCAGAAATTATGACTATTCCAGGATAATTGTACTGATTCACTTGTTTAAGAATATTCCCATTTAGTTGTATGTTACATTGTGGTATTTTCTTCTTCCTAGTGATGACCATAATCTATGTCTTCTTACAATTTAATTCTAACCCTAGTTGTTCACTGTGTGCAACAACCACATCTACTAAATGTTGCAGATCCTGCTCATTGTCTGCAATCAATACTGTATCATCCGCATATCAAATGTTATTTATATTTTGTCCTCCAGTGATGATTCCTTTCATATCTTCTATATTTCTGAATATGTTTTCACTGCACAGGGAAAAAAGATCTGGAGACATTACACATCCCTATCTAATACCTCTCTTTATAGACTGATATTGACCTACTTCATTATCAAATCCTAAATACAGCTTGTTGTTTCCAATATATGTTTTTTACAAGTCTAAGGTCTTTCCCATTAATTTGTAGATCTGCAAGCATGTTCATCATTTTGACATGTCTTACTTTTGTTAAAGCCTATGTGTAGTCAATAAAGCAAAGATATAGGTCTTTGTTTACTTCTAGAGGACGATCAATTAATGTTCTCAACATACATACAGCATTTATTGTACGCTTGCCTTCTACAAACTCACATTATTCTTCTCCTATTTTGGGTTGTATTTTCTTCTTAACTCTTTGCATAATCTATATATATATATATACTAGCTGACCCGGCCCGGCTTCGTCCAGACCCTGGTGGGGAGCATCTCATTTAATTCATATAAGTAGTCATATAAGTTCTCGTTCCCGTTACCGAAAATCTGTCTGTCTATCTGTCTGTCTGACCCGGCCCGGCATCGCCCAACTCCTGGTGGGGAGCATCTCATTTAATTCATATAAGTAGTCATATAAGTTCCCGTTCCCGACTGTCTGTCTGTCTGTCTATCTATCTGTCTGTCTGTCTGTCTGTCTGACCCGGCCCAGCCCATGGTGGAGAGCATCTCATTTAAATCATATAAGTAGTCATATAAGATCCCGTTCCCGACTATCTGTCTGTCTGTCTGTCTTGGGTAAATGGAGGAGGGAGGAGGAGGGATTAGGAAGAGGAGGGAGGAGTAGGGTGGAGGAGGAGGGGGAGGAGGAGGAAGAGGGAGAAGGAGGGAGGAGGAGAATGCAGGAGGAGGAGGGAGGAGGAGGAGGAGAGGGAGGAGGAGGGAGGAGGAGGAGAGAGTAGGAGGAGGGAGGAGGCGGAGGGAGCAGGAAGAGGGAGGAAGAGGGAGGAGGAAGAGGGAGAAGGAGGAGGAAGGAGGGAGGAGGAGGAGGGAGGAGGAAGAGGGAGGAGGAGGGAGAAGGAGGGAGGAGGAGAACGCAGGAGGAGGAGGGAGGAGGAGGAGAGGGAGGAGGAGGAGAGGGAGGAGGAGGGAAAGGGAGGAGGAGGGAGGAGGAGGAGGGAGGAGGCGGAGGGAGAAGGAAGAGGGAGGAAGAGGGAGGAGGAAGAGGGAGAAGGAGGAGGGAGGAGAAGGAGGGAAGAGTATGAGGGGGAGGAGGAGGAAGAGGGAGGAGGAGGAATGTGAAGGGAGGAGGAGGGAGGAGGTAGAGGGAGGAGGAGGAGGAGGGAGGAGAGAGGAGGAGGGATGAGGAGGAGGGAGGAGGAGGAAGAGGGAGGAGGAGGAATGTGAAGGGAGGAGGAGGGAGGAGGTAGAGGGAGGAGGAGGGAGGAGGAGAATGGAGGAGGGATGAGGAGGAGAGGGAGGAGGAGGAAGGAGGAGGGGGAGGAAGAAGGAGGAGGGATGAGGGGGAGGAGTGAGGGGTAGGAGGAGGGAGGAGGAGGGAGGAAGAGATAGGCGGAGAGAGGAGGAGGAGGGAGGAGGAAGAGAGTGGAGGAGGGAGGAGGAGGGAGGAAGAGATAGGCGGAGAGAGGAGGAGGAGGGAGGAGGAGGAGTAGGGAGGAATAGGAGGGAGGAGGAGGGATTAAGAGAAGGAGGGGGGAAAGGGGAGGAGGAGGGAGGAGGAGGAGGAGGAAGAGGGATGAGGAGGGAGGAGGAGGAAGGAGGAGAAGGAGGGAGGAGGAGGGAGGAGGGTGAAGGAGGAGGAGGAGGGAGGAGGGTGAAGGAGGAGGAGGAGGAGGAAGAGGGAGGAGGGGGAGGAGGAGGGAGAAGGGGGAGGAGGGAGGAGGAGAACGCAGGTGGGGGAGGAGGAGGAGGGAGAGGGAGGAGGAGGGAGGAGGAGAGAGGAGGAGGAGGGAGGAGGTGGAGGGAGAAGGAGGAGGAAGGAAGAGGTAGAAGGAGGAGGGAGAAGGAGGAGGGGGAGGGGGAGGAGGAGGAATGATGAGGAGGGAGGAGGAGGAAGAGGGATGTGGAGGAAAGAGGAGGAAGGAGGAGGAGGGAGGAGGTAGCGGGAGGAGGTAGAGGGAGGAAAAGGGAGGAGGGAGGAGGAGAGAGGAGGAGGAGGAGGGAGGAGAAGGGAGTAGGAGGGATGAGGAGAAGGGAGGAGGAGGGAGAAGGAAGGGGGAGAAGGAGGAGGGAGGAGGGAGACGGAGGGGGAGGAGGTAGAGGGAGGAGGAAGAGGAGGAGGGTGGAGGGAGGAGGCGGAGGGAGTAGGAGGGAGGAGGAGGGGAGAGGAAGAGGGAGGAGGGAGAGGGAGGAGGTAGAGGGAGGAGGAAGAGGAGGAGGGTGGAGGTAGAGGGAGGAGGAGGGGAGGAGGTAGAGGCAGGAGGAGATGAGAGGAGGAGGGAGTTCGCCATTCCGAATTCATACTCGTCTAGGTTCTGTGATTTCGGTCCTTCCATTGATTGTTCTTCCCTTCTACACGACTGTAGATAACTTCCTTACACATAAAAGGATGAATTGTTATTGATATTGCCGTGGCATGGAGGCATATATATCAGCAGCAGAGTTGAACGCCTACGCCAGCCGGCACGGCACTTGATGATGATGATGATTGCCGTGTGACGATTCTGTGTAGTCACGTCATTTTCTTCCCTTTCCCTAGCGTTTTGGTTCGGGGATTCTTTCATCATCATCATCATCATCATATATTTACGTACGTATTTTGGAAATGGGAGGAGGGAGGAGGAGGAAGAAAAAAAAAAAAAAACGACAGTTGGCAGCGCTGGAATGAAAGGAAGGCGTGTAGAAAATTTCATCTCAATCGGATGGGCCGTTCGCGAACGTATAAAGGACATACAGACATACATATCCACACACATCCTAATTTATATATAAGATATAATCTCATCTCATCAAGTTCCTCTTATACCTTGCGGTGTCGAGGTGAAGTATAAACTTCGTGAGAGTGCCCGATTATGGGCTTCATATATCGATATTCCCATGGACTCTGCTATTCCCTCCGTCCAACGTTTACGTGGTCGGCCTCTACCTCTGGTCTGTACATCACTGCTTGTTGTGGTATGCTGTTGACTGGTAACCTACTTGCATGGCCAAACCATTTGACTTGCTGCTTTCTGATAAAATCTAGTGCTGCTTTAACCCCCACTTCAGTCCTGATTTCTTCATTTCTGATCTTATCTCTTCTTGATACGTTGAGTATTCTTCTCAGGAACCTCATTTCTGTTGTTGTGATTTTTCTTTTCTCTTTTTCTGTCATTGTCCAGGTTTGGCATTGGTAGCATAGAGATGGCAGGGAGATTGTGTTGTAAAGTGCTTTCTTAGTAGTTATTGATACATGTTTGTTCTTTAGTATTGGTGCCATTTGTCCAATGAATTGATTTGCCTTATGCACCTATTTTCGATCTCGTCTTCTGATCTGCCATTTGATGATATTATACTTCCTAGGTACTTGAAACTCTTCACTTGTTTCAAGGGATGTTCGTTTAGGTGAATTATTGTTGTTTGTTCTTCTTTAGTTATAGACATTACCTCTGTATTGCTTGTGCTAATTTTCATGTTATATTCCCTACACATTTCGTTTAGACTATTCATGTGGTCTTGTAATTCAGCTTCTGATTTTGCTATTAGTGCTTGGTCATCCGCAAACAGGAGTTCCCTAATGGTTAGATTTGCAGATAGTTCTTCTTCTGTGTTCTCATCGTGTGGTATTCTTGCTGTCTCTGCTTGGCTGGTTTCTTTACATATGTTGTATATATATGTTATGAACAAGAGAGGGGACAGGGTACCTTGTCGTACTCCAGATCTTATGGTGAAGGGTTCTGAGTGTCCTCCAGTTGCTCTCACTATGCATTCACTATTATTGTATAAACTTCTACATAGGTTTGTTAGATGTGTACTCACTCCATATTGTTTAAGGATTTCCCTTGAATTGTGCTATATATATATATATATATATATATATATATATATATATATATATATATATATATATATATATATATATATATATATATATATGTCCCTTTTCCATTTAGTAAGGTATTTGCAAGACAACTAGCCTTTTAAAATGCCCACCCCCACTTAGAGTGGGCATGGTGACATGAATGTAGTCAACTGGATCACATTTTCAGGAACTAACTTAGTAACTATTCACTTTGATATTAAAATGTCTTGAAAAAAAAATTAGTATTAGTTAGGAGTAATAGTAGTAGTAGTAGTAGTAGTAGTAGTAGTAGTAGTAGTAGTAGTAGTAGTAGTAGTAGTAGTAGTAGTAGTAAAAGTAGTAGTTAGTAGTAGTAGCAGAGGTAGTAAACTAAAAGTAGTAGTAGTAGTAGTTGTTGTAGTAGTTAGTTAGTAGTAGTGGGACGCAGAGGTGTTTCAAAGGCACCAGGGCTGGGTTCTATACTGGCCAAGACCTATTGACGCGTCCTCGTCGAGCATCCTGGGCAACAGGTCCCTTTGGGGTCCTGGCTAAAGTCAGTAGGATCGTTGATTCCTCTGAAGTCGGAGAGTGTCTGCCTGCATGGCGAGGAACCACCAGTCTGCACACCAATAAGCCAGACATGGGACAACGGATACTCAAGCAAACCTCAGGTCCTGTATGACATCACACTGGTGTTGGACAACAGGATGTATTCATCTGACATACAGGACTTCATGCTGGAGTTCACAGCCAGCGAACACAAGCAAGCAAGCAACAAGCAAGCAACAAGCAAGCAAGCAGTAGTAGTAGTAGTAGTAGTAATAGTAGTAGTAGTAATAGTAGTAGTAGTAGTAGTAGTAGTAGTAGTAGTAGTAGTAGTAGACCAGTAGTAGTAGTAGTACTGTAGTACTAGTAGTAGTAACTTATTGCTGCTGTGGTAGTGGTGGTAGTTAAGTAGCAGTTAGACTTATTAGCGGTACACAATGAATAATTAATAACAACAGCACTAATTTACTAGAGACATTACTACTACACTACTCTCAAGCTGAGTGGTATCTAAGTAGCAATGTCAGAGTTATCGAACTTTGCCGTGGGGGGAGACAATCTTGATTTTGCGCGCTATTCCCTGTGACTAACGATTCACTTCCGGTTGTTACCATGTCTGGCTAGATTTGATTTCTTCTAAACCAGCGTGGTACGTCAAAAGGGGAAACTACTCTGATATTTGCAGTATAGGTCCTTCCGCTAAGCGCCAACAGATTGTGGCCGAGAAACTATTTTCTCTTGAATTTCTTGGAGTCTATTCACGAAAAGTAAGCTAATTTGTCCTATAACTCCTGAAGTAAAAAGAAGCCTTAACTTTTTGTTGCAAATTGAATCCCCCGTTCAGTTTTACATAAATGTGAAGAATTTCATCATTGCCCGAATCATCCTTTGTTAGGAAAATTGTTTTTTAGTATAGCAGCATAGCCAGTCAGATTGAGAATGAATAGACTCTGAATAGCACATCCATTTCGCAAAATTCTATCTATGGCGACACCCACGCTATAGTATAGTAATAGTATTATACTATTATAAGCAATCCTTTGTTTATTTTATAATTTGAACCGTCAGTTTAATTACTAAAATTAAACAGAATAGATTAGAAGCTTAATTCATAGTAATCATTTATCTGTGTTAAGTGTGTAAAGTCTTCTCTTCACCATTTGACATGTCTGAAAAGTATTTTAAAAGTCAGTTTTCAGACACGTCTATACAGACCTGTAAAGATTACTTGAATACTTTTTTTCAGGCAGAGCAGTACATAAATAATCAGATTTAAATAAAATACGGTGAGATAGAGATAGTTTTTTCTTTTTTTTGTGTGGTTTAAATTCACAACCAATGTAACTTTTATTTTTGCATCTTCATTTTCTGTTTTATTTACATTATGATAGTCTGTTGAAGACATTTTAATAATAGATAATAGTATAATAGATGACAGAATCAGAATCAATTTTACTTTTACCTTTGAAATCACGGCCACATTTCCTGAACATTTAGAATACTAGATGATGTTACATGTTGCACATATATTAAATCAATTTCAGTAACATACTTATTCATTAATGTAATACATTATACACTTTTTGTATTTGTTTGTAAATGAAGGCTAGTTGCAGCAACATCCTGTAGGTTTCGTAATTTTTTTTCCTGTAAAGCTGGATTACTTTGTGTTATTTTACATTTTTTATATTTTTGTTATAACATTTATAAACTATACTATTGGGCTATATGTATATATATATGTTTAGGTTATTTTATGATTTATATTTTTCAGTTAAGAATTTTGCATGCAGATATTTGTTACAAAAGAGTTAACATTTATTGATGTAATTGTTTTTTATTTGTCTTCTCGGGCTGGCAGAATGGTTTAATTAACTTATTCTATATATATTGCAGGCCCTCATATGGACACCGATAGGGAAAAGAAAAAGGGGAAGACCAAGAGAGACCCTGCGTAGAACCATCATCAGAGAAGGCTCATTCAACGGCCAAGTGAACATCCAAGATCTACAACAGGTAGCAGCGAACTGCCAGACATGGAGAGCCATGACTTCTGCCCTATGCGCCACCTTGGGCTCAAGAGGAAAGACTAACTAATATATTGCAGGAAATGTTATCAACAAAAGAAAGCTAATGCAGTGTATAGTGAACAGATGAAGGAAATGTAAGTACATTTTCATCTTTTTTGGAGGAAGAATCATTTAACCCTTTACAGGGCAAGCGTTTTGCCTTTGTCTAACTCTGAACGGGCAGCATTTTTTAGGCATTTCCTGAGATTTTTAGGTTAGGTTAGTAAAAACATCATTTCTAAGGTGTTAGTGAACAGAATTCTATAAAATAAAGAACAGAATGAAAGAAACCGAAGGCAGATTTAAAACTGTACTCACCTATAAGATAGATAATCCAGTTTTGCCTGTAATCCACACATGAACACAAATATTTACAAAATACAATATATTGTATGTGATTGTCAGACATCTGTACACTATTTCATATACTATCACTTTCTTCAAAGTCCGAGAGAACCACACATCCTATCGAAAAATAAATAATTAGTTTAGTTTAGTTTAGTTTAGACGAAGGATCAACATCATGACACACGGGTGCAACCCATAAGTGCTCCGTTTTCCTCCTAACTCAAACCTGAGTCTGGAGAAACTCAGCTCAGTGCATGAACTCCGTAGCACTGGCGAGGATCCTGAAATACTTTGGGTAGATTTTTAACTCAAAATTTTGCCCGGGCAGTGCTGTTAGACTACTCTTTTTTATTTCCAACTGCCAAGGGATTTTTTACGTGTGCAACAATACACACAGGCGTCCGATCTCACTACCCAGAGACCAGGGGAAATTTTATTACTAGAAGTCCAGGACAAAAAAGTCCCGGTCATCACCGGGGCTTGAACCCGGGACCTCCAGCACACGAGGCAGACACCATACCTCAAGACCACATACCTCCCCACACACAAAAAATAAATAAATAATATGTCAAGTTAGGCCTTGCCACCCCGGACGCAATGATATAAGGCACTACATTTCATGTTTAAAAATAAACAAGCCACAGTAATAGAAGGCAAATAATACACAATTGGCGGCCATTTTAAACTGTTAATTAAGTCATGGCACATCTTATCGAAAAATAAATAATATGTCAAGTTAGGCTTTGCCACCCCGGACGCAATGATGTATGGCACTACGTTGTCCGTTTAAACATAAACAAGCCACAGTAATAGAAGGCAAATAATACACAATTGGTGGCCATTTTAAATTGTTAATTAGGTCACGGCACATCCTTTCGAAAAATAAATATTATGTCAAGTTAGGCCTCGCCACCCCAGACACAATGATATATGGTAGTACATTGTCTGTTTAAAAATAAACAAGCCACAGTAACAGAAGGCAGAATTTCTCAGTTTCCAATTTAATGAGCCGCGATAAAATCTCCCCTATCTCTTAGGCCAGTGGTTCTCAACTGGTGGGGAATGCCCCCCCCCCCCCCCCCCCCCCGCAGGGGGAATTTAGGGTTTCGGGGGGGGGGGGGGATGAAGATTATTCCAAGATCACGTTAATACAAGAAGCGATTACTCGATATTGTTTTTCCCTTCATACTTTACTGTTCTGTACGTCTCACCCTTCTAAAATTCATTTTATAAAGTGAGTAGACCCACAAATCACATTTTATGTGGACGTCTAGACTTTTATATGTTTTAGTATGTGCTTCCATTATTACGTATACTGTGTAGGAGCAAAGGGAGGGGAGAGGACTTTTAGGTAGGAAATATGAAAGGGAGGGAGTTGACGTTCTGAAAATATGGTGAAGGGGAGCACGGGCCAAATTTTTAGGTAGGAAATACGAAAGGAGGGGAATGACGTTTTGAAAATATGGTGAAGGGGGGCACGGGCCGAAAAAGGTTGAGAACCACTGTTTCAAGACATCATTACACTTCCTGGAATTAAATTACGTCACCAAGAAATTCATAACTCCTTTAGAATTAACGTACACTCTTCGTTATACCGTTGGATTCGTCTTGTCAAGCTGTATCCAACTGTTATAATTTCATAAGTAAAAACCCAATTTTAAAATATTGACCAAAATTGCTAAAATATTCTAAGTATCTATCTATGCACCAACACGAGTGTAGTGTAGTAACACGGCACCCTGCTGGAACAACAAAGGTGCCACAGCATGCTTACGTCAGATGACATAAACAGTTTAACGTAACGTAACAGTAATACCTTCTTGTAATGACAGCAGACAATTTCCTGGAAATATGCATTTATAAAATATATTATTATATTTATTCAATTATTTTAAAGTGAAAGTGAAACACGACTGATTGAAGAATACCCAACTTCAACTTGCCAACAAATGAGTTTAATGAGAATACATAAAACATTGAACTATACAATGTCTCAACTAACGAATAATTTAGAACGGTGTATTATAAACAATGATCAAAAGGTACCTGCTGTGCCCATAAACATGTTACTTATAACTTATAACAGCAACACACGCTATTGTTACAAATAATAAAATATTATTATTTTAAATATAATGTTCAGTGCTTATGTTTGAACCGTGTGCGGGAGTTGTCTTCCTTCATAAGGGGAAATCCCCGTAATGTTCAATAATAGTCTAGGGATCATCATCACTATGTGCCACGCCGACAAGCGTGGGCGATCATGTTTCGCCAGCTCACACGATTACCAAAGTCGTAGATCAGCTCCGTGTTCTTTTCTCGACCATGCATGTGGCCAAGCCATCCAGATATTTTCTTCTCTGCCTATTTCTAACAACGGAAGTAATCTTGTCTAGGTGTACATCCGACATTGTTTAATGATGTTATGTTGGCTTAGTTTTATTTTATAGGTTTTAATATTTAAAAAATAAAAAATAAATAAATTTCATGTTTTTCTTTAGATCTGCTTGTGTTGTTTCTGATGTAGATTATTATAATCGAAACGTCGTTCGTTGTGTCGTGGTATACTTATTATTTTTTTTTTTTAATTTTCAAATTATTAAAAAATTTATTATTATTGTTTCCCCCTGTTATTTATGTTCACCACTCTAGAGGTGCCGGTCTCTCTGGCCGAGGAGTTACAACACTTTCTCCGTAATCCCGTTTATCACGCAGAGTCTCGTAGCGGGGCGAGAGCTGGGAGCGGTTCGATCCCCGCTGGTGACTTGCGCGATAACTGAGCCGGCCGCTCAGAAAGCAATGGCAAACTACTGAGCGTAATCTTGCCAAGAAATCAACATAGGCCTACAGCTGAAAGATGCTGATGTTGACAGCGATGTCCTGTAAAGGATATGCAAAAAAAAAAAAAAACGACTACTCTAGAGGTGCCGGCTTCGTGGCTTAGAGGTTATGACTTTTCTCCGTAATCTCGTATACTCTCGTCGGTAACGTGATGATGGTTTGAATCAGCAGTGGTTCGAATCGCATCGGTAACTGACGGGGTATGTGAGCCGGCCGCTCAAAAAGCAATGGCAAACTTCTGAGCGTAATCTTGCCAAGAAATCAACATACAGCTGAAAGATGCTGGTGTTGACAGCGATGTCCTGTAAAGGATATGCAAAAAAAAAAAAAAATAAATAAAATTGTAGAGGTCGTTGTATATGACATATGTATACTGTGTCCGTGTTTAGTCTATCTCACTTTTCCCCATGAGTTATATTTACATTAGTGTTTTTATTTCATATTATACTGTAGTCAGTGAGGAAAGTAATAAACAGTTTTACTGAAGACTACAGTTCAAACAGACATAGAATATTTCTATCTACTGGACAAACCAAGCATTTTACAATTGTACATATCGAGGTTTCCGATTCGATTCCATGTTAAAAGAAAGAAAGAAAGAAAAAAAAAAAGAAATTCGACCTAGTTCAACCTGACTTTATCTCGTTGGTTATGTTTGAAGTGCGAGGTTTTTGCGGTTTTATATTCTTTTCATGTGTGTCGGTAAAAGTATGTCTTCAAGTATGGCAGATGTTATGCCTGTGACTTCAGCTGGTGCGGTTTCCTTTGCACTGTCTTGTTGCTACCTTTCGGTCTGTCAGTGCCGGCTCCTTATTTGTCTTTTCCCGGAAGTAGTCCGTAGCGATGGAGTTACGGACGCAGTTCATGATCCCTCATACCCGCATTCGAAACAGAGATGCGCGCGATGTGGCAGCAGACCGCGGTGCGTTGGTGTTTTATGAAATGGTATGGGTGCGGTCTTTCAGAAAGTAATGGCAAGCTACTGAAAGTAAACTTGCCAAGACATCACAACAGCACAAAATGCTAGTGTTGACTGCAACGTCCTGTAAAGGATATGCAAATAACTTTTAGTCCTTAGAAGAACGACTGGATTCACCCTTTATATATTTGAAGCCTCTGCGTAAAGTACCACGCAGTTCATTTCATTCTGCTGTGAGGAAAGGCCAGATATCAAGAGTGAATGATTTCACGAGACATAAATGGTTAACCGATTGAGCGCCATGGGATTATTAATCGTCTTATGCGACTTTTCATTTCTGTTATAGGCTTATATAATCGTCGAAATGTTATCATTGTGATATAATAGAGCATGTCGGCTACCATATAAGCAACTTTTAATTAATAACTGTGATACACCCTACTTTTAATTTTCCGCCATCAATTTTTTGGGGGTCGAAATCTACTTTTTGTTTGGTACAAGGCAAATATCTGTAATGCAAATCACTCACCCGGGATAGCAGTTTCAGCCCGTGTTTACGATGATCCACTCCGAGGAATCAGAAACGGGGCTGGACACTCATGCATGTCTTGACGTCTGCCGGCTATGTCCACTGACCAGTCTATACTTTTTATGCTATGCTATATAAAGCAGCTTTACGGGCTGCTTCAGTGTGGTATGTTTACACACCGGCGCTGTGGTGAAGGAGTTACGAACGCAATTCGTAACCCCACATACCACGTTCCAAACACAGCTGCGGGTGATTTAGAAGCAGACAGCCTTGCGCTGATTTTCATACAATGGTATGACTGTCAGTCGTCCAGAAAGCAATGTCAGGCTACTGAAAGGAAAATTACCAAGAAATCACAAACAGCCAAACATTTCCGGGGTTGACTGCGACGCTCTCTAAAGGATATGCAGCAAACTTACTTAACGGTTATCTGTACTAGTCCTTTAACTTCGCCCATTTGGTTGTTACTACATCTGCCTGTACTGCGTGTCCAGTTTAACGTTTCACCAGGTTCAATGTTTACCCAACCAGGTGTTTTCTGGCTCCACCTCATAATCACACGCTCAAACAATCTCGTTCTAAGAAACCGTCTGCCATGGTGTCTACTCTCCTTGTTTGGCTGACGCTATTATTTACATACTTAATGGTAAACAGTCGCTTATAAGCGACTTTTCCGTCTTGATATTGTGCAACTGTCTCACATTGACGGCTAAAAAGTAAATACTGCTCGAGTAAGCACCGACCTGGATAATGATGTCAGCGTTTCAGGGGTGTTTTGTTGGCTGTGTATCAAAGAACACTTGTTGCGGCAATTAATCGCTGCAGTTACTTTGAGGTGGTTGGTTTCAGTTCAGGTGTACCCCCAGTCTTCAATATATTTCTGCAGACCAACTGATCGCTGATTTAACGGGTTCTTTGTCAACCGCAGGCGATTTTGGAACAGACAGCTTTGCATTCATTTTCACATTAGTGCGCTCATCGTGTGTTCAGTAAGCAATTGCAAAATGTGGAACGTAAAATTGCGTAGACAATCACAAGCTGCCAACAAATACTGGGCTTCATTGAGATGTCCTGTAAAACCCATACCATTGTATAGAAACCAACGCAAGACGGCCTGCTTCCAAGTCGCTCCTTCACCACAGAGCCGGTAAGATGCCCTTCTACCTTAAATTCCCAGTTGACCAATTGCTACTGATATCGTGTTTTTGTAATGTCTCAACAGCATATAAAACAATATATATATAAATATAATAATATAAAGCAATGACGGGTGTACCTCAGTCTAAATTGGACATTACGGGAATTTCCGATGACGAAGGGGGAAATACTCTTGGCCACGGTACTGAACAAATATTAATAACAATCACACAGAAGAAGAGCAGAAGTTTCAGTTTAAAGTCTATAATCTTTTATTTTAATTACGTCCTGCATGTCGAGCTTCTGTATAGTTCACTTCCTAAGTAACATTTATTACTGGTAAGTATCCATTTGGCTATATAAAGTTAAGTAAAGTACAGTCAGTTCTTCTTTCATTTTCACTTGAAACAGAAATAAATAAATATAAAATAAAATATGTAACATTTACATAGTCATAATTAAAATAAGAACCCTATTGTCAATTGAACATTTCTAGGGAAGTGTCTGCTGTCGCTAATTAAAAGGTGTAACGTAAAGTTTAATAATAATATTATGTCATCTGACTTATTAAGTTAAAGTAGTATGCTATGTCATCCATGTTCCAGTTCAGATAATTAAAATTAAAAAGAAGGCAATCATTATCATGGGCACTAAGAGTCTGAGACTTCTATAACTATAAGACTAATAAGAGTTCTAAGACAGACGGCTGATGGTGAATAAATGATGATGATAAAAAAAAATATGTTGATGACAAAAATGATAATGATTAAAAGATGATAATTACAATAATTATACTGATGATGATAATCATTATGACTACTACAGATACCATACGCTACTGCTGCTGCTACTAATACTAATAGTACTACTACTATTAGTACTGTTGTACATTACCTACTAACTACTAGTACTACTACACTACTATAATAATACTATTACTACCACTCCTACACTACTGGTACTACTACTACTACTACTACTACTACTACTACTACTACTACTACTACTACTACTACTACTACACCACTACTACCACTGTTAATACTATCTACTACTACTACTACTACTACTACTACTACTACTACTACTACTACTACTACTACTACTATACCACTACTACTACTACTACTACTACTACTACTACTACTACTACTACTACTACTACTGTTAATACTATCTACTACTACTACTATACCACTACTACTACTACTATCTACTACTACTACTACTACTACTACTACTACTACTACTACTACTGCTAATAGTTACTATCTACTACTACTACTATCTACTACTACTACTACTACTACTACTACTACTACTACTACTACTACTACTACTACTACTACTAATATCTACTACTACTGCTTCTACTATCTACTACTACTACTACTACTACTACTACTACTACTACTACTACTACTACTACTACTACTACTACTACTACTACTAATATCTACTACTACTGCTTCTACTATCTACTACTACTACTACTACTACTACTACTACTACTACTACTACTACTACTACTACTACTACTACTACTACTGTCTACTACTACTACTACTACTACTACTACTACTACTACTACTACTACTACTACTACTACTACTACTACTACTACTACTACTACTACTACTGTCTACTACTACTGTCTACTACTACTGTCTACTACTCCTACACTACTACTTCTACACTACTACTACTACTACTACTACTACTACTACTACTACTACTACTACTACTACTACTACTACTACTACACTGCTATAGTACTACTACTACTATACTACTACTACTACTACTACTACTACTACTACTACTACTACTACTACTACTACTGTCTACTACTTCTACACTACTACTACTACTACTACTACTACTACTATAGTACTACTACTACTACTACTACTACTATACCACTACTACTACTGTTAATACTATCTACTACTACTACTACTACTACTACTACTACTACTACTACTACTACACTGCTAAAGTACTACTACTACTACTATACTACTACTACTACTACTACTACTACAGCAACTATACTACTACTACTATACTACTACTACTACTACTACTACTACTACTATACTACTACTACTACTACTACTACTACTACTACTACTACTACTACTACTACTACTACTACTACTATTAGTAGCAGCAGTAGTAGTAGGAGTAGACTAGTTCTACTAAATATTGTTGTAAAATGTTAAAAACAGATAAAATAATACATAAATAAAATTCATATGGGACCTGGATAGTTGGGTAGATCTTGAAAAAATGTAATCTAACAGAACTCATGCTGATAATGATTGAAAGGATAATCTCACACATAATAATGACAATATTAGGGTGGCGTATAGTACAAACATGAGGGTGCTTTAATAAAAGGTGTTGATGAAAATGAAAAATGTAATAATGATGATGATATCATAGTGCTAAATAAAATGATAATAAAAGGGTAGATACCAAGATAAATAAAATGATTTTAAAAAAAAGTGAACAGATCATGAACATATTATTGGTAGTAATGAAAGAAGCGATGACAAAGATGGTGATATTGATAATGATAATTAAAAAGAAGACAATTATGGACACTAAGACTGATGGTGAACAAATGATGATGGAAAAATACATTAATGACAAAAACAATGCAAAGAATACCATGGACAGACAGAAAAACCAATGAATAAGTCCTTCAAGAAACAAATTAAGATTTTAAATTGATTAGAGACATTAGATGTAGACAGTAAAATTTTTTTTGGACATGTTATGAGAAGAAATGACTTGGATAACTTGATGACAACTGGCAAGATCGAAGGTAAGAGACCAGGGGGAAGACCGAGAAGTAAATACCTGGATGGCTTGGCCGCATGGCACGGTCGAGGCAGGAACACGGAGCTGTCCAAGACTCTGGTGATCGAGTGAGATGGCAGAACATGACCGCCCACGCTTATCGGCATGGCACATGATGGATGGGTGGACAAAAACAATAAGATGATATTTACAATAACTATACTGATGATGATAATCAAAATGGTGATGTCAAAAAAGATGATAATTGCCTAACAGATGATAATGGTAAAAAAAATTATAATGTGAAAAAGTTGATAATGGTAAAAAAAAATAAGATATTCTTACAGAAAATAATGACAACAATAGTTTTGGGAGATGGTTAAAAAAATTAATAAAACTGAAGGTAAAAATGATGATGATGAGAATGAAGCTGATGATAAGGGTGATTATATCTTCATTATGATAGGAGTAATTTAAATTAGGAGAGCCGTGGTAGAACAATGAATAGTATGCTCATCTGCCAGATTGATGGCCATGTGTTTAAATCCTCATTGAGTGGATTTTAAAAATCCCAGGTCGACCTAACTTGAAATGGGTGCAAAAAATGTCAGGGGAAATGTCCTACTACTACAGATGTTAACCACATCATCCATTGAGTGGTGGTTCTTCTTCTTCTTCTTCAGCATTCTGAGCCATTGAGGTCCTGTGCTGCAGATACAATCCGTCTCCATTCGTCTGTCTGGTTGACCTTCTCTTGCCAGTCGTTGATTCCAAGTGCTTGTAGGTCCGTATATATATTATCTCTCCACCGTCTTCTTGGCCTACCTCAGGGTCTACGGTCATTTATTTCCTGAGTGTAAGTGAGTTTTGTTTCCCTATTATCTTCCATTCTTTCTATGTGTCCCAGCCATTGTAGTCTATTAGCCTTCATGATATCAGTTATTAGCGGGGACTTAAACAGATCATAAATGGCTTTGTTACTTCTTCTTTTCCACTCTCCACTTTGTGTATCCCTAATGGGTCCAAAGATGCGTCTTAAAACTTTGTTCTCAAAGGTTTGTAATAAAGCTTCGTCTCCTTTCGTTGTACTCCAGGTTTCAGAGCCATACAGCACAACTGGTCTGATCAGTGTTTTGTATATTGTGATTTTGGTGTTACGAGATAACGCATTTGATTTTAGTAGATGTTGTAGTGCATAGTATATCTTATTTCCAGAATTGATTCTAGTTTATATTTCTTCCCTTATGATGTTGGAGCAGTTGAAGATTGTACCCAGGTATTTGTATGTTTCCGTTCTTTTAATGGTCATATTATCTATTTGTATGTGACCAGAGTTTTTAGCCATTCCTTCTCTTGAAATTACCATATATTCTGTCTTATCTTGGTTGATAACCAGCTCCATCTGTTGGGCTTTTCCCTTTAAGTGAGTCAATATTTCCAATGTCTTTTGTTCATTTTCCCCTATAATATCTATATCATCTGCATAACCAAGCAGCCTGAATGTTCCTCCAATATCACAGCCCTTACGACTTTCTCTAGAGCCAGATTGAAGAGTCGCGGCGATAGTGCATCACCCTGTTTCAAGCCAGATGTTATTTGGAAAGGGTCTGATTTCCTGCCTTTATATGTTACTATATTATAAGTATCTTCCATGCATAGTCTGGTCATGTACTGGTGGTTGGTCTTTAAAAATATGGGGCTAGCCTTATATACCTTGTATTTCTCAATATGCGTGAAAGATTTGTTTAATTAAACAAAAATGAAACTATATTACTGCTTTCCATCCTGTAATGCTGCTATAAGAATGGTTTATTAATAATTATACAATAAGCAGACGTAAAAAAATATTAAAACTTTATACGAGGGGGCTTCAAATGATATCCTTAAATTTTATTATTTGTTGAGGTGAATATATTCTGAAAAAGTAAAGATCAAACGTATCATTTTTCGATGTAGTTACCACTGCATTCAATGCAAGTCCTCCAGCACCGATAAAGTGCTTGGATTCCTGTAGAAAAACAATTTCTTGGTCACTTCTCGATGTGCCTGACCCAGTTGTGAACAGTCTGTCACAGAAGTCACGCCATTTTGAAACTTCCTACTTCACTCATACACTTGCTGGACAGACAGGCAAGCATCACCATACTGGACCTTCATTCATTCACTTGCTGGACAGACAGGCAAGCATCACCATACTGGACCTTCATTCATACACTTGTTGGACTGACAGGCATGCATCACCATACTGGACCTTCATTCGCCGATGAATTTCTATAGATTTCATCCCTTCACTGATCAAACAACAGATAACAGAACGCTGCTCATCTTTGGTGCATGTTTACAGTTTTATGGCCATTAGCTGCTTTTGTAAAACACAATAGGTTTTAAATGACAAGAGGCTAGACTTCATTGCACCAGGTTTTATCCCATATGGCTTGGTCTCTGTCCGCATGGCGGCCTGCTAAAAGCATCACACTAAGTACGAACACAGTAGTTCCAGCGATGACGCCTGGACGACATAACCCAGAATCGAACCTACAACAATGGGATCGCAAGGCAGGCGACGTAACAGAGACTTCTTTTTGTAAAACAAGCATAGTAAAAGTAGAGCGGTATGGTTAATAGCTCATGACAGGTTATAATTTATTGTCTGTTCATATGTAATTTATTGTTGCCACATAATTGTATCCCTTCTCCTGTTTATTCTTCATAGCCTAGAGAAAGTGACCTCCTTGAGGTCACCAACTAATCACGTACTCACACCAGCATGGAACAGAGCACGTGGCGGTTACTGTTAAAGTACAGATGGTGTAAAGATCTTGGTGTTTGCATAGGATGTTGTGAGCCTGTCACAAATGGAGGCATACAATGCTCATTTTGTCGGTTTTTCAGGTCAGTGGCATTCTTATTCACTTTTAAAGACCAAAAGGGAGGCTTTGGGCCTGATATTTCCACACTTTCATGTATACCTTTTATCTGAATATTGTATTTAATTTTCTCTAATTATAAATTTCAAATATTTCAAATATCCTCTTTATTAAAAGAAAGTTAGTTGCATATCCTTTACAGGACTCACAGTCAACCCCAGCTTATTTTGGCTGTTTGTGATCTCTTGGCAAGTTTACTTTCAGTAGTTTGCTGTTGCTTTCTGAACAACCGGCACCCATACCATTTTATAAAAAACCCAACGCAAGGCAGTCTGCTGCCAAATCGACTGCAACTGTGTTTTGAACGCAGTATGCATGATTAAAATCCGCGTCCGTAACACCTTCGCTCCGCATCCTATTTACAATAGTGCCGAAGTACGTGACGAAGTACGAACATAGATTATGAAGCCCACAAAGTACATTCATTTGAAGTATGAACATATGAATCACACAGATTCTATCTATGCACATGAAGCAATATTGTAAATTATTATTCTGATTCACTCCAGACACACAAATGAAATTCTACCGGAGGTTGAAGTATTAACATAGATGTAGAGGGTAGACAGTGAAGGACTGCATTGAAGCAAGGATACTGATGTGATTGGGAGGCTGGTCCCACGCTGTCATGGGGTGACCTCTGACACACGTGGTCTCCAGTAGACTACGTGAAAGAACTATTATTTCACAATATAATTCAGTATTTCCCATCACCATCTATTCCTCTGAATTACCCATCTCATTCTATAATTATATTCTTCACAGGCGATATATTATTCTAGTAGATATTATATTAGTCCCTAGTTAAATATCAAGCTTCATTGTCCTACCGTTCTTCGATAGTCCAGTGCCCGCCTGCTAGATTTTGCCATTTTGTGTGTCGCCGTTCCCTTCATTATTCATTCCTCTATTTTGGTCTTTATATAAGCGGCGTCTCCATTATTTATATATTTATTCCGGTTGTTTGACGCTGTGCCACCAGCGTCTGCAGCCTACCTTGTGTCACACATATTGGTTACCCATTCCTCTGGAATACACAAGATTAGGCCAAGAGAGGGATCATGTAGTTTGGGCACCACATGTTTCTCTGAAACTCTGCCCAGGCATTGTGATGGAATATTGGCCACATTCCAACTCACATACTTTGGTCTGTCAAGACTGCAAGGTGCCACTCATTCCGGTTGTAGTTAGCGATTCCTGCTTTCTACTATTAATTATTGTATATTTTCACCACTGAATCTACACCACACATACCGGCAAATATATACATGTGAAATCATACTAATTGAAACAATGTACCTTCCAAATGTTTGTGATCACACCTGTCAACGGGGGAACAGTGGCCACTAGCTTATTAATTTCTAGATATTTGTGGTAGTCAAATGTCTCAAATTGGTTCTTTCGAACCTATGGCTTAATACAGCCGGGTAGTGTTTTTCTTTTTAGTTACCAAGTATTGTATAGGTAGTTTATGGCTCGCCTGTGTCCTGCTCGCATCAGGTTTTCGGTGAAAATGAACGATCTGCCAGCTGACAGCAACTGACCAGGCAGATTCTTGTGTGGCCACAATGTTTGCAGGCCAAACTGAGTATGTTACCCAGCCAAACCTGCGCTGGGGCTGTATACACAAACAACAAATGTTCCTATACTATAACGTACAATATATATATATAGTTAAAGAAACATAGAATATGTACTAGGTTTACAGGAGACTAACTCCTTGCCCAATATACATGAATATCTATATGAACATAGGAACATAGGAAAAGATCGTTTTTCTAGATATATCTAAAATGAAAATACAATCTTAACCGTAATTTAAGCAAAACTAGAGAGAGAGACCGTCTATTACATCACACCCACTCAGACTTCAGAGGTACTTGTAATTAACGTCCTCAAGTCAAGGACGACAGGTCAACATTTTAGTCCAACTGTCCAGTGTAGGGGTTGAGTCCCTTATCTTGGCACCATCACTCCAGATGTTTAAGAATACACGTTTTTATCCATTCGGCCATGCTGACCTACAGCTAGTGTTGTGACATGTTTTGTTATGTGCAATTACTTTCAGCAGCCTTATGTAGGCTGCTGCTGCTGCTGCTGAAATTTTTCCTGTATTGCTGCTATAATAATTGTATTGTTTATCGGGAATTCTTTATGACAGTTTATTTTTTTCACAGATATTGCAGTCGTGAATGTTTGGACAAGGATAAACATAGGCACAAACCTGCATGTGATGCAGTCCGTTTTGTCAGAGGGGATGAAGATGTGATACCTGGTGATGTAGAGAGGAAGGTGAGAGAGCTAATGTACAGAGTAAAACTCCTAGATTCTGATGGAACCTTGATCTCACCTTCTGTCATGCAAGAAGTGCACTTGGTCAACAGTTCAAGTAGATTGTCCAAAGTTGTAGCAAATTTAGTGACTGGATCCAAGAGTGAGCCTGGATCTGTGAGTAGTAGTGAATCTACAGATGAGGCGTTATCCAGGAATGAAAATGGATCAGTGTGTGATATTGAATCCAAAAGTGATAGCAGATCCATGAATTATACTATTGATAGTGGGTCCACAAATGATACAAAATTCAAGAATGATAGTGAATGTATGAATGATAATAGAATCATGAAAGATAGTGGATCCATAAGTGACAGTGGATCCATGTGTGACATCAGACCCAAGAGTTACAGTGGTAGACACAATGATACTAGATACAGCACAGAAAGTGGATCTCAGAGTAGCAGTGAGTCCAAGGGTGACTCTGAAACCTGTAGAAGTAAAGTTCAAGACTCAGATCCAGGGCAGAAGTACGTTAATGTCACATTGTCATTAAAACCAAAAGGCAACACTGTCACATATTCTATAAATATGTCAGACGTATTTCAACAAGGCTCTTCACACGGAGCAAAAATAAGTCCTTTAAATGGACGATTTAATATACCTGACCATGTAAAGCAGCATGCAACTTCACAAACAAAACAGCAATATTCTCAGGACAGTATATTGAAGGACAGTCTGGCAAGTCAGAAGCAGTCAGTAGAGAATAAGTCATCTGTTTCCAGAGATCTTGAAACTAATACTAGAATGGAGCAGTTTAATGAAGAGACAGATCAGAGTAGTGGTGTAGGAAACAGTTCAGCAGTAAACAGACTTCCTAATCATGAAAGCCATCTTGACAGTGCCAGTTCACATTCAAATAATAGCACCTCTAGCAGCAGAAATGTTTCTCACAGTAAAAGTAATGAGACCAACGTACGTGAATCTTTTGGTTCAGGCTGGTGGGGGAAAACTAACAAAGTCTGTTCCAGAAAATCAACTCATGGAAATAAATCCAGTAAACTGCTCAACAGTGACGAGAATGTGCACACGCGAAAGTCACACAGCTCCAATGTCATTAGTCCTGCTGAGGAACAGATTCCTGATGCCATTCAATCTAGAGAACCATCTGGGGCTCAAAGATTTGGCTCAGGGTGGTGGCAAAGTCATTCAAATTCTGCAACTACGAAACGTGAAGATAAACTGAATTCACAGCAAGAACTGCCAAGTAATGAAAACAAACAACACGTACAAAGTAATCATCAAAGAACAAGAAATACAAGTGAAATTAGTAAGGTTGCTAGCAAAAACGATGCCTCAGACAACAAAATACTTGGTAATAGTGATTCCACTAGGACAACAAGCAATAACTGTGCCTTGGGTAGCTCTCACAGCAATGCCAGTCCTGGGAATGAAGCCACTAACAGCTCTCACAGCAACACCAGTCCTGGGAATGATGCCTCAAGAACCAGTGCAGACAGGAAGGAACCAGAATCTGACAATTTTGGGTCAGGATGGTGGAAGCATCCTACTAAAAGACATAACACTGAAAGTGGGAATTCAACAAAATCTTCAAATGATCGGGCTGCTACCAAAGTGGGGACGTCAAAATGTTTAGCAGAGCAGAATGAACAAAGTGATGACAGTTGTAGTGTTGTCAATACGTGTACAGATGTCAGCCCTTATGAAATCTTCATAACACTAGGTAAGGTTTTGCATTATGCTTGCTATAATGTGTTTATGCTGTGTCAAAGGGAATGTTGTAATCTGCATTTGACATGTATGTCTATATTTGTTGTAATTATACCCACTCTCTATTTCTCTCTGTGTATATGTGTGTGTATTATGTGTGTTGTAGTGTAAATATTCATATGTCATGTCCATATGTGGCATTTGATAGTACAGTGGTTAACTGATTCAGAGCTGAAGCATAGGATGAGGGTAAGTTAATAAGTAAGTCACAAATTGCTGTAGAAAAATAACTACAGATGATAATAACTTGAAACTAGTTTATTTTTATACATACATTGTCCCTTTATTTCTCAACATAATTTCCACCACAGTTCCATGCAGTTCTATGCAGAAGGTTTGGGAGGACTGATAAAACAATGGGATAAGTGCATCAATGTTGGTGGAAAATTATGTTGAAAAATAAAGGGACAATGTATGTATAAAAATAAACTGGTTTCAAGTTGTTATCATCTTTAGTTATTTTTCTACAGCCATTTATGACTTACTTATTAAGTTACCCTCGTATATCGGCAAATGTGACCTCCCATTTTGACAGAAGGATGATATATTGCCATACCAGGGTCACTGTGTTATTTGTTTTGTTTTGTGGTATCTTCCTCATTTTTATAGCTCAGTGAATGGAAATTTACTTTATAATATTTGTTCCCTTGATTGTGTATCATGTTTGGTCCAATCCTACTTTTTGTTTGGCACTGAATCAGTTAATGCACTCACTCGCTGGCTCTGTGGTACAGGGTTAAAATGTCACTAGAGGCATGGATTTGTTTTTTGTCGACTGAATGGCTCTAATATCAGCTCCGCTTTTGACTCTGTAGCAGTCATGCATAATGAAGTGCTCACTTTCTATACTCATTTATTCCAGATAAGTTATTGCTACCTTCAGCCTATTTGCCCTAGCTTTGCTTAATATATTTATGTCAGAATTGTTACTTTATCACACACAGTTATCTCAGTAGTATTATTTTACAATACTACCTGGGACTGAAAGGGTTAAAATGGGTACCATAAAATTGTGAAGTTTGAGATCATTAGTCATTTGTCATGATTCCAACTTCATGGCAACAGGTTGTCTCCATTATGCTTCGTTCCTGTGCCAGTGAATATCACACAAAATGCTCCTCACTGCCCTATGTGAACAATGGAATAGACAGAAGTCTTGACAAGCCAACAGCGTGCACAGGCACACTGTGCATAATTCCGCCGTCAGAATGCCAACACAAAAGTCCTCCACGGAAAATATAGTTTATCGTCGATGGAAGCGACAGTCACTAGAAAACTAGCAGCCACACATTACTGCATTAAAAGTCGAGAGGATCGACTTCATTGCCCCGGGATTTATCCCACATAGCTCGGTCCCTTTCTGCAGGGAAGCCATCTGAAAGCATCGCACAAAGCACGAACACCGTAACTCCAGCGATGACTCCCAGGAGTCTCCGAGAGAAATGCACTTGTGAACCGAAAAAGGCATTCCAGTCAATTCTGCGACAGGCAACCGCTATCATTCCGAACATGCAGTTCACACTACAACAGCCGCGGACAGATGTAAAAAAAATTCCAAATGAAATTCACAGCTCACGGTGTCACTCCACACACTCAAATCAGTAGCAGGGCGACAGAAACATCAGTTTGAGGCGATACTGACCACATGGTCCCTCGAGTGGTGATTGGTCTTAAATTATGAGCACAACAGGTTATTAAAGAAAATATTTGTATTCTGAAGTTGTATTTGTATTCTGATTACTAAAATAAGGTCAAGACAGCTGTTATTGTTTGTCATATTAAGTGAAGAGGTGATGTGGAAAATGTTGTGGCAACTTAGAATTGAGAGTATTTTAGAACAAGGGAGATAATCCTCGATGTGTTGGCAGAATGGCACAGAAGATAATGGGTTGTCTAACTTATAAAAAAAAACAAAACAGTATGCATGGTTGTGGGGAGATGATCACTTGAACCATCTAGTATGACACATGATGATGATGGGTTTGTTAATTTCAAATGTAAAGATGTTTTGTTTGCACTAGATATTGATATATTAGTTGGGTGAGTTTGTACACATACCCATTTAATAAAAAAAAAAAAAAAAGTAGGTCCCAAGACCAGGATATACACTATGTCCCAGAAATCCCAAGACCAGAACATACACTAGCCAAGACCTGGAAGCACCTCTTCCCACTGTGACCTATCCAAAGATCACCATACCTCTACACAGATATAAAGCTCAAGCACACGCCAAAGGATTCAACATTGGGAGGGGAGGGGGTTGAGAGCTCTGTAACAGAGATCCCAGGACACACACTATGTCCCAGAAATCCCAAGACCAGAACATACTTGCTGGGGGATCAGGCTTTGATAGGCTGGAAATGGTACTTTGGTACCAGGTCAGGAGGACAGTCTTACTGGGGGTTCAGACTGTGATAGGCTGGAAATGGTACTTTGGTACCAGGTTGGGAGGACAGTCTTACTAGGGGATTAGACTGTAATAGGCTGCACCATGAAATATTACTCCAGTGTGGAACCTGGTTGAGGTCTTGTGATTTCAGTGGCCTGCTTTTTTTAGGGCTCAGATGAACTGAAGATCAGTGCATCACACTCAAGAGTTAGAACTCAGTCTTCCTGTCTACCAACCAACCAACCAGTACCTATAAGTATTTCTGGTTTCATTATTCTTATAGTTAAACTTTCTATTGCTAATGCTTTCTGTATTATTATTGTACTTCACAGAACACATTCTGAGGTTTGCTAAGGTTGCATCCTGTATTTCATCGAGTCTAGTTCACAGAGAGGCTACTCAAGGGCGAGTAATTGTGATGGGGCTCATTTCCGTTCCTGGTTTGTGGAGAGGTAAATAATCTTTAGCAGTCATAATAGCACAATACATTGTTCACTGGCTGCATTAAATAGCCGTCCTTGTTCAATCTCCATGTAGGGGAATGGTTTTTATTTTACTCCTTGCAGCTATGAGGTCAAACCAGCCTCATTAACTGATTACAACATAATAATTTGGGGTAAAAGTTGGCAAGGAAAGACGCTTCACATCAAGACCTAGTGAATCTCTGAAGTCGGAGTGGATTCACCTGATGGCCAGGGAAACTGGTAATAGGGAAAGCTAATCCACACACAAAAATCAGCCACGTGCACTAGACATAGTAGCCCATGTATGGACTACGTTTTAGTTCAAAGCTTGTAAACAAAAAAAATAAGACCTAGAGGTTTGCCTGTACCCTTATAAATCTGATCATTTGAAAAGTTTAGTCTCTTTGAGAGTTTGACTTATGTGGCTATTATATATGTACAAAGTATCTGTAAAAGTTCTCAGAATATATGACTTCTGTTTTAAAGATGGATTCTGTCTTGAAAATGATAGTTTTATAAGATGGTAGTGAGGATGCTCAGATGGTGGCCTTTACAATGCTCAGAGATTGAAAGCCAAGACCAAAATTAGTAGAGTACTGATCAGAGAGTTGCTTTTTGCAGATGATACTGCAGTTACGACCTGCTCTGAGGAAGAATTGCAATGTCTACTATCTGCATTCTCCAATGCTTGTTCTGAATTTGGTTTAACAATTAGCAAAAAGAAGACACAGATTATGTCACAAGGTGCACATGGGGTACCATCAATCTTTATTGACGACGCCGAACTAGAGATGGTAGACCATTTTACATATCTAGGATCAGTGGTAAATAGCAAATTATCCCTAGATCAGGAAATCAACATCCGGATTGGTAAGGCAGCAACAACAATGAACAGGTTAAGAAAAAGAGTCTGGGAGAACAGGAAGCTTACTGCAAAAACAAAATTCCTTGTCTATCAAGCCTGTGTCCTTAGTACTCTTCTCTATGGCAGTGAAACCTGGACAACTTACTCACAACAAAAGAAACATTTAAACAGCTTTCATATGCGGTGTCTGCGAAGAATTCTTGGTATTACGTGGCAAGACAAAATCACAAATATTGAATTATTGGAAAGATCAGGTTGTGTGACAGTATATTCCATGCTCAGTCTTCGTAGACTTAGATGGATAGGACATCTTAGGAGGATGGATAATGGTAGAATACCAAAGGACATCTTTTTTGGTGAATTACAGATGGGTAAGAGATCTCAGGGTCGGCCTCTACTACGATACAAAGATGTGTGTAAGCGGGACATGATTGATACAGGCATTGATAATGCACATTGGGAGCAAGTAGCCGCTGAACGTGTTGCATGGAGGGCAAACATCAGAAATGGAATAAAGACAAAGGAGAAAATTATTGCAGATAAGTCACACACCGAGCGTTTGAGATGTAAGATGGTGCATGATGGTGGAAATGACCACGTGTTCACATGCACCCACTGTAAACGGACATTTACAGCGCAAATTGGCCTTATCAGTCACATTCGCTACAGCCATAGGTAAAAGTTATTATGCCTTTTTAAAGCACATACTATCGTCTGTCAAGACAGCAAGGTGCCAATGAGTGAGGATGCATGATGTAGCTTACTGGGATTTATGAGGTAAGCAAAGAATCATATCACTGTAACCCACTGATGGTATTATAAGAATAAAAAAATGGTCAAGTTCATTATAAAAACTTGTCTGACGATGTAATGATCAGAAACATCCATCTCTAACATTTAGCAAACCAGTGCACAATACATCTTACGACAATGGCTCAGAAATATTAAGATGTTTACAAATTATTCCATTTAGCTGTGTCAACTGTTTAGTGTTTCTAGAGGTTTAGTAAGTGATATTTATGGCTCCCAAATATACAGACATGAAAATGTTATTCTATATATATTTGTGTCAACTGTTTATCATATCTAGAGTTTCCCCCGGGAAGGTTAACCCGGTCAACAAATGCCCGCAGAAGTCGGATGTGTCGGCCTAACGGCGCAAGAACGCAGCTCTGCTGTAAACAGGCACAACGCAATCACATCCGAAAAAAACAAAACGGATGAACGAAGAAGAAGTAGAAGATATCTAGAGTTTCAATAAGTTATATTTATGGCTCCTAAACACGACTGACTGGCACCTTGCCGTCTTGACAGACGCTAGTTCGTAAAATGGAGTTATACCTCTCTATAACACAAAGCCTGGGCTGAATTTAGAGATCATGTGTTGCCCATGTAGCATGATCCCTCTCTTGACCTGTCTAGTTTACTCCAGAGGAAAGATAACACCAATACATCTGGAACAAGACAAGCTTCAGAAGCTGCCAAATCAGCAAAGCAATAGCCTAACTGTCCACCTGTCGGAGCTTCCATCCTACACCAGTTGCCGACTGAGGTTTAGGGCCTGATCTGCCCTGCCATGATATTTATTCTTTAGGTTGCATTTTCTCACACTAGGGTAAGGCTTGTATCCTCCCAAATGCACTCATCTGCCCGAAGTTGTTGGCATAATGTGGGGTGTCGAGTTTGATGAGCGCCGCCCAACATTCGACGCTGACAGAAAGCAGGTAGTATCGTCTACTGTCATAAGGTAGCTCAGTCATATCTGACTAAGACCTGACATATGTAAACATACAGTCACGAAAATGTTATTCTATATATCAGTGACAATTGTTTAGTGTTTCATGAGTGTCAGTAAATCATATATGGGACATAAAAGTGGTTGATTAGAGAAATCAGCCTAATGTGGACAAATGCTAAACAAGAGAGGAAGAGCAAACTAGAGAAAGATGTATGTGGAAAGCTGAAAGAGTTGGGCAGCAAATAAAAATGTAAGTAGTACCAGCTTTATCAGAATATCTATCTCAGAGATGAGAGGAGAGACATAATGGTTAGTATTTGCTTCAGGCCAGGCATCGGATTGAGAAGAGAAAAAAAGACAAGTTTTAGTCGACATAAGAACACTGTGAGCTATTTCAACAATAATATTGGTATTCTGAAGGGGCAGCTGATTATCCACACGATATCAAGACAGCCATTGTCGTTACATTATGAGAAGAGGTGATATGGGGAAGATTGTGACAACTGTGAAAATTGCTAGTGTTTGGAACAGGGGAGATAATTCTGTATGGATTGACAGAGTAGCAGGGGAGATAATGCTGAATGGATTGACAGAGCAGGGGAGATAATGCTAGATATGTTGACAAAGTGGCAGGGGAGATAATTCTGGATGGGTTGACATAATGGCAAGGGGGATAATGCTGCATGGTTGACAGAGTGGCAGGGGAGATCATGCTGGATGGGTTGACATATATGCAGGAGAGATAATTCTAGATGGGTTGACAAATGGCAGGGGAGATAATGATGGACAGGTTGACAGAATGGCAGGGGAGATGATGAGTTGCCTAACTTAACAGAAAGCAAATGGTTGTAGAGAAACATGATCACTTGCTCTAGCTGGCAAGGCATATGATGATGACAGCTCGTGTAATTGCAAATGTAAAGATTTTTTGTATGCATAAAATGATACTAGATTAGCAGACAGAGTTTGGACAGTTATTCATTTTGATTCTCAGTACAAATTGCATAAAGTAAAAAGTGGACAGATGTGGCAAATGGGGTAGTAGCATATACACTTTTTTCCCACAATGATGTCCATGGATATACTGTCAGGGTTATACTGAACTGTGTAGGTCAGCATGGCCGAGTGGATAAGAACATGTGTTTTAAACATCTGGTGTGCTGATGTCTGGTTAAGGGGTTCAACCCGTACACCTGTCAGCTGGAATAAAATGTTGACTTCTTGTCCTCGACTTGGGGACGTAAATCACAAGTACCTAAGAAGTCGCTTGATGGCAAGGGACATTGGTATGGCAAGGGACACTGGTGATAGGGAAAGCTAATCCACATGCAAAAATCACTCGAGTGCACTCCTTAGTAATAGCACTTGTATGGACTACGCTTGAGTTCAAAATGCACAAAGAAAAATATTTAAGGATGGTTAAGTTTGGATTTAAATATGGCTCTAGCAAGGTAGGATATATGGGGAACCCCATCATCAGCATTAAGTGGCCTGCAAGCTGGCGTAGGCATTCATGTCTCTCCACACATCTCGGTCTTTGATGTTCTGGATCAACTCTGCTATTGGAACTTACCCATTATATTTACAATAAGTGTTACTGGAGCGATCAGTATTTACATCTAACATTTACTGACAGAGATGAGGCATCTATGCATTTACCCAGAGTGCTAAGATGTTGATTCTTCATTAATCATATCAAGGTCAGCAGACGCCAAATGCATATTTGATAAAATTACTTGTTTTTGAAACTCTTCTTGTAGCATAAAGTCCACGACAATTAAGATTCAGTAGAACATCGTAGCTGCAAAATCCAGCCAATGATGAACAGGTCTTCATTAAAGAAATGAATAGAAATCAGTCAGCCAGGATGAATGGAAAACTTGTTCTACAAAAATACAGATGCGGCGAGGATAAGGAGATATAAGAACATGGAGAAAATAATTAAAGACAGAGATGAGTTGTATGGGAAAGGGATGGATGGAGCCACAAGAGATTGCAACAGATAGGAGAACCAGCATCAGGTGGTGCTGGCTTTTGTTCCTTTGGGGATAATATGCAGAAATCAATGGAGAAGAAGAAGATTGTAAGAGTGAGATTAAATGTTACCTAGAGGTTTGACCCATGCTTTGGTAGGCTAGTTGGTTCGAAGGTATCTTGATGAATTGAGTTATAATTCTTGGACCTGCTGTGTTGACATTCATGTCACCTGAACTCTGAAAGGGCATGTATCTGTTCAGAGTGAGGCTGGTGTAGAAGACTGTCCTTCTGACCCAGTACTGGAGTACTATCACCATGGCGATCGCTGGAGACCTCTCCTACCCCTCTCAAAGCAGAGGAACTAATGGGGTGTGCAGAACTTGTGCTTCACGTCTGCAGAGAAGTAGGGCAACCCCGGGAATGTCCGTGGATAGGCCACACCACGGAGAGGCTACTCTAAGGTCTAGACATGTCTAGATCTTGGTCCTGTGACTGCTGTGACCTATAACCCCTAAGCCAGCAATAGACAGTTTTTCAATGCACCAAATCACACAAAGGGCTCTCAATATTTCTAGACAGTGAACCAGAAGTTTAGCCTTTTCAAACAAAGGGCAGCAGATAAAAAAAAATGTTAGTTGCATATCCTTTACAGGACGTCGAAGCCAACATCAACATTTTTAGCTGTTGTGATCCCTTGGCAATTTTATGTTCAGTAGTTTGCCATTGCTTTCTGAACGACCGTCACCCATACCATTTTATTAAAAACCAACACAAGGTAGTCTGCTGCCAAATCACCCGCAGCTGTGTTTTGAACGCAGGTATACAGGATTACAAACTGCATCCATAACCCCTTCGCCACGAGGGGCCGACTAGATAAACATGTTGGACATTTTAAATAGCAAGATATTATGGTCAATGTTCCGACAACTGTGATTTCTATCATCTTTCAAAATATCATCGCACCACAGTCTCACTGAAGGTGATGCTCCATTGACCTTCTAAGTTGTTGGAAAAGGAGAGTGCAGCATTCCTCGCTCTATGCATGAGGCAGTTATTTCATTCGTTATTCATGTATTTTATGAACCTCAGCTTCCCTTGGTGGCTCTTGCATCTCATTGGTTGTGGAGATCGTCATGAGGATATCCTCTCAGGTGCCAGGAGTTATCGTCCGGGTATGTATTTTTTGGTTGTAATTTATTTAGATAAATATGGGCGTTTAGTTACCAATTGTGTGGTATAGTTTTTTATGTTTGTTTCATTGCTGTTTTCCTTTCATTCTGATTGCTTTCTGTTTTATTGTGTGTGTGTGTGCATATTGCATGCACATGTGTGTGTGTGTGTGCACGCGCAGCATGCATGTTTGTGTTTGTGTGCTTATGTGCGTGTATGTATGCATACATCTGTCTATCTGTCTGCGCCTTTTTTTCTTTACTTATTTATTTTTTCTTCTATCATGTATTTAATGTTCCTTAATTTCTTATTTTTCATTCTTTTGTTTATCCTCTTTTCGTGTATGAGTGCTAATCAATGCTGGGTTGAGGATAAAGGTGATGCATAGAGTCTTTGAATCTTTAAGTACTGATTCTCTTCAACGTCTTATGAAAGAGATTGAATACTTAAGGGAGAGCCCTCGTTGCTGTAATGTTGATGTTTCATTGACATATTCTGACAGTGCATATTTTTTATCCTGTATCTTGGTAACTTTGTAGAGCTACTCATGTCTAATTCTTTGTCTTATTCATGGTCATTGTTGTCACTGTCATCACCTTCTTCTGCCTTCTTCTTCTCTTCCTCCTCCATCTTCTCCTGTTCTCTTCTTATTCTGTCAGAGTACATATGTATTTGTGTGTGGATGGGTGGATGGGTGGATGGATAAGTATATTTCTGTTAGTGAGTTTGTAATTGTGAGTGAGTATATGTGTATGCAAGGTAGTGTGTATTGTATTTCTGTGTTATTTAGTGGGTGCATAACTGTAAGAGTTAAATGATGTAAATATGTATGTAGTTATGTGTTTATGCATGTGTGCGTGTATGTGTGTGTGTGTGTATGTGTGTGTCTACCTGTCTGCCTGTCTCGTAATATGGTTTGTTTATGTTCAAAACATTCATTTGACAATGTTTTTTTTTTTTCTGTGTGAATGAAACATGCACAATAGATATTTGATGTACGAAAGATGAGTGATTGGAAGGGCCGAATGTAAGACGAGCCTACGTGCCCAATTTGTGACCCTGTGTGTAGAAGCTTGATCACCCACACCAACTGGCAAAATACTTGATGATGATGTCCTAGACAGTTGTTCCTTGATCTTATTCTATTCTAGCTGATGATTATGTTATTCCTTCAACCCCAAACAAATAATATGATAACAACTGCCATGTAACAACAATTACAAGCAATCAGTTTATGGAGTAAACAAAGTGTAAAGTGAATTTCTGGATAATAGATGAGTTCATAACTTTGTATGATGTTATCATGGCAGAATGGTTCAGAGCGCTCATTCTTAAACATCCAGTGTGCTGATGCCGAGGTAGCAGGTTCAACTCCTACATCAATCAGGTAGACTAAAATGTTGATTTCTTATCCTTGACTTGGGGACAAAAATTACAAGTACCTTAGAAGTCAGAGAGTAGGTTTGCCAGATGGCGAGGGACACTTATAATAGGGAAAGCTAATCCACACGCAAAAATCAATCCCGTACACTGAAGTAGTATCACTTGTATGTACTGTGCTTGAGTTCAAAGCGAGCAAATGAGAAGTCAAAAAATAACTATGTATGCCCACAAATGTCTAATTCATGTATTTTCTTATATTCAGGACAAATTAGGACATATTGCCCCAGTAGTTTTTAACACCTCTGAGTCTACAATATATACAGTTCCTGGGACACGAGGTCTGCTGTCAGTGCCAATATCTGAATGTTTGAAGCCAGGAACTTTTGTTCTACTGCGGGCTGTGAAATGGGAGCACATGCTAAATGGCAAATTGATTATTGTGATGAAGGATATGAGCTGTGTTGACTTTATCTTTTATGAGTTGATTGATTGATCGATTTATTTAGGAATCAACATCACAGCATTCGGGGCATTCCCATAAGTGCTCCATCTCCATCCTCAGCAGCCAGCGAAGAGTTCCAACACTAATAGTACCAGTAGCAATCTGATTATAAGTCCGTCTCACCTTTCCTCTGAGCGTTGCGCGTCGGCCAGATCCCTTCGTCAATCCTCGTTGTCTCATTCTTGCCAGACCATGGTAATCCATTTGCTCCTCCGAGGTGTGCACATGCTCCCACAAGGCCGCAACCACGTCTGCCTTGTCATGTATCAATACTCCACCAAGTTCTGCAGAGCCTGCCAGTCTGTCCGCCTGTTTATTTCCCAGCACACCGGCATGCCCCAGAGAAAAGATCCAGGCGATGCTTGTCACCTGTGACCTCCGAAGCGAAGCAAGCCACTCCGCACGAAGTATGCCCGTCCTCACCCTCGTCAGCATGCTTTCTGAGTCAGTTACAATAACGATGTGTGTGTGTGTCGTATTCTCCATCCAGCGGAGAGCCGCAGTGACTGCCTCCACTTCCATTCTTAAGCTGGATGTTGTGGTATCATATGCCAGGCTCTCCTGCCCCAAACATCGACCATTAGCTTTGGCTATGAACTCCCAGCCACTTCTCTCACCTCTTGACACCGAACCATCTGTGTAGATAATCACATCACTCGAGTGAGCATTCTCATGAATTAGTTGCTGGATTTCCACTTCCGTGGCCCCTTCTGGCCACTCCCTGCACTCCCGGCTTAATGTGATTATAACTCTGCACAAGTCTGACTGCTCCGCTGTCACTTTGACCCACTCCTCTCCACGCCTAATGTTCTCCAAGGGGCACACCTGTCTGATCATATCCACCGCCTGAGTCATCCATGATTTCCCTCTTATCAGTCGCTGACCCTTAACTGCATCCAGCGCCTCATGCAGTGGGTGGTCTGTGTCTGCAGCTACTCTGAGGTATGCCTTCGCCTGCATCACCTTGAGCCTACCAGCAACAGTCGGCAGACCAAGGATGTAACGCATACACACTACTGGGGTGTCTTTAGTGCATCCCAGAATGACCCGCATAGCTTCATTCTGTATGCTCTCTAACTTCACCAGCTGACTCTCTGAGACAGTGAGCAGACCTAATCCATAATCAATTACTGAGAGGATCAAGTGCTGGTATAGTGTGAGCCCTTCTTTTATGAGTTGATTCAGTAGAAAACATTTTTGACTATTTGTGATGAGATGAGTTAGTAGAAAACCTTGTTGACTTTATGTTTTATGAGTTATATCAATAAAAAATTTGACTTTATCCTTTATGAGTGTATTTAATAGAACAGATTGTTGACTTTATCATTTATGAGTTGATTCAATAGAAAACATTGGTGATGTTCATTATGGTTTTGAGTACTCAAGGCTCTTCCTTCAGTACAGTGTTTATATGTTATTACTACTTAGAACCAACCTCGCTGTACTTCAGGTAAGACTGTGGATGTTCAGTTTTTCCAAGCAGACGTTAGAGGGAGACTGCGTGGGGGATGTGTGATCTCGAGGTATGGTGTCCGCCTCAAGTGCTGGAGGTCCCGAGTTCAAGCCCCGGTGAGGACCGGGATTTATTTCACGTAGACTTCTAGTAATAAAATTTCCCCTGGTCTCTGGGTAGTGAGATCGGACGCCCGTGTGTATTGTTGCGCACATAAAAAATCCCTTGGCAGTTGGAAATCAAAAAAAAGTAGCCTAACGGCGCTGCCCGGGCAAAATTTCAAGTTAAAAATCTACCCAAAGTATTTCAGGATCCTTGCGGGTGCTACGGAGTTCGTGCACTGAGCAGAGTTTCTCCAGACTCAGGTTTGAGTTAGGAGGAGAATGGAGCACTTATGGGTTACACCCGTGTGCCATGATGTTGATCCATCGACTAAACTAAACTAAACTAAACTATAAATTAACATTTATCTCATAATAGACACGGGGTGTGACATTAAGCTGATATTGAGCTGTCAAGGGTTAATGTCTCACACTGGATGTGTGTTTACCCATATTGAGCTGTAAAGTGGGTTAATGACTCACACTGGATGTGTGATTTCCCATATTGAGCTGTCAGATGGGTTTATGTCTCACACTAGATGTGTGATTTCCCATATTGAGCTGTAAGATGGGTTTATGTCTCACACTGGATGTGTGATTACCCATATTGAGCTGTAAGATGGGTTTATGTCTCACACTGGATATGTGACTACCCATATTGAGCTGAAAGATGGGTTTATGTCTCACACTGGATGTGTGATTACCCATATTGAGCTGCCAGGTGGGTTAATGTCTCATACTGGATGTGTGATTACCCAAATTGAGCTGTCAGATGTGTTTATGTCTCACACCGGATGTATGATTACCCATATTGAGCTGCCAGGTGGGTTAATGTCTCCCACTGGATGTGTGTTTATCCAAATTGAGCTGTCAGATGGGTTTATATCTCACACTGGATGTATGATTACCCATATTGAGCTGTCAGATGGGTTCTTATAAAAATACAAGAAAGAAGGATGGGACATGATAAGAGAAGTATGTTTGGAAGAGACATCTTCAGATCTGTTAACACATAGATACATGTAATAAAAGAGGGTAACATAGGACAGACAACAATGACATGGAATCATCAGGGAATATCATGGCTAGTCCATGCTCTCAACTACTTGACGATGCTGAAGGTGCTCACACACACATGCATGCATGCACGTACGCACGCACACACTAATGCACAGAGAGAGAGAGAGAGAGATAGAGAGGGAGAGAGCACCTAATTAAGCAACTTAAACAAAAAATTGGCCAGTAAATGAAAAATATTATGTGCCATATTTTTCAACTAGATGTGTATATCCTTCATTATATGTTAGCTGGAGTTTGTCAAACATTCTTCTTATTTCAAAGAATGTCTTACTTGTTTACATATTATACCAGCTTCATGAAGTATCATGTTGTCAGTGGGTTGTAATTGGCAATGGGTTGTCAGTGGATTGTGTATATGGTAATTAGTTGTCAGTGATTTGTATATGGAGTTGAGTTGTTGGGCGATATGATCAAGCCATCTGCCTCGCGCTCCAAATGCTGTTGGTTTGATTACAGGCTATGTATTTTGGTTCACGAGTACATTTTTTCTCGGAGACTCCTGAGGGTCATCGCTGGAGCTTCAGTGTTTGTGCTTTGTGTGACGCTTTTGGCAGGCTGCCCTGCAGAAAGGGACCGAGCTGTGTGGGATAAAACCCAGTGCAATGGAGTTGATCCTCATGTGTTTTAAACATTTTTATTGGATTGTATATGGTAGTGAGTGTTCAGTGGATTGTAAATGGTAATGAGTTGTCAGTGGATTGTCTATGGTAATGACTTGTCAGTCGATTGTATATGGTAATGTGTTGTCAGTGGATTGTAAATGGTAGTGAGTTGATAGTGGATTGTAAATGGTAATGACTTGTCAGTGGATTGTATATGGTAATGAGTTATCAGTGGATTGTATATGATAATGACTTGTCAGTGTATTGTCTATGGTAATGACTTGTCAATGGATTGTATATGGTAATGTGTTATCAGTGGATTGTTTATGGTAATGACTTGGTAGTGGATTGTCTATGGTAATGAGTTGATAGTGGATTGTATATGGTAATGACTTGTCAATGGATTGTATATGGTAATGTGTTATCAGTGGATTGCCTATGGTAATGACTTGTCAGTGGATTGTATATGGTAATGTGTTATCAGTGGATTGTCTATGGTAATGACTTGTCAGTGTATTGTCTATGGTAATGACTTGTCAATGGATTGTATATGGTAATGTGTTATCAGTGGATTGTCTATGGTAATGACTTGTCAATGGATTGTATATGGTAATGTGTTATCAGTGGATTGTCTATGGTAATGACTTGGTAGTGGATTGTCTATGGTAATGACTTGTCAGTGGATTGTATATGGTAATGACTTGGTAGTGGATTGTCTATGGTAATTACTTGTCAGTGGATTGTATATGGTAATGACTTGGTAGTGGATTGTCTATGGTAATGACTTGGCAGTGGATTGTATATGGTAATGACTTGGTAGTGGATTGTCTATGGTAATGACTTGGTAGTGGATTGCATATGGTAATGACTTGTCAGTGGATTGTATATGGTAATGTGTTATCAGTGGATTGTCTATGGTAATGACTTGTCAGTGTATTGTCTATGGTAATGACTTGTCAATGGATTGTATATGGTAATGTGTTGTCATTGGATTGTATATGGTAAGTAGCTGTTGTCAGTGGATTGTCTATGGTAATGACTTGTCAGTGGATTGTCTGTGGTAATGACTTGTCAATGGATTGTATATGGTAATGTGTTGTCAGTGGATTGTCTATGGTAATGACTTGTCAGTGGATTATATATGGTAATGAGTTATCATTGGATTATATATGGTAATTTTTTAATGAGGCATTGGCGTCTTAGCTTGGTAACAGATGAATGCAGTACACATCAGTGATTGCAGGTTAAAATCCCATGTGTGTTTTTTCTGTGCCATTTCATTTATCTTAATGTTATGTCATGGACAGTGAACTAATGTATAAACAAACTGACTGAATAGCCAGACAGATCAGCTTCAAAGAGAATCCATAGTCAGACACACAGGCCAGCCTCAGACAAACAAATACCATACTCAGACATACCAATCAAATAAACAGACAGACCAATCAAATAAACAGATCCCCTGGTCAGACAGACAGACCAGCATCACACAAACTGATTCAGTAATCAGCCTCTAACAGACTGACTACAAAGTCAGACAGACAGATCAGTCCCAGACAAGATTCAATAGCCAGACTTACATTTCACCCTGAGACAAAGATTTGATATTTGGACAGACAGACAAGGTTAATGACACATAGATAAATGAATAACCTGACATACATAAAACAGTTAAGTAGGTTTTTCTCAGCTGAGTTTACTTTTGGGCAAGTAAAACAGTATTTTGAGATAATTCAGATTAATTATTAGTAATTGTAGTAACTGAGAGAAGTAAGTGACAGTTACAATTAGGGACGTTCAATTGAAACCCGTTCCAATGGCTTTATTACAAAAGCATGAAAGAAACATTAACAGGTGTAGTAGAATTAAACAAAGCATTCATTTTGAATGAATTATGCACCGTGGGTTGTTCAGAAGAAGTTGCCGGAGGCATTCAGGCAAGCATCCAATTGCTTAGGTAGGCGACGAATGCCGTCCGCAAAAAAAGGATTGTGGTTGGTCACTGAACGAAGTGTTTACCGCATTCATTACGTGTGCATATATGTGAAATCGTTGCCCCTTGAGAGCTATTTTAGATGTCCGAACAAATGAAAATCACATGGTGACAAATCAGGACTATAGGCTGGATGTTACAGAATTTCCCACTTCTTCTTTGCTAATGCTTCCTGCACAATCTTTGCGACATGTGGATGAGCATTATCGTGCAATAAAATCACACCGCGAGAAAGCATGCCATGTCGTTTATTCTTGATGGCTTTTTGCAGCTTGTCTAGTGTTTGCAAGTAGTGGGTAGAGTTGATGTTGATACCAGGTTCTTTAAAGTCGGCCAACAATAGCCTTTCATGGTAAAAAAATGCGCTCAGCATAACCTTACCAGTTGAAACCTGTAACTTGAATATTTTGGCTTTTGGTGATCCAGCATGCTTCCATTCCATGCTCTCTCTTTTGTTGCTCGGCTCAAAGTGGTGACACCATGATTCATCGCCTGCCACTATGCGGAAGAGAAATTCATCATCCTCCACTCTGTAACGCAGCAAGTGATTCAAACACCATCCCATGCGTTCCTCTTGTTGGTGGTCGGTCAACATCTGTGGTACCCACTGTGAACACACCTTCTGATATTGCAGTTTCTTACGAACGACCTTTTGAATTGTCCCAATTGTCACATCAAATTCTTTCGCTAGCGATCGTATGTTTCGACAATGGTTCATCTGTACTGCTGCAGCAATTTTGGCGATGGTTTTTTTCTGTTGCAACAATATGCGCTTGACCCGGCCGTCGAAGATCTGTCGTGAACTGACGTCCTTTCTGAAACATTCGTGCCCAGTCTGTCACTGTTGTCTTCGACACACATTTGTTACCGTACGCTGCCTGCATTCTTCGATGAATGTCCACTGGTCGACATCTTTCACATGAAAGAAACTGAATCACCGCTCTTTGAGCTTCTTTGGACGGATTTTAGATCAACCCGGTCATTTTCTCAACGGTCAGAAACAGAACCTATGCATCATGGGACGATAAGCATGTGCTCTTTTATTCATTGGTGAGTACTTATCACATGACTATGACATGATCATGTTCAACGTACGCAATTACGCGCGGTGCGGCACGAACGGATTTCAAATGAACGCCCCTTATATTTTATAATATATGCAAAATAACACCTTTCATGTCATTCAAACCTGGTGGGAAAAGAGCAAGGGAAGACAAAAGATATGTACCTGAATGGCTTGACCAGATGGCAAAATCGGGTTAACACTCAGACCTGATCTGAAACTAGCGATCACGTGAGGTGGTGATCACCAAAATCACCCCTCTTATCGGCATAGTGTGTTTATGATGATGATATAATTTAAGATGATTCACATATACATTTTATTCTGCATAGGTGAACATGTATAAAACACTGATAAAAACAATAATTTGCGTGGATAGGGAACTATGCAATGATAGAACACATCAATTAATATTAATTAATGTAAACACAGAAACCACATGTTTTATACAGGCAGAAAGAGCTCGTGTTAAATTTGAAATTACAGTGCGGATAACAGATGTTCCACACGAACAATACCCATGACTATGTAAATGTGTTTTAATTGTTTGTGCTTCAGTATTATTCATTTATTCAATTCATGTGATATATAACTCTGTTGTATGTTCCAGACGAGATGCAATGAAATATGCCAAGCAATAAATCGTATTTAAATTTACCAAAGGAAAAGTCCTGTTTTGAATTGTTGTATTAATAACGACATGAAATTCAATAGATTGAGATCGTTTGTCTTACTGAATGCACTTCTTTAGTTAGAGAAACTAAGAAAGCATATACCAAACAACTTCAAGGTCCACAAGAAAAGGGCGGGAATAAAATAGAAAGAAAATGTGAAATTATTTCTAAATTAATTAAATGTTGTAACCTAAATCAGTTGCATCTTTTTCTCCATCATCTTCCTCTTCTTTCTTCTCCATGTTCCAGAGTTACTATCAAAGACGTCAACATCTATTTTCTAGACAGAACCTGCTGTTGAGTACAGATCCTTCTCTTTACCTCAGAGTTGTTATGCTCTCTAAGTAAGCAACTATGGCTACAGTCTCACTATGGAGAAATCACTAAGAAATGCGCAACAGAAGAGCCACCACATGTAGCAGTCACATACCACTACAAGAAGGAATCGTCAAATCAATCAGAAAGCCAGCAGCACAAGACATTATCATATTATGAACAAACTACAACAAATAATTAATCAATGCTTCAGGGAGACATACATACCAAGCCATATGTATGCACATTTTAAGATCGGGAAATCAGCCACTTATAAATGTGGCTTGGTGCCACAGACAGCAGATCACATACTCCAAGACTAACTAGTTAGTTCACGGATTATTCTCACTTTTGAAGTGAGCAGTATCGTGGCAAGAGTGTAAAACAAACACAGATGCAAACATTGTTATTGGAGAAAATAACTGAATGAGATCAGGGCCAGATAATTATGGTACTCTGGCGCTCAGAGAAGTAGGGAAAAGAATTAAAGACTAGAGGACTCTCTAGACCAGTGTTTCCCAACCTTTTTTGTGCCATGCCCCACTTAAGCCTTTCTAAAATTCATATTGCCCCCCCTCCCCTGCCCTACGCCCCCCCCCCCCACCTCAACATAAACATTATTTTTAATATTCAAAAATTGAAATGTTCACTAAAGAAACTTGAATGATAGGTTTTAGGAAGAAATCACTAGGAAATTATTGAGCAAACACAGTAAGTAAATTTTCAAAACATATAATGGAGAACTGAAATTCAAGTACAAAATAATTTTAATGAAAGATTTGTCTATATTATTTTAATTATTAGTAATTATTTATTATTTAAATTTAGTGAGATCCTTGCGCTTGATGTTTGCTGCAAAGAGATCTTATGTCAGGTTCCAATTTAGTTAACTTCATTGTCAAGTCTCCCCGTTTTGTTATATTCAGCCGATTTCTTCCATTTTCGAATTGCCCCCCTTAACAATAGAATTGCCCCCCTGTGGGGCGTGGGCCCCACGTTGGGAAACACTGCTCTAGACCAATGGTTCTCAACCTTTCTTGGTCCAAGCACCCCTTCACCATATGTTCAGAATGCCACCCCCCTCCCCTATGTATTTCTTCCCTATAAATTCCCCCGCACCTACACAGTATACGTAAAAATGGAAGCTAAGTTTAATAACACATACTAGAACAAGTCTAGACGTCTACATAGAACGTGATTTGCAGGTCTACTTAGCTATAAAACGAATTTCAGAAGAGCGAGAAGAACAGAACCGTAAAGAATGGAGGGAAAAACAACATAAAGTAATCAGTTCTTGTATTAACTTGATCCTGAAATAATCTTAATCCCCCCCCCCTTTCCCGTTAACCCTAAAATTCTCCCATGGGGGGGGGGGGGGGGTTATTCCCCATCGGTTGAGAACCACTACTCTAGACAACATAAAAATTGAAAGCTGTAGTTACCGACCCGTATTCGAACCTGTCATCTCCAAAGGGTTCCTCAGTTGGTATTTCTTTGGAATACGTGTGCAGCATTGGAACCTTCAAATCAACGCTCGTCTTTAAACTCAAAAACGAAACCACTTCACACCCTCGAGCTTGGATGGGAGAAGCTCGGTGCTTTGGGCAGCATGCTATTCGATTTCGAATCCAAATCGAGACGGATGTTTGATTGAAACACAGAAGCCACAGATAAAAGGTTACAGTTTACAATCTGATAAATTTCGCTGCGTCTAGTAAGGTGCTTAGTTGAGTTATATATATTTAAAGTGATCGCAAATTAGCAGGTGCAACCATAAAATTAACAAAGAAAAGGGGTTCGTATATTGTACTCGACGAACAATAATCAGTTACTTAACAGATGCAGTGCCAAACAAAATGTAGGTTTGGACCAATCAAAAATGGATGACGGAAAATGGGGAGTAGGCGTGTGTCACAGTTATGACTTAACATTTGTTATATGGTAGCATACATTTTGTATTATATATCAAATAAAAGGGGTTTTGAATAAGAACACTACTGTATAGGTCCGCGATAGATATGGGAAGTCGCTTAAGATGATCAATAATCCCATGGCACTTAATCAGTTAAAAATACTAAGGTCTTAGCAATTAGGCGGTTCCAGCAAATTTTGTGCAGACAGGAAGATTTCGTTTGAAATTTACGATTGCATTTAGCATAATAGATGCTCTGCATTCGAACAGTATCAGTGACAATGTGATTTACTTATATCATGTAAAGTATCATTCAACTATTCACTTCATATGATACGAATTTAGTTGAGTCAAGAACCGAAATTAACAGCACTCGGGACATTCCCATATCTGCTCCGTCCTCATCTGCAACAGCCAGCAGAGAGTCAAAATATTAATAATCATAACGATCGTCGGAGATACTTAGTGTTAGCGATGTGCTGGACATCAACTTGAACACGTCATATGATATATAACTCTTCCTACGCACCCGACGATATGCGGTGAAATATGTCCGGCGACATACTCGTGTCCGCAAAACGACAGATAGCAATAGCATATCATACCAACCTTATGCTATCAATATCAAACTTGTATATTATCTATATCACATTTACGCAAATTCAACACCTGTGAAATGAGATGAGTCAGGACAGCTGTCAACTTAACTATCCCAGACCGAATAAGAAATGATGTTATCAGACAGACAGTGGGATCAACATCTTGTGCCACAGATCTTGAATGACAGAAGATCAAATGGTTCGGCCATCTCGTTAGAATGCAACATTATCAACTACCAGCACTGGCCTTACATCAAAGAAGATCCGCTACTAGAGCAAGAGGGCGCCGGAATAGAAAATGGATTAACATCAAAGACATTGTACAGTCATACGGAATGTAGAAGCACACGGGATGACACTATCCAGTGCTACCCGTCGGGCGCTGGATCGCTAACTATAACTCCCCACTATAATTGACGGCATAATTTGAAGATGCTGATGATGATGAATAAATTGTACACAACTTGTGTTTGTGACTTCAGTGTTGACATTCACTAAGAGAACACGTTGATTTGAATTTCTGAAAAAAAATATTTTAAATATTATCTGGCGGCCCAGTTCAAACCGGTTTAATATGGGTAGCAGGAAATATTACGAGAAGTAAGGCCAGTAGGTGTGGTGTTGAGTACGTCAGCTATCACGTGACTTTTGGTTTATAGGTGGGTAAGAGGTGTGGAGATAACAGTGGAAAGATAGCCTCAAGTGAGATACAAATAACAGTCTGTCAAAGTGTATCGAGAGAAAGCGAGAAAGAAAGAGAGAGAAAGAAAGATGGAGAAAGAAAGAGAGATAGAAAGAGAAGAAGAAGAAGGAGAGAGAGAGAGAGAGAGAGAGAGAGAGGAGAGAGAGAGAGATAGAGAGAGAGAGAGAGAGAGAGAGAGAGAGAGAGAGATGATGATGATGTTCGAAATCCAATGTAATTAACCTGTGTTCTGAAGACGTCACTTGATTGATTGATTGATCGACTGATTGACTGATGAAGAATAAGGGAACATTCTTGTAGTTGAAGCCGATAACGTAGAAAGTCTATTTACTGGAACCCACACGACACACGAAATGGAGGGACACCTACAACACACGGGGACGAGAACTAGAAACAGAGATGAATAATAATACGGGACGAGAACTAGAAACGGAGATGAATGATAATACGGGACGAGAACTAGAAACGGAGATGAATAATAATACGGGACGAGAACTAGAAACGGAGATGAATAATAATACGGGACGAGAACTAGAAACGGAGATGAATGATAATACGGGACGAGAACTAGAAACGGAGATGAATGATAATACGGGACGAGAACTAGAAACGGAGATGAATAATAATACGGGACGAGAACTAGAAACGGAGATGAATAATAATACGGGACGAGAACTAGAAACGGAGGTGAATGATAATACGGGAAGGACACGGTACGAGCTGTGGGCTGTAGGAGATAGCAAAACACATACAGGACGACTTGTCGTCAGTTGGTTAATACCCTTTACCATAATGGGCGATGCGGGGCAGATGAAGAATGTATGAAAGATTTGAAGACTCAGCTGCCATACAAACGGTTATCAACGTTGATATGGCACACGGGGAAGTTTGGGAGTTCATGCCATGAAATTCCACATTTTCTTTCCTACTCATCCAAGTACAGTTTGCTGTCTCTAACAGCAAGGATCAGTTCGTGTGCTGACTCCCTTCCGTACCATGACACTAGGCTGTCAAAAATCTTATCACCGTGTCTTCCTCTATCTCTGTTTCTATATATCTGTCCAGCTGTCACAACATGTTCTAACTGTTCTCATCATGTGACCAAACAATTGCGACGCCTTTTTCTGATATTTGTGCCTTAGCCTCTTTGAGAACGTTTAGATTACTCATATTGGCTGTCCAAGGAATGGTTAGCAGTCTTCTATAAAACCACATCTCTGAAGCCTTTAGGGATCTTTTGTTGTTGCTTGCTTACTAACTGTCCATGATTCACAACCGTATGTTAGAATTGGTTCTATATAACATTCGGGAATTCTTTTTGCTTGCCCTGTTGTCATGGGTTAAACATTCTCATAGTTCAGGCTGAATATCGACCCAATGTTTAACTCCAGATCTATTTTGGCTCTAGGGTAAAATGACTCTCTGCGAACATGAGTGGCATGCGCCGACATGACTGCACAATATATAGAACAGCATCACTATGTATTCCAAGAATAACTCAACAAATGTGAGGTAGAGCGAACTGTGGTATCATTACACACAGGTGACATCAGCTAACGGCTATGAGTGTGTATGCGCATCCAGGCTTGAGTCTTTCACGCATCACAAGCACTCCCGTCCTTCCATCACGAATCGTCTCCCCAACCCAATGATATTGTTAGGAACCTAGCTGGCTGTCTGCTATAATACTAATGCACATATGATCATCGCCTACCTTCACTTGTACACTACTGGTAACCAATGTCTATCAGCCAACGTCTATGGCCCGATCATGATTAGACCCGCACGCATCAACATGCGACTCCAAGGAATGTCAGCGCTCGTGGCGTCAGTAAAGCCCGGACTACCTCCATTCAATGGTGAGACACAAACCAGAGCTACTCCCTGTAGATACCGATGACTGGCAGCAGCATAACGGCTGGAATTCTGTGACTGGTGGTAAAACACATCCTCTGGCTTCCCAAGCTGGATCACAACTCCCCCTTGAGCCGTTACGGCGTTAGGTGACGTATTACCATGACGTCTGAATTGCGTTCAATGTTGGTGTCACTATGTTCAACATTTGTGACACTCTGTATCTTCTTCTTCGATGCGCTAGCTCATCAATTGAATGTTGCCTCACTGTCGTTTGCCATATGACACCTGTTATGTTCTTTATCTTTGCTGTACATCTTCCATCTGATGTTATCCATGTGCCTACATATTTGGATTTCTGCACTTTCTCTCCATTATCATCATTTAACTTAATTCTAACAAAGACCGAGATCTATGGAAAGACATGAACGACTACGCCAGCTGGCAGGGCACATTATGACCTTAGCTACATTTAAGCACGATCTGATAATATTTGACAGCATTATTTCTGTCTTCAGACAACACAAGGGAGAGTAAAACATACTTGTGATGGTTGAGCTATCAGTTGCTTTGTGAGTGTCGTTCACCTGCTGGTAGAAATCTCTCTCAATCGCAAATTTACCGAAACTTGTTCATGCCCTCTACCCCCACCTGGTCACGGCTCATTCACGCTTGTTGTAGTGGCGATTCTCAAACAGTTGTTCCACCGGGGTCCCGAACTAAGAATGGACACACCTTGGTGCTACACAGATTTGGAGCTGTCGCTGTGTTTCGAAGCGGGTGGTCGAGGAATTTGGACACTTATCTTACATCGCAGGCAATTATGTTCTAATCCTAGATATGACCGAGAATTATTATCAGTTAGAGGTAGAATCATCATCATCTACGACTGGTGTCTTTGTGTTATGACTACTACTACTACTACTACTACTACTACTACTACTACTACTACTACTACTACTACTACTACTACTACTACTACTACTACTACTACTACTACTACTACTACTACTGCTACTACTACTACTACAACCACTGATCATTCTGCTGGCCGAGTCAGGTCTCCACTGGTTTACCGACCTTTGTGCAGTTACGAATTACGATGGCTGCCCAGAGGTGAAGTAAAAGGAAAGGACTTCATTTCATGCCACAAGGCATATCGGGTATACGGCCATTAAGTAAAGGACCCCGTTACACACCCTAAGTGTACTGGGCATATTGCGATAGACCCCTATTTTCATAGACTCGGCTTTCTAGTGGTGATGTGGTCAGTTTATGCCGGTCGCTTTTACTCTCCAGGACATTGCTAATACCCATTTCAGGCTGAGTTGACCTGAGAGCTGACATCAATTTTAAAAGTCCATCACAACAGAGATTCCAACACATGATCAACGAGCTGGCAGACAAGCATGCACGCTACTGTGCTACCACAGCTCCGTGCCAAGAGGTGTGTGTACACAGAAGAGAGGTGATCTCCATCTAACTGAGTTGCCACTTCTCTCATCATCACAATGTGTCATGCCGCTAAGCGTGGGCGGTCATGTTTCGCCATATCACTCGATCACCAGAGTCGGGGATCAGCTCAGTGTTCTTGTCTCGACGATACCACGTGGCCAAGCCATCCATGTATTTACTTCTCTGCCCTCCCCTTGTTCTCTTCCCCTCGATCTTGCCAGTTGTCACCAAGTTCACCAATTTATTTCTTCTCACAACGTGACCAAACATTTTGACCGTCTACGTCTAATTTCTCTAATCAGTTTACGATTTTGATTTGTTTCTTGTAGGAATTGGTCATTATTTTGTCTGTCTGTCCTTGATATTTGCATTTTCCTCAGAAACCACATCTCCACAGCCATCAGATGTTTTTCAGCATGTTTGTTCATTGTCTGCTTTCTTTGTAACACACCTGTATGAGTTCAACAAAGTCTAACCGCTGCCCGTGAACCCATGCTGGGACTGACAGATGACAAGTCAGTCCTCACTGGCAATGATGTACACACAACAACATCGCTGCTACGACAGCAGAACTGCAACAGAATACTTTTTCTGCTCTACAATTGTACTGCAACCATTCACTGCTCACCCACTGTCAATTGTGGCCAGACTTTCAAGGTTATAAGATCTAGCTTTACAATCTGTTTGAGCATTCCAAATATTCTGTGGAGGTGTTAAAAGTTAGTTGCATGTCCTTTACAGGACGTAGCAGTCAACCCCAGGATTTTTTGGCTGTTCGGGATTCCTGGGCAAGTATTTTGCCATTACTTTATGAACGACCGGCACCCTTCCAATTTCATAAAAAAACCAACGTAAGACAGTCAGTCTACTGCCAAACCGCCCACAGCTGTGTTTCGAACGCGGGTATGTGGCATTACGAACTGCGTCCGTAACCTCTCCGTCCTAGGTGTAATGACATTGTAAACCTGAGCTCCATATCTAAGAGAACCCGATACTAATCATGGAGAAATAGATTCAGCTCGGACACCATTAAATAAATGCAAGCTCCAGGCTTTCAAAACAGATGTTCTAGACAAGTTCTGTGCATCAGCTGCAAGAATACAACGCTCTCAGAGAGAAGACCATGAGTACAAGCGAACAAATAGAACAGTTTAAATCAAAAATGAAGCGTCAAAACTTGACTGCTTTGTGCATTTCACTGATCTATCTGATCTTCTTGTAACATGACCTCTTCGACTAAACATTTTTTGCCTTTCTATCGTTGCATTTTAAAAGAAACCGCAAGTTATTTATAAAGTTAGTATTATAGAAATAACACAAACATGTCAAAAATGGCATGTATTAACAATGGACCATTTCGCAATCACTGAAGTTGATAATCAGAGCTTGTAAACTTAAATGTTAAAGAAAAATGTTCTTAGAATAGCGTAGGCCAAGAAAAAAAAAAAAAAAATACTGCAGGATACGAAGATTGAAGAAAACTGGCGCCTCAACAACATCATGTTTAGGAAGCCTTGTCACTGCAGAAGGATGTGTGATTCATTTTGTGTTTGTTTGGGTGGAAAAGAGTTCTAATCTTTCAAATAAACACTCTCCTTAGATGATAGGCGGTTGAGCTTTAATGGCCTCTGGAATGTTTATGCTTGTGGCTACGGTTTGCTTACGCATTTTCCTCATGTTGGACTGGTTGTGCATGGTTCCGTCGCCCCGCTACTGAGGTGAGTTCGTGGAGCGACACTGTGAGCTGTGAATTTCGCGTGGAGTGCTTTTACATCTGTCCGCGGTTGTTTGTAACCCATTTTCAGAAAATGGCAGCCAGCCTTTCGCTGAACTAACTGCATGCAGTAATGTTATGCAGTAATGTGTGGCTGCTGGTCTTCTAGTGACTGCCGCTTCCTTCGACGAGGAACTGTATTTTTCGTAGCGGACGTTTGTGTTGGCATTCTAGCTGTGGCATTATGCATAGTATACCTCTGTGGGCTGTTGGTTTGTCGAGACTCCTGTCTGTTTCACATTTTACATGGGACGGCGAGGAGCATTTTGTGTGATATTCACTGGCACAGGAACGGAGCATAATAGGGCAACCCTTTGCCATGAAGTTGGGACCGCGACTAACGATTAACGACTAACTCTTCATACAATATCACACTGGACATTCAATTTGACAGTACAAAATAAGAGCATATTCGTAGGTGTTCGCCATTATATAATCTTTTCTGGCAATTAAACATTCTCCATACATTGTCATTGTAGATTCCACTAATCATTTAGAAATAGAAGATAATTGGTGTTACTTACACTTTCACCTGTATTCTTGTCTTCTTCTGACCCTTGAAGGCTCTTTGAATTGTCTGCTTGTCTTATCCTATAACTTAGGGTACCACACATCCCACTTACTTCATTGGACTCTTTCTAGATGGGGTTTCCTGTCTATTTCAGAATATTGTCTGTCCAGCACAGTTCTGGTCTTGTTTCCTTTCGCTAGAATTGTTTCAGCAAGTTGCGTTGTGTTGGACTACTCAATTTACCTTGAATCTTGATCATATGATTATAGCCTGGATGTTTTAATTGTTAAGGAAAGCATTTAAGTATTACAGTATGTGCACATCAGCTGTGTCTTAGAGCAGCTTCGGATTCTTGCGGCACACAAGGTCAACTGAAAACTCTTAATGAGAGGTAAACATGCTTCGTGACAGTACTCAAGAATGCTTCACAAGAAATACATTTGAAAATCCACAAATATAAGGCAAAGATAATGAGAATAAACATATAGATGATAAGCAGATTATACATGGTGAAACTCAAGGAGTGAAACTAAACATATATCTTCACAGCAGCATAGACAGCTTTAAAAAACCAAAAAAAAAAAAAACACACGGAATTTTTGGGGAATGATTATGACACTTATTTTCCATTTATCTTTCCATCTGTTAAATGTGTTCCAGTGTTTAGCTTCTCATAAAGTATCATGAAAGAGGCAAGAAACTCACATCTCCATTACACGCAACTCAATCATCGTGGTTGTTAGGCTCACCATTAGCCTAGTTTGTATACTGCAAGTGTGCCATCAACCCAGGTAAACGTGCCATAATGACGGTCTTGTAAGCTGATCAATGCATGAACATGATTGCCTGAAATTTAACACTGATGGTAACGTGGTTGCAAACTGATTGAAAGATGGCTGTACACTGGTTACATATTGGACGCTAGTGTTACATGTTTCATTCATTTCTTCTGTTGATACCAAGCATGAGATGTCCTGTTACTGGGAGTATGCTTCTAAAATTATACTTGTTTTTTCTTGTGATGTTTAAGTTACGTTATGCCTGATTGCTTTATAGGGCTGGTGTTTTTACATTTCATGGAAACTATTTTGCTTTGATCTTCATTTATTGTAGCATTCATTGTTTCAGCAAACGTGCTGTGTCTTCTGCTTTCTTTCTTTCGTTCTTTCTTTCTTTCTTTCTTTCTTTCGTTCTTTCTTTCTTTCTTTCTTTCTTTCTTTCTTTCTTTCTTTCTTTCTTTCTTTCTTTCTTTCTTTCTTTCTTTCTTTCTGGGAGTCTCTGTGGCGAAGTGATCAAGCCGTTTGACTCGTGCAAGGTTGTGGGTTCGATTCCGGGCCGCGTCCTTCGGTTTACGAGTTAAATGTTCGTGCTTTGTGCGACGCTTTCCGTGCTCCGGAAAGAGACCGAGCCATATGGGATAAAACCCGGTGCAATGAAGTCGACCCTGTCGACTTTTAAGCAACTTTCTTTCTTTCTTTCTTTCTTTCTTTCTTTCTTTCTTTCTTTCTTTCTTTCTTTCTTTTTTTAAATGATGAGCTTCTGTCTTCTTTGTGCCATATTAATTTTTTTTTTCTTCATTTCTAAGTATCTACATTGTTATCACTCATTACACACATGAAAACAATAGAAATGAAATATATGTGGCATATGAACAACATAGGTGGATACAGATATCACCCTTACACAGGGAACGTACTGGGATAGAGAAAAAAAGAAAGACTCAGACTTACATATTTATTGATTCTATTCTTTTTTTATGTTGCATATACCTTACAGGACGTTGCAGTCAACACCAGCATTTTACAATTGCTGTTGATGTACTAGGCAAGATTACGCTCAGTAGTTTGCCATTGATTTCTGAGCGACCGGCTCACATACCCCGTAAGTTACCAACGCGGCGAGAACCGCTACCAATTCTCGCGCAGGTTACGTTACTCACGAAAATATACGGGATTACGAAGCAAGACGTTAACTACTGGGCCAGGGAGACCGGATAATTGATTCTATTACTTATACCCATATGGATGCTGACTATAGTCCACATTGTCAGGTCTTAATCACATGTGACTGAGCTATCGTATAACAGTAAACGGTACAACCTGTTTTCTGTTAGCGCCAAATGTAGTGCGGCGCTCACTAAACCCGGGCAGGCAGCCCAGGTTGTGCCAACGGCTTCTGTCGAAAGAGCGCAACTGGGAGGTACATGCTTTATCCTAGTCCGAGGAAATAGAACTTAAAGACTAAACATCATAGCAGGGCAGACCAGACCCTAAGCCCCGGTCGGTAATTGGTCTCGGATCGAAACTTCAACAGGTGGACAATGAGAGGATTGCTTTGCTGATCTGGCTCTATGGCAAAGGGGTTACACATGCAATTTGTAATCCCACATACTGCGTTCAAGATACAGCTGCGGGCGATTTGGAAGCAGACCGCCTTGCGTTGGTCTTCATACAATGGTTTGAGTGCCGGTCATTCAGAAAGCAATGTCAAACAACTGAACATAAACTTGCTCAGGAATCACAAACAGCCAAAACATGCTGGATCTGACTGCTACGTCCTGTAAAAGATATACAACTACCTTATTTTTGCGGATCCAGCAGCTTCTGCAGCTTGCCTGGTTTCAGGTGTATTGGTGTTATCTGTCCTCGGTTGTAAACAAGGCAGGCCGAGAGAGGGATCACGCTGCATGGGCATCACATGGTCTCTATATTTCAGCCCAGGCGTTGTGCTATGGAGAGGTGTAACTCCATCACTGGTCCCCGCCATGGGCTGTAGTTAGTACATTTTTTAAGCACCGTGTAACAAACTATAGTCTGTCAGGTGCCAGTAATTGGTCCACATTTGCCATTCAGTGTACTGGGGAGTGGCAGTATTCTATTTTGAGACAAATGTGTCATCTGGACTGCCTCGAGTATTTTGTGTAGTTTATCCCTGAAAGGCCGGTCTCCCTGGGGTAGGTTTTAAACGACTTTCTCCGTAATCCCGTTTATCCACGTGGGGTAACTCTGCGTGCGAGAATTGGTAGCGGCTGTCGCAGCGTTGGTGACTTACGGGATAAGTGAGCCGGCCGCTCAGAAAGCAATGGCAAACTACTGAGCGTAATCTTGCCAAGAAATCAACAAAAGCAGTAAAATGCTGGTGTTGACAGCGATGTCCTATAAAAAGATATGCAAATAAAAAAAAAACAAAAAACAATCCCTGTTAGAATCTATCCATCCGACTCTTGGTCTACCTGTAGTGTAACTTGATTGTTTGCATAACGTGGTAGCTGTTTGTTCATCATTTTCACAAGATGTCTGAAGCACTTCATCTGTGGTCCCTCTATAAATCCAATGTGCAGAGAGTGGTCACTACATTTCCAATGTTTACACCTCTAATTCTGTCTCTTCTGGGGTTCGATTCCGGGCCGCGTCCATCGGTTCACGGGTGCATTTTTTTCGGAGACTCACTAGAGTCGTCGCTGGAGCTACAGAGTTCGTGGTTTCGGCGACGCTTTCCGCGCTGGGAAAAGAGACTGAGCCATATGGGATAAACACCCAGTGCAATGAAGTCGACCCTGTCGAATTTTAAGAGACTTTGCAGAAATAAACTATTTCTTCTTCCGCGTTCGTCCGAAATATTGTTTTAAAGGTAATTGCATTGTGCCTATTTACAGCAAAGCTGCAATATTTGCACCTTTCGGCCGACACATCCGACTTCTTAAGGCATTTTTTGACCAGGTTACATTCCTAGGGCTATTTAATACTGGACTTTTGTACTGATGCACAGATGCTTGAATACCAGCGACCATTGGGAAGTTACACTGTCCAGCATGTGTGTCAAGTACCATGTATAACTTCAAATATCTAATTAAAACAACGGACTTAATGATACTTATCTCAGACACTTGACCCTTCCATAACACTAGCAGACAAGTCACAGGGAGAGGAAAGCCCTGCAAACATGGCAAGATCTGCACGTCTATTATGAGTTAATATCCATAACACAAAGTCAATCAAAATAGTCCCATGGTAGATACTGCCATTGGTGTGTGAATGTCAGGTCTTCACATACACTACGTCACAGCATAATGAAGCAGAGTGGCCAGTGCTCTTCTTCATTGACGTTTCTTCTCAGAAAATCATCCAATACTCATTTTAAGAGCACTCCACAGTCTTACTGGTTGGAATAAAGCATCTTGCCACTGCTGAAGATTGAATCCAGACCACTAGCTTTGGTAATCAAGCATGCTAACCACTTTGCTACCACGGCAACAGGTGGTTAAAAAAGTGGTCAGATATAATTGTTGGATCTGTCAAATTATGATAAGACACCACTCAGATCGATATACTGACATCAACTGATATACATTGCAACTTCACAAGGAATTAATTTGATATATACTCAGTACATGGTATTTGTGAAGTTTCACTACACTGTGAATGTAAAACACTTTTGAAAAAAATAATGCTTTCTTCCATTGAAAATACATTTTTTTTAAAATTTGGAGTGCAAAGAATTACTCCAGCAGACGACAGCCATTCGCTGCATATTGCTTCACGATGGACTGTGGAGCAAATTTTTTTGATGACATAATGTACTTCATTTTTAAAATTTGTTTTACGTAAAAAGTGTAGTTAGACTTTACAAACACCCGGTATTATATATAGAGACAGATGTTCTGAAATGGACGGTTGTTGTCTCTAACCGGGTGGTTACTAAGGGGATTTAAAATAAGGAGCTATAAAAGTTCTGAAAGTAATAGAATTCTATATGAGTAAGTCTTACAGTCACTCTTTGGAAATATTGACGAACTAAGGAGATTAAGTGTAAGTCTAGTCTCATGTCATCAGTAGGAGTATAATCAATCTTGTTTGTCATGTCCCTATTAAGGATTTCCAAGATTTGTTTCATTGGTTTTACTTGTGGACGCCAATAATAGTCATTATGCATGACATCAGCGTCTTAACTGGTCTTTGAGACAATGACAACTGTCAATTTGTTTCTAACTTATGCTGGTCATGAGATTAGATTGGTCTTTTACTAGATGCTGTTTAATTTTAAATTAGGCAAGATCTACAGAAAACCTCTACAGGAGTACTATCCTACTCTAAATGTGAGAATATTATCTTTATATATGAGTCGGAAGGTCGGAACGGCTGATATTCATTTAAAATTGAATGTATGAGGGAAAGAAAGTTTCTAGTCTCGTATCTGCCTTGCTGGAGCGACCATTAAAAAAAAATAAACTGCCTATAGTACCTTGCTGTGTAGGACCTGGGGGGTGGGGGGGGGGGGGGGTCTTGAACCTGAGGAATTAAGGCCTCCTGACTAGCGCAGTCGCCGCAAACTGTGCAGGTTAGAGTTGACTTTTTGCCCCGGACAGAAAAAAACTCCGCACCTTACCGAGGATTCGAACCCGGGTTTCCCGAAGGAGATCCCGGCATTCTAGCCACTCGACCAACCGCTTGGTTAAATGGGGGAAATTGGCTATTTATCTCATATAAATCCATCAAGTTTGTTAGTTGTCACTAAATTTATATATTTCTCCTTATAACGTACCCGAAAACATCTCTATAATCACGCTAATCTCGTTAGTAGTTTATGCAGTCTGGAGATACTATGAAACTCTGTTTTCTATCGAACAACTGACTCAGTCATCATTCTAGCGATGTGACTGTCCATAAACTTTTCTTCTACTCAGGTGCCTGGCTTCCAGCAGACATCAGCAATCATCATCATCATGTGCCATGCTGATAAGCGTGGGCGGTCATGTTTCGCATCTCACTCGATCACTAGAATCGTGAATCAGCTCAGTGTTCTTGTCTCTACCATATAACGTGGCAAAGCCATCCAGTTATTTACTTCTCTGCCGTCCCCTTGTTCTCGACCCCTCGATCTTGCCATTTGTCACCAAGTTCTCCAATTTATTTCTTATCACAACGCAACCACTGTTTACGTCTAATTTCTCTAATCAGTTTACGATTTTGATTTGTTTCTTGTAGGACTTGGCCATTGGTTTTTCTGTTTGTCCATGGTATTCTTTGCATTTTCCTCAGAAACCACATTTTCACAGCCATCAGATGTTCTTCAGCCTGTTTGCTTATTGTCCACGCTTCACATTCACACAAAAGCACAGGATCTATGTAGCACCGCAACACTCTTTTTATCGGTGCAAAATGACATCTATTTATTGGTCAGTATGTTTTTCATTTTGCAGAAGGCTACCTTCGGCTTGGCGATTCTTGTTCTAATATCTTCAAGACATCTCCCATCAAATGTTAAGACTGTTCCGAGATAATTGTACCAATTCACTTGCTTAAGAATAATCTGTGTCTTCTTACAATTTAATTCTAACCCTAATTGTTCACTGTGTGCAACAACCGCATCTACTAAATGTTGCAAATCCTGCTCATTGTCTGTATTATCCACATATATAATGTTATTGATGGTTCTTTAGCAATCATGCCATTGCTATTTTAGTGAATTTGATATTTCTTAAATTATCATTTGTTGCCCAATTGTTTTCCACACACACTTTTCTGTCTTCTCTTTTTAAAAAAAACCCTACATCTTCACTGCCTTCACCTTTTCATTACTCACTGCCCAATATTTTCCAGTATATGTTACTGAGATTTAGTACTTATGTAATATTTGAATTTAATGTTTATTTTATTTATTGTTCGCCGGCTCCGTGTCGATGGAGTTACGGACGCGATTCGTAATCCCGAATTCCGCGTTCTAAACTGGCGATTTAAGTTGTTTTTTTAAAAATTAAATGATATGGGTGCCGGTCGTTCAGAAATCAACGGCAAGCTACTGAACGTAAACTTGCCAAGAGATCACCAACATATAAAATGCTGGGGTTAACTGCGACGTCTTGTAAAGGATATGCACCTAATTAACTCTGTCTTGCTCACACTGATAAAAGTTTATCCTGGGAGTCTTCGTGGCGAAGTGGTCAGGCCGTTTAACTCGGGCTCCGAAGGTTGTGGGTTCGATTCCGGGCCTCGTCCTTTGGTTCACGAGTTAAATTTTTCGGAGACTCCCGTGGGTCGTCGCTAGAGCTACGGAGTTGGTGCTTTGTGCGACGCGAGCAAAATGGGATAAAACCCGGTGCAATGAAGTCGACCCTGTCGACTTTTAAGCGACTTTTTTTATTTTACTTAACTCCTGAAAGTCACTGAATCTTACATTTTAACAATGTACGAAAACTTAAAGAGTGAGACACATTTTGCACCACACAGTATAATGTTTCTCATGTCTTTAAATTGCTAAATTCAGTTTGTGAATTTGTGTTATTCGTTCAGTAATATGAATATATACGTATAGCATTTGTCTTAGCATCAACCCATGCAAATACTCCCTCCGTTGTTCGATCATTGAGGCCAATCAAGTCGACTCCTCTATTTGCATACATAGACCTGTAATAATGGTATAACACATAGCACCAAAAATATCTTGCGTTAAAAACAACACACAGAAACAACTCACAATGAAGTCGACAACAAAATATTCGTTGTTTTGAAGAAATTCCTATCTTTTTCAGGCTAAAATGGACTTCTATGGGCATCCATCATGAATCCCTTAGAAAAAAAAAATCTTTTAGGGAACAATTGAACGAAAACAAACGACACATGCAAAAATAATCTATGTTTGTGAACATCAAAGAATGAGCAGATCACGGTTTATTTGCATTTTTATTCCTCATCTACATTCCCTAAGATGGATGAGATGCAGAGTTCTTCATGGTAGAAAATTAACAAAAATGGCTCAGATAAGAGCAGGAGTATAACAGGGATGCCTTTTGTCACCGTCATTGTTCAAACTGACTACTGACTGGATTACGAAAACAACAATAACTGCCGCCTGAAATGGAATCAAATAGCCTCTGATAGAGAAGTCTGATGATCTGGAATGTGCTGACAATCTTGCTCTTGCCCACAGAAAATTAGATGTAAAATAAATTAAACACACTTGATGGCAGGTCACAAATATTAGGTCTAACAATTATTACAGGAAAAACAACGATAATGAGAATAAATCCAGAAAACAACTTCCAACTCTGCCAATCCATTCAATAAATCTCTACATTCCCTGTCTCTCTCCATTCCCTGTCCAGTGTTATGATGACCCGTGAAAGCTTCTTGTTTCTGCACTCCCTGTGAATGTGTTTGACTAAACGTATCTCCTTGATAGTATCTTCTATCTGTGCCATCCATGACCTGCCTCTTTGTATCCATCTTGCTTTGATATCATGGAGATTCATGTGCAATGGTTGTATGTTGTCAATGATGATTCCCATGTAAGCCTTGTCCTATATCTACGAGTCTACATTTCTTTGATGTCAGTCCCTGTCTGAATGCTGTGATGGGTGTATCCTGTGTACACGTCGCGAATTCTTGGAGTTGTCGATCGATGAAGGACTGTCGCACCATTCGGCTACAGTCGGCAGCCATCCTTTGATGAGGTAGACAGACTGTTCTTGTGAAAGTCGGCAAGATCTTTTGTTGTGGGGAAAACAAGTCTCTGGATCACAAGCCGGCAAGACTTTTTGAAGTACCGGGACAATTCTCCAGATGAAAGCGGAATAGACGGCCAGTTGTTTCCATCCAGTCGGAAAAGGAGAGAGAAAAATAGCTTCTAGACGCCTACTGTCTAGACAACTTTGAGACTTCATTCAGACACAGTATTAAAACAGTCTGGATCAACAACTTTGGCGGGAGTCGACCAAATGTTGTGAAGCAATAAGGACGTGTGTGATATTCCTGGTTTGATTCTGGAGAGAGACTACAGAGTCTTATGTTGATTTACATCGGCGGACATTGATCCAATGTGTTATTTCGTAGTCTCAATTTCAAACAGGAATAAATATATGGTATTTAATTAAATAGACCCAAATTAGATTATTCTTAGGAATCGAGTGTAGTAATGTGCGTTGTGAGAACGTAGTATAAGAGCGTCGGTAGTAGTAGGCTATCGCGGTCCTTAAACTAGCTAGTGTGAGATATCAATTAATTCAGTGAGTTAAGAACAATGTAGTGGGATGATATTTAGGGAGATTGAGGATGGTTTGGGGGATAAAGGAAATGTCAAGTGGTAGGATCTTCCGGTAAGGTATCTACTGGGTTTCTGCACTTTTCCTTTAGTCTTTCCTTGTCTTACCATGACTCAGACCGATGTGATGAGCTCCTCTGCCTTATGACAGAGTTTAGTTCTCTGTTATATATCTGAGTGCAGCCATCGGCCTACACTCACCTAATAAAGGTCGGAATCGAGTTGCTCTCACCAGGTGTATTCTCTCTTCAACAGGTTCCACTATGTTTTTCAAAAAGTAGCAGAAAAGTATGGCTCGATCAGTGAAGGCGTTTTTTTTTTACTCAGCGGCTTTTGCACTGGGCCCATAATCCAGAGGGTCTGCAAGAACCTGGTCTCTGCTGAGCGGGAACCGATGATCATCTAAGAGTGATTCCTCGGTGGTAGTTCTTATTATAGTATAGTGAAGATACTTACAATACCACCAGTAACAGGAACAATAGTGGTTATACAGATACATTGAAAATTAACCTTGTGTTTTCCCAATTGGTGAATTCCGGTTTGAACTTAACTACTAACATTTTGTGTCAAAGTGACAGTAAACATTATTTTACTGTACAAGTGTTATCAGATTCCAGAACTTTTAGTGACATATTAGTTATACTGTGTGTGTCAGATTCATGGTCAGTATTGGACTATATCCGCTATTGGTGACCAGGCATCCGGACTATCCAAGAGCTATTGGAGGAAGTCGACATTTGACCGGAGAGACGCAGCACTTAGTGAGGGCTTCTGTACTTGATCTATGGTGCTGTTGTGTGGCCAGTACTGTGATGAAGCAGACTTTGCTCCTGAGCTGTTCGGTCTGATTCTGCATACACTCTAGATTATACGATAGACATTCTACACATACACTTTGCACATACCTGAAACTTTTCTTTATTAAATTAATTTGTTATTTTTTTTTAGAAGCTGGAGTTGTGTGGTATGTTTTGGAACAGAATGAGAGGGGGCATGGTCCAGTGGTAAGAAAGAGAGAGAGAGAGAGAGAGAGAGAGAGAGAGAGAGAGAGAGAGAGAGAGAGAGAGAGAGAGAGAGAGAGTGATCCAAGGAATGACGGGGTGTTGTGGACAGAAATCCAGGAGATCTTCAAGATAATGATATGGGGTTAAAAGAGTGTGGGTGTTGATTCCCCTCACCCCAGGGACGACACGTATTACGACATTACATCACAAAACAATTTGCATTCTTCATTCTGAAGTTTTTACAATTTGTCACATTGTGCAGCAGATAGTGTTATAATGCCAGAATAATGAATAAAATTGTCCACAAGTATGTTTCAAGGAAGTGCGTAAACTACATGAAACTATTCGACACAGACTTCACTTGGCACGGAGGTTTTTCACTGCACCTGCGGAGAAGCATCATCTTGAATCTGGTGAAAAGAGACAATTACAAGAACCTGTAAATATGAACATCTGGTCACGTGCATCATGAGTTTTCAATCCATAGTTAGAAATGATTAATACAAGAAATTATTTAAAACTATTATAATCTGGCTGTGAATACTGGACAATTAGTAAACAGGCAAGAAAGTACATGAAAGTTACAGATCAATGTTAAAAATACCACGGGCAGACAACATTCGTAATCAATGTTTTTAAAAACGCCAAAACACAAAGGAAACTTATTTTGGACATCAGAAGGAGGCAGCCAACACCATTGGCCACACTGTAAGAAGAGACCGAACCATATTGTAATCACTGGTGAAATTAATGGAAACAATAAAGAGTAAAATAACAAGATAATCATTTGCAGCCTGGCATGGCAAGATAACACATGAATTTTGACATGTTCTAAGGGAAACGTGAGCTGTGGAATCAACTTGCAAGGCACTTGACGATGATGATTTAAAAAAAAAATAACTGCAAGAAAACTGATTTGACAGGCTAAAGACACAAGCTAATCACCTCTCTCTCCGTTTCACATGAGAGATGATACCCCAAGCCTCACGATAGATGGTAGAAGCGTCAACAGAGAGAACAAACTGAAGTATCTGGGAATCACATTTGACAGGAGTCTGTCCTTCAAGGACCATGTGGAGACGGTTGTGACAAGATCTCAAAAGAGACCCAATGCACTTAAAACTATGGCTGCAATGGACACAGAGCAGAGAATGCTCTTCACACTATACCAGCACTTGATCCTCTCAGTGATTGATTATGGACTAGGACTGCTCACTGTCTCAAAGAGTCAGCTGGTGAAATTAGAGCGCATACAGAATGAAGCTATGCGGGTCATTCTGGGATACACCAGAGACACTCCAGTAGTGTGTATGCGTTACATCCTTGGTCTGCCTACTGTTGCTGGTAGGCACAAGGTGATGCAAGCGAAGGCATACCTCAGAGTAGCTGCAGACACAGATCACCCGTTGCATGAGGCGCTGGACGTAGTTAAGGGTCAGAGACTGATAAGAGGGAAATCATGGATGGCTCAGGCGGAGGATACGATCAGACAGGTGTGCCCCTTGGAGAACATCAGGCGAGGAGAGGAGTGGGTCAGAGTGCCAGCCGTGCAGTCAGACTTGTGCAGAGTTATAATCACATTGAGCCGGGAGTGCAGGGAGTGGCCAGCAGGGGCCACGGAAGTGGAAATTCAGCAACTAATTCAGGAAAATTCTCGCCCGGGTGATGTGATTATCTACGCGGATGGGTCGGTGTTGGGAGTGGGGGGGGGGGGGGGGAGGGGTGTGCCTGGGGGTTCTTGGCAAAGGCTGATGGTCGGCGTTTGGTGCGGGAGAGCCTGGCGTATGGTGACACTGCATCTGGCTTGGGGGTGGAGGTGGAGGCGGCCAGTGCAGCTTTCCGCTAGATAGAAAACACGATACATACACACATTGTGGTTGTGGCTGACTCGGAGAGCATGCTGAGAAGGGTGGGAACAGGCGGGCTTCGTGCGGAGTGGCTTGCTTCGCTTCGGGGGTCACGGGTGGCAAGCATCACCTGGATCTTTTCTCCTGGGCATGCCGGTGTGCTGGGGAATGAGCAGGCGGACGTATTGGTTGGCTCGGCTAAACTTGGTGGAGTGTTGATGCATGGCGGGGCGGACGTGGTTGCGGCCTTGTGGGAACACGTGTACACCTCGGAGGAGCAGGTGGATCACCGTGGTCTGGTAGGGGTGAGACAGCGAGGGGTGACGGGGGGATCTGGCCGACGCTCGACGCTCGGAGGAAGGGCGAGACGGACGTATAGTCAGATTGCTACTGGAACTATTAGTGTTGGAACTCTTCGCTGGCTGCTGAGGATGGGGACGGAGCGCTTATGGGAATGTCCCGAATGCTGTGATGTCGGTTCCTAAATCAATCAATCAATCAATCAATCCGTTTCACATCAGAAATGTGCCAACTAAGACCACACAAGGCATGTCTATGTGTCCTTTGTCATCATGTTCCTAATCTGACCGGAATTTTTACTGTGTTAACACAACCAAGATGTCAACTTCTCACTCACACACAAAGAATAACCATGTTTGAATTCACGGGTCTCCAATTTTCTGGTCATTTTCAGTTGGCAACAGGTGAACAAAAAATATTATTATTCTTTGTGTGTGCAATACTGACAAAAAAGAAAAGAAACACCCAGCAAAATGTAGATACATTTAATTTGTTTCACTCTGAGTCAGAATTGTTCCCGTGCAATCTGATCTATAAACATCAACCAACGAACTTTATTTTCAAAGGATTAAGAATTGGGCACTCAAGCCCGTCTGACATTCACAGGTATGTCACAATGTGATGGGGTCCATTGTATTACAACTCTTTTGGATTTCTGACTTAGTCCATTGAGGTCTGCTCTTAGATCTGCTAGTTCCGCGGTGTTTCTGTTCTACAGTTTTGAAACAACTGACTTCACATCTGTAGCTAAACAATTTTACTTAGTTTTTTGAAGAATTCTATCTTGTTTCTTTAATGTTCGTTAATATACTGAACACAGAATTACAGTCTGATGTGTTTGTGTGTTTGTTATTTGACCTATGCTGGTGCAATATAAAATTCTGAGACCTATGGTGCTATTTCAGTGGTGGGATATGAACTCTGTCCTATTTCATAGTTGTGGGTTCATGTGGATGATAGATATGGCTAATCGTGACGCCTTTTCTAGTGGTGTCTAGTTGGTCATGCGTCGAAGTACACTTGTTCCTGCAGCTAGGTTCTGTTCTCATCTGAAGGTTACAGGTTCGAATACCGGTCGGTAACTATAGCTTTCAATTTTCATATTGTCTAGTGCGTCGTCTGGTCTCTAATTCCTTCCCCTACTTCTATCTAATTTCTTCCCCTACTTCTATACGGTCAAACAATACATGTGTATTTATTTATGAGCTGTCTTAGTGGTCTCAGGGGTTCCCAATTGATATTTCAGATACTTTGGCGATATCAGGAGACACAATTCTTTATCAATGGAAGGGAAAAGTGGTGAGAATGTGGGCAAGAAGGAAACAACGAATGTTGTAGATAGATGAACAACATCAAGAGATGGACTGGGGTATTCTTGAATAGATTATTCCAGCAGGCCAACCCGTCCATCTTCCCCTTGTCCTTTTCGCCTCAGTCTTGCAAGTTGTCACTGTAGTTTATTTTGTCTCATAACGTGTACATAAATCTTGACTGATTAGACCAGTGGTTCTCAACCGGTGGGTTATCTCCCCTCCCCCAAGGGGGGGGGGGGTCCAAAGAGGGTGGGGGGGGGGAATTAAGATTATTCCAAGATCGCGTTAACACAAGAACCGATTACTTTATATTGTTTTTTCCCTCCATACTTTACAGTTCTGTACTTCTCGCCCTTCTGAAATTTGTTTTATAACGTAAGTAGACCCGCAAATCACGTTTTATGTAGATGTCGAGACGTGTTCTAGTATGTGATATTAAATATAGCTTCCATTTTTACGTATACTGTGTAGGGGCGGGGGATTTATAGGGAGGAAATACGAAAGGGGAGAATGAAATTCTGAACATATAGTGAAGGAGTTCATGGGCTAAAAAAGGTTGAGAACCACTAAACTAGACTTATTTATTACAACCAACTTCCATTACAGAGATGACTCTTGATGACGATTTCTGCTTTTACATCTTTCTTGCCACTTTTCCTTCCTATCTTATATTGCAATGTTTGCTTGATGTTTCTTTATTTCTTTTTTTATGTTGTTAATTTCATGTTACATAAATGAGTCTTCTATTTCTGATTTCCATGTTAGCTACTCTATCATTACCAGATATTCGTATATTTAACCCAGGCATTGTTGCTTAGTATTTTATTTCACTGTAGTTCTGAGTTTAAATCACTTTTGTTTTAGATATGGTATACACCATTTTACTGATCGTAGCCGGGTAAACAGGACAGCATACACTTTATAAAGAATAATTGAAGGACGTGTGGATTAAAAAAAAAAATAGAAAATAGGATAAGAAAGGGGCATCAATGAAAATAAAAGCACAACATTTCACCAGTGGACAAATGTCGACATGCTTAACATTGAGACACATTCAAGACATTTGATTCCCAACGGCATAATTCACCCCGTGTAGAAATCAAATGGAATTCCATGTGAGCTGTCCAGAGGTTGTTGTAGCAACAAAGTTGAATGGCAGTCACGCAAACAGATCTAGCCCCTGTATGGCAATGGCAGTTAACATAATAGCCAACACAGCTCTAGCTCCTGTATGACCAGGTCAGATAACGTAATCGCCAATACAGCTCTAGTTCCTGTATGGATAGGGCAGTTAACATAATTGCCAACGCAGCTCTAACCCTTGTATGAACAGGTCAGATAACATAATCGCCCACACAGCTTTAGCCCCTGTATGACCAAGGCAGATAACATAATCGCCAGCACAGCCCAAGCTCCTGTTTGGATAGTGCAGATAACATAATCGCCAGCACAGCCCAAGCTCCTGTTTGGATAGTGCAGATAACATAATCGCCAGCACAGCCCAAGCTCCTGTTCGGATAGGGCAGATAACATATAATCGCCAGCACAGCTCTAGCTCCTGTATAGATAAGGCATAACACATAATCACCAACAGAGTGACAACTCCTGTATGGGTAGGGCAGTTAAAATAAAAGCCAGCATAGCATTAGCTCCTATATGACCATGTCAGATCAAATAAGCACCGACTCAGCTCTAGCTTCTGTGTGACCAGGGCAGATAACGTTATCGCCAACAATTAGCCGCTCAGAGGCTAGTGAAATGTAGGGTATTTTGGAAAGTAAGGAACAACCCTGACGATGGTTTACCAACCCACTCTCCTCACCTTTTGATCTTGGGGTATGACACATGCCTGGGGTCATTGACATTAAGGAGAATGACCGTGCTAGTACATAAACAAGTGACCGGGCATGAGAAATAATAGATGAAAGGTAGAGACAGTAAGGTGAGTGACCCCAGTAGGGAGACTACGAGAAAAACAACCAGCCATGAGAAATAATGGTGAGGGTGAGTGCAGACCCCAGGGTGGATGTGGGGAGAGAGAGTTTAGTTCTGGGTGAAGTCAGAGGACTTGAGGACAGTTGATGTTTTGGCGCCGAGCGGATCGGTTGTCGAAGAAGTGGGAGCTTAGACTGACTGCGGTCAGATCTTTTGTTGTGTTGTTCTCCCAGTTGTTAATGCAGGCTAAAACCCAAAGTGGGTTGGATAGCTAATGGAGGCCTGAACCCAGAGTGGGTTTTATAGTGAGTAGAGGCCTGAACCCAATGTTGGTTGGATAGCTAGCGGAGACTAGACCCAGTGTGTGGGTTGTGATGTGTGAGGTCCAGCTGTGGATAGGAGCTGGATGAACTGTCTTGTGAAGTTGAGATTAAGCTGGCCGCGAGAAGACAGTGATGTGTGCGTGTTAATGTTGTGAGGAGGATATGGATATTCTATGGATTATATTGTTTCTGGAAGTATAAATATGTTCCGTGGGTCTGTGTTATTTCTGTATTAAAGGATTATGTGCGCCAAGATCGATCTTGTTTACTGACTGATGAATGTGCACTGCGGGGGTGAGTCATAGTATAAGACAGTGAGATAGCTCAATTGTATCGTTACCTAGACAACGACCATATCACGCACTTATCATCAAGAACTTCGTGATAGGGTAATTGTTTGAGTATCTAGCCTTCTCTGGTAAGGGCTCAAAATTAGGATCCTTATGTATATTGCTAGTCTTAAATATCCTGTGACATTTAGAAATCGTAAAGAGCATGGGCCGACGACTGGGATAAATTTCAAAATTGTAAAATCATCACATACAACAATATTTATCATTTTTGTTTATGACGTATCGTGTGGCGGCTTGAACCTGAAAACAACCGGGAGGATATATATATATATATATATATATATATATATATATATATATATATATATATATATACATGGGTATAAAAAAAGATAGATAGACAGACATACGGAGAGATCGATGGACGTAGATAGAGAAAGATAGAGAGAGAAAGAGATAGAGAGAGAGAGAGAGAGAGAGAGAGAGACGCACGGATGGACAGACAGGCAGCGGATAGATAGCCGGATAGACGGACAAATGGATGGATAGACAGACAGACAATCAGGCAGATAGACAGACAGACAGACAGACAGACAGACAGACAGATAGACAGACAGACAGACAGACAGATAGACAGACGGACGGATGGACGGACGGACTGAAGAAATGACCGATCGATCGATCGATGAATTTATGGATGAATGGGTGAGGTTTTACTATGTTTAATATCTTATCAGGTGGACCTCTATTTCGTCTCAAGTGAGTTTGTACTATGTTTACTATCTTGTCAGGAAGACCTCTATTTCGTCTCAAATGAGTTTGTACTATGTTTACTATCTTGTCAGGTGGACCTCTATTTCGTCTCAAGTGAGTTTGTACTATGTTTACTATCTTGTCAGGAAGACCTCTATTTCGTCTCAAGTGAGTTTGTACTATGTTTAATATCTTGTCAGGCGGACTTCTATTTCGTCTCAAGTGAGTTTGTACTATATTTACTATCTTGTCAGGAAGACCTCTATTTGTCTCAAGTGAGTTTGTACTATGTTTACTATCTTGTCAGGAAGACCTTTATTTCGTCTCAAATGAGTTTGTACTATGTTTACTATCTTGTCCGTCGGACCTCTATTTCGTCTCAAGTGAGTTTGTACTATGTTTACTATCTTGTCAGTAGACCTCTATTTGTCTCAAGTGAGTTTGTACTATGTTTACTATCTTGTCAGGAAGACCTTTATTTCGTCTCAAGTGAGTTTGTACTATGTTTACTATCTTGTCCGGCGGACCTCTATTTCGTCTCAAGTGAGTTTGTACTATGTTAAATATCTTGTCAGGAAGACCTCTATTTCGTCTCAAGTGAGTTTGTAATATGTTTACTATCTTGTCAGGAAGACCTCTATTTCGTCTCAAGTGAGTTTGTACTATGTTTACTATCTTGTCAATAGACCTCTATTTGTCTCAAGTGAGTTTGTACTATGTTTACTATCTTGTCAGGAAGACCTCTATTTCGTCTCAAGTGAGTTTGTACTATGTTTACTATCTTGTCCGGCGGACCTCTATTTCGTCTCAAGTGAGTTTGTACTATGTTTACTATCTTGTCAGGAATACCTCTATTTCGTCTCAAGTGAGTTTGTACTATGTTTACTATCTTGTCAGGAAGACCTCTATTTCGTCTCAAGCGAGTTTGTCCGGCGGACCTCTATTTCGTCTCAAGCGAGTTTGTCCGGCGGACCTCTATTTCGTCTCAAGTGAGTTTGTACTATGTTTACTATCTTGTCAGGAAGACCTCTATTTCGTCTCAAGTGAGTTTGTACTATGTTTACTATCTTGTCAGGAAGACCTCTATTTCGTCTCAAGTGAGTTTGTACTATGTTTACTATCTTGTCAGGAAGACCTCTATTTCGTCTCAAGTGAGTTTGTACTATGTTTACTATCTTGTCCGGCGGACCTCTATTTCGTCTCAAGTGAGTTTGTACTATGTTTACTATCTTGTCAGGAAGACCTCTATTTCGTCTCAAGTGAGTTTGTACTATGTTTACTATCTTGTCAGGAAGACCTCTATTTCGTCTCAAGTGAGTTTGTACAATGTTTAATATCTTGTCAGGCGGACCTCTATTTCGTCTCAAGTGAGTTTGTACTATGTTTACTATCTTGTCAGGAAGACCTTTATTTCGTCTCAAGTGAGTTTGTACAATGTTTAATATCTTGTCCGTCGGACCTCTATTTTGTCTCAAGTGAGTTTGTACAATGTTTAATATCTTGTCAGGCGGACCTCTATTTCGTCTCAAGTGAGTTTGTACAATGTTTACTATCTTGTCAGGAAGACCTCTATTTCGTCTCAAGTGAGTTTGTCCGGCGGACCTCTATTTCGTCTCAAGTGAGTTTGTACAATGTTTACTATCGTGTCAGGAAGACCTCTATTTCGTCTCAAGTGAGTTTGTACTATGTTTACTATCTTGTCATGAAGACTTCTATTTTGTCTCAAGTGAGTTTGTACAATGTTTACTATCTTGTCAGGAAGACCTCTATTTCGTCTTAAGTGAGTTTGTACAATGTTTACTATCTTGTCAGGAAGACCTCTATTTCGTCTCAAGTGAGTTTGTCCGGCGGACCTCTATTTCGTCTCAAGTGAGTTTTTACAATGTTTACTATCTAGTCAGGAAGACCTCTATTTCGTCTCAAGTGAGTTTGTACTATGTTTACTATCTTGTCAGGAAGACCTCTATTTCGTCTCAAGTGAGTTTGTACAATGTTTACTATCTTGTCAGGAAGACCTTTATTTCGTCTCAAGTAAGTTTGAACTATGTTTACTATCTTGTCAGGAAGACCTCTATTTCGTCTCAAGTGAGTTTGTACTATGTTTAATATCTTGTCAGGCGGACTTCTATTTCGTCTCAAGTGAGTTTGTACTATGTTTACTATCTTGTCAGGAAGACCTTTATTTCGTTTCAAGTGAGTTTGTACTATGTTTACTATCTTGTCAGTAGACCTCTATTTGTCTCAAGTGAGTTTGTACTATGTTTACTATCTTGTCAGGAAGACCTTTATTTCGTCTCAAGTGAGTTTGTACTATGTTTACTATCTTGTCAGATGGACCTCTATTTCGTCTCAAGTGAGTTTGTACTATGTTTACTATCTTGTCAGATGGACCTCTATTTTGTCTCAAGTGAGTTTGTACTATGTTTACTATCTTGTCAGTAGACCTCTATTTGTCTCAAGTGAGTTTGTACTATGTTTACTATCTTGTCAGGAAGACCTTTATTTCGTCTCAAGTGAGTTTGTACTATGTTTACTATCTTGTCAGATGGACCTCTATTTCGTCTCAAGTGAGTTTGTACTATGTTTACTATCTTGTCAATAGACCTCTATTTGTCTCAAGTGAGTTTGTACTATGTTTACTATCTTGTCAGGAAGACCTCTATTTCGTCTCAAGTGAGTTTGTACTATGTTTAATATCTTGTCAGGAAGACCTCTATTTCGTCTCAAGTGAGTTTGTACTATGTTTACTATCTTGTCCGGCGGACCTCTATTTCGTCTCAAGTGAGTTTGTACTATGTTTACTATCTTATCAGGTGGACCTCTATTTCGTCTCAAGTGAGTTTGTACTATGTTTACTATCTTGTCAGGAAGACCTCTATTTCGTCTCAAGTGAGTTTGTACTATGTTTACTATCTTGTCCGGCGGACCTCTATTTCGTCTCAAGTGAGTTTGTACTATGTTTACTATCTTGTCAGGAAGACCTCTATTTCGTCTCAAGTGAGTTTGTACTATGTTTACTATCTTGTCAGGAAGACCTCTATTTTGTCTCAAGCGAGTTTGTCCGGCGGACCTCTATTTCGTCTCAAGTGAGTTTGTACTATGTTTACTATCTTGTCAGGAAGACCTCTATTTCGTCTCAAGTGAGTTTGTACTATGTTTACTATCTTGTCAGGAAGACCTCTATTTCGTCTCAAGTGAGTTTGTACTATGTTTACTATCTTGTCCGGCGGACCTCTATTTCGTCTCAAGTGAGTTTGTACTATGTTTACTATCTTGTCAGGAAGACCTTTATTTCGTCTCAAATGAGTTTGTACTATGTTTACTATCTTGTCCGTCGGACCTCTATTTCGTCTCCAGTGAGTTTGTACTATGTTTACTATCTTGTCAGTAGACCTCTGTTTGTCTCAAGTGAGTTTGTACTATGTTTACTATCTTGTCCGGCGGACCTCTGTTTCGTCTCAAGTGAGTTTGTACTATGTTTACTATCTTGTCAGGAAGACCTCTATTTCGTCTCAAGTGAGTTTGTACTATGTTTACTATCTTGTCAGGAAGACCTCTATTTCGTCTCAAGCGAGTTTGTCCGGCGGACCTCTATTTCGTCTCAAGTGAGTTTGTACTATGTTTACTATCTTGTCAGGAAGACCTCTATTTCGTCTCAAGTGAGTTTGTACTATGTTTAATATCTTGTCAGGCGGACTTCTATTTCGTCTCAAGTGAGTTTGTACTATATTTACTATCTTGTCAGGAAGACCTCTATTTGTCTCAAGTGAGTTTGTACTATGTTTACTATCTTGTCAGGAAGACCTTTATTTCGTCTCAAATGAGTTTGTACTATGTTTACTATCTTGTCCGTCGGACCTCTATTTCGTCTCAAGTGAGTTTGTACTATGTTTAATATCTTGTCAGGAAGACCTCTATTTCGTCTCAAGTGAGTTTGTACTATGTTTACTATCTTGTCAGGAAGACCTCTATTTCGTCTCAAGTGAGTTTGTACTATGTTTACTATCTTGTCCGGCGGACCTCTATTTCGTCTCAAGTGAGTTTGTACTATGTTTACTATCTTGTCAGGAAGACCTCTATTTCGTCTCAAGTGAGTTTGTACTATGTTTACTATCTTGTCCGGCGGACCTCTATTTCGTCTCAACTGAGTTTGTACTATGTTTACTATCTTGTCAGGAAGACCTCTATTTCGTCTCAAGTGAGTTTGTACTATGTTTACTATCTTGTCAGGAAGACCTCTATTTCGTCTCAAGCGAGTTTGTCCGGCGGACCTCTATTTCGTCTCAAGCGAGGTTGTCCGGCGGACCTCTATTTCGTCTCAAGTGAGTTTGTACTATGTTTTCTATCTTGTCAGGAAGACCTCTATTTCGTCTCAAGTGAGTTTGTACTATGTTTACTATCTTGTCAGGAAGACCTCTATTTCGTCTCAAGTGAGTTTGTACTATGTTTACTATCTTGTCAGGAAGACCTCTATTTCGTCTCAAGTGAGTTTGTACTATATTTACTATCTTGTCCGGCGGACCTCTATTTCGTCTCAAGTGAGTTTATACAATGTTTAATATCTTGTCAGGCGGACCTCTATTTCGTTTCAAGTGAGTTTGTACTATGTTTACTATCTTGTCAGGAAGACCTCTATTTCGTCTCAAGTGAGTTTGTACAATGTTTAATATCTTCTCAGGCGGACCTCTATTTCGTCTCAAGTGAGTTTGTACAATGTTTAATATCTTGTCAGGCGGACCTCTATTTCGTCTCAAGTGAGTTTGTACAATGTTTACTATCTTGTCAGGAAGACCTCTATTTCGTCTCAAGTGAGTTTGTCCGGCGGACCTCTATTTCGTCTCAAGTGAGTTTGTACAATGTTTACTATCGTGTCAGGAAGACCTCTATTTCGTCTCAAGTGAGATTGTACTATGTTTACTATCTTGTCAGGAAGACTTCTATTTTGTCTCAAGTGAGTTTGTACAATGTTACCTATCTTGTCAGGAAGACCTCTATTTCGTCTCAAGTGAGTTTGTACAATGTTTACTATCTTGTCAGGAAGACCTCTATTTCGTCTCAAGTGAGTTTGTCCGGCGGACCTCTATTTCGTCTCAAGTGAGTTTTTACAATGTTTACTATCTTGTCAGGAAGACCTCTATTTCGTCTCAAGTGAGTTTGTACTATGTTTACTATCTTGTCAGGAAGACCTCTATTTCGTCTCAAGTGAGTTTGTACAATGTTTACTATCTTGTCAGGAAGACCTTTATTTCGTCTCAAGTGTGTTTGTACTATGTTTACTATCTTGTCAGGAAGACCTCTATTTCGTCTCAAGTGAGTTTGTACTATGTTTAATATCTTGTCAGGCGGACTTCTATTTCGTCTCAAGTGAGTTTGTACTATGTTTACTATCTTGTCAGGAAGACCTTTATTTCGTTTCAAGTGAGTTTGTACTATGTTTACTATCTTGTCAGTAGACCTCTATTTGTCTCAAGTGAGTTTGTACTATGTTTACTATCTTGTCAGGAAGACCTTTATTTCGTCTCAAGTGAGTTTGTACTATGTTTACTATCTTGTCAGATGGACCTCTATTTCGTCTCAAGTGAGTTTGTACTATGTTTACTATCTTGTCAGATGGACCTCTATTTCGTCTCAAGTGAGTTTGTACTATGTTTACTATCTTGTCAGTAGACCTCTATTTGTCTCAAGTGAGTTCGTACTATGTTTACTATCTTGTCAGGAAGACCTTTATTTCGTCTCAAGTGAGTTTGTACTATGTTTACTATCTTGTCAGATGGACCTCTATTTCGTCTCAAGTGAGTTTGTACTATGTTTACTATCTTGTCAATAGACCTCTATTTGTCTCAAGTGAGTTTGTACTATGTTTACTATCTTGTCAGGAAGACCTCTATTTCGTCTCAAGTGAGTTTGTACTATGTTTAATATCTTGTCAGGAAGACCTCTATTTCGTCTCAAGTGAGTTTGTAATATGTTTACTATCTTGTCCGGCGGACCTCTATTTCGTCTCAAGTGAGTTTGTACTATGTTTACTATCTTATCAGGTGGACCTCTATTTCGTCTCAAGTGAGTTTGTACTATGTTTACTATCTTGTCAGGAAGACCTCTATTTCGTCTCAAGTGAGTTTGTACTATGTTTACTATCTTGTCAGGAAGACCTCTATTTCGTCTCAAGTGAGTTTGTACAATGTTTACTATCTTGTCAGGAAGACCTCTATTTCGTCTCAAGTGAGTTTGTCCGGCGAACCTCTATTTCGTCTCAAGTGAGTTTGTACAATGTTTGATATCTTGTCAGGAAGACCTCTATTTCGTCTCAAGTGAGTTTGTACTATGTTTACTATCTTGTCCGGCGGACCTCTATTTCGTCTCAAGTGAGTTTGTACTATGTTTACTATCTTGTCAGGAAGACCTCTATTTCGTCTCAAGTGAGTTTGTACTATGTTTACTATCTTGTCAGGAAGACCTCTATTTCGTCTCAAGTGAGTTTGTACTATGTTTACTATCTTGTCCGGCGGACCTCTATTTCGTCTCAAGTGAGCTTGTACTATGTTTACTATCTTGTCAGGAAGACCTCTATTTCGTCTCAAGTGAGTTTTTACTATGTTTACTATCTTGTCAGGAAGACCTCTATTTCGTCTCAAGTGAGTTTGTACTATGTTTACTATCTTGTCAGGAAGACCTCTATTTCGTCTCAAGCGAGTTTGTTCGGCGGACCTCTATTTCGTCTCAAGTGAGTTTGTACTATGTTTACTATCTTGTCAGGAAGACCTCTATTTCGTCTCAAGTGAGTTTGTACTATGTTTACTATCTTGTCAGGAAGACCTCTATTTCGTCTCAAGTGAGTTTGTACTATGTTTACTATCTTGTCCGGCGGACCTCTATTTCGTCTCAAGTGAGCTTGTACTATGTTTACTATCTTGTCAGGAAGACCTCTATTTCGTCTCAAGTGAGTTTGTACTATGTTTACTATCTTGTCAGGAAGACCTCTATTTCGTCTCAAGTGAGTTTGTACTATGTTTACTATCTTGTCAGGAAGACCTCTATTTCGTCTCAAGTGAGTTTGTCCGGCGGACCTCTATTTCGTCTCAAGTGAGTTTGTACAATGTTTACTATCTTGTCAGGAAGACCTCTATTTCGTCTCAAGTGAGTGTGTACTATGTTTACTATCTTGTCAGGAAGACCTCTATTTCGTCTCAAGTGAGTTTGTACAATGTTTACTATCTTGTCAGGAAGACCTCTATTTCGTCTCAAGTGAGTTTGTACAATGTTTACTATCTTGTCAGGAAGACCTCTATTTCGTCTCAAGTGAGTTTGTCCGGCGGACCTCTATTTCGTCTCAAGTGAGTTTGTACAATGTTTACTATCTTGTCAGGAAGACCTCTATTTCGTCTCAAGTGAGTTTGTACTATGTTTACTATCTTGTCAGGAAGACCTCTATTTCGTCTCAAGTGAGTTTGTACAATGTTTACTATCTTGTCAGGAAGACCTCTATTTCGTCTCAAGTGAGTTTGTCCGGCGGACCTCTATTTCGTCTCAAGTGAGTTTGTACAATGTTTACTATCTTGTCAGGAAGACCTCTATTTCGTCTCAAGTGAGTTTGTACAATGTTTACTATCTTGTCAGGAAGACCTCTATATCGTCTCAAGTGAGTGTGTACAATGTTTACTATCTTGTCAGGAAGACCTCTATTTCGTCTCAAGTGAGTTTGTACAATGTTTACTATCTTGTCAGGAAGACCTCTATTTCGTCTCAAGTGAGTTTGTACAATGTTTACTATCTTGTCCGCCGGACCTCCATTTGGTCTCCAGTGAGCTTGTACTATGTTTATGTAACCGCATAGAGATGATAGAGATAAATAGAACACAACACTGACTGCCAACGGGCCAAAGAAAAAGAGAAGAATAAAAAGAAGACGAAGAAAACCTCATCCTATCTCCACGGTTAACAAGAAAAGAAAAGGTTTAAGACATCAGAAGAAATTCAGGACTTAAGCGGGGAATTATGCCGTAATGCACATTCCAGACAATGAATCACTGAGGTGGGCTGGACCAGCATTAATGAATAGAACAAACAAGGACTAACATCACTTGAACAACAAAGACTAAACATAACACCTCATTAACACAAGGAATAGAAAAACAAGATAAGAATATTATGCATGAGTCCTTATTTTGTCCAATCTCGTAGCACATATTCTAAACTGTGCGGATGCAAAGGTGTAATTTCGTATGAGCAAGACAATGAACACTCCACATGACATGCAATTTTATAGGCAGTCTGCCGCATATCGCCAGAATCTGCCAGGTATGGCCAAGCCTACAGGGTACAACTAACAACTGCTACGATACCTATACAGCCGGCTGACCAGGACTGGACAGCAGAGAGACCATTACTTGGGAAATAACAAGGAACACAACTCTAAATCTGAGGATGAGCCTTACAGTGCGGAGACGGGACTCGCCATCCTTAGACACACAACAGAACACTATGGATCCCTATAGTTCACAGCGGAAATCGGTCATAATGTTTCAAAAACTACATATAAATAGTGTCAAGACTTTGTCGTTTCTTTTTCTCTCTATCTACGACATTCTCAACACTCTACTGACAGTCCAAAGTCCAATTTCCGCACCATTTTATTATTCATCGTCCAATATTGTCCACTACAGAGGAACAGACTAAAGGCGCAACTTTCCATTAAACGATATTTCATAAATTAACCGACTTTCCCAACATTTCACAACTCCCACGTTAGATTTTCTGCATAAAACTGATAATGAGTTTCCATTTTTAGTTGACAATGAAATGATCCACAAGAGGTTAGCATGTCCGAATGAATAAGAGCGTCCGTTCTTAAATATATGATGTGATCATGGCGAGTTAACGGGTTCAACCCCTACACCTGTCAGTTGGACTAAAATGTTGACTTCTCGTCCTTGACTTGGGGACGTAAATTACAAATACCTCAGAAGTCGGAATGGGTTGGCCTGAAGGCGAGGGATAATGGTATTAAGGAAAGCTAACCAACACGCAAAAATCAGTCTAGTGCGCTAAAAGTAGCAGCACGTGACGGACTACTTCTGTTTAAACCGAGCGAGCGCAAAAAACAAAACAAAACAATCCACAGACATAGACACACATTTCCTGCGGGGATCAATTGTTGGGGGTTTGTATTGCATAATGCAGTGAAAACTAGAATTCTTCTGCTTATTCTGCCTTTTATAATCCTTTGGAATATAGACCCTGTGTCAACTCACGCCAAGCATTTTGTAATCTTGTTAACATCAGCATCACCATCCACCTTTGCCATCAAGCTTCATGAGAAGGAATAATCGAAGCTCCAGCGCCTATTGGGTGGCACTGGATAGTGTCATTCCGTGTGATTGTACAATGTCTTTGATGTCATTAATCCATTTTATCCCCGGGCGTCCTCTTGTTCTCATAGCAGATGTTCTATTATGTAGGACCATTGCTTGTAGTTGATGGTGCTGCATCGAGATGGCCAAACTGTTTGTTCTTCTGCCTTTCAATATGTGATTTGGCACAAGGTATTGATCCCACTGTTTGTCTGATAACAGCATTTCTTATTCAGTCTCGTATAGTTAAGTTGATAGCTCTCGTCATGCATATCATCTCGTTGGTGTTGATTTTGCGTAAGTATGATTTGGAAAATGTCCACGATTGACATTGGTTGTATGGGGCTAAACGGCTAGTTGAAGTTTAAATCTACATTTTTCTACAAGATAAAGATTTTGGTTCATTAAGTAACAGGAAGTTAGTAAACTTTGTTTACAATATTGCGAATAAGAAATTATGTGTGTGTTATTTCTCAATATAGTCCCACTTCTTGGTAACCCACTTGGTCAGCGTGATTGACAGGTGTAACGCACTCGCGATTAAACGTCCTGTGCGCTGACACATAGGTCAGTTGGGCTTAAAAGTTAACTTCTCGTCCATAAAGCAATGGCAAACTAGTAAAGGTTAGATTACCTAGAAAATCATCGTTAGGTTATTCGTAGCGTCCTGCAAAAGACATATAACATATTATACGACGGGAAATCATTAAGACATACAACATATTATACGACGGGAAATCATTAAGTAACAGGAATTTTGCTAATAACCTTTCTACAATATCGCGAACAAGAAATTGTCCGTGTGTAATTTCTCAACATACTCTCCATGACTGGAACCAAACTTGGTCCACCTGTTCACTGGCTTGTTGATGCCTTCAAGGAAAATGTTGTTAGGTGTGTTTTAAACCAATTTTGCTCTGTTTCCATTACCTCGTTGTAATCTGCAAACCTTTGACCTAGCAAATGTTATTTCAAGGATCCAAACAGGTGAAAGTCTGATGGCGCCAAGTCTGGACTGTATGCTGGCTATTTCAATACCTGAAATGTCAGAGCAATTAGTGTATCCACTGTATGCTCAACCGTATGAGGGCGGGCGTTGTGCAGAAACAATACTCCTTTTGAGAGAAGTCCCTTCTGACCTCGCAAATGTTCTTTTAAAGGTCCAAAAAACATGTGAAAGTGCGATGGCGCCAGTCTGGACTGTGTGATACATATTTCAAAACCTCAAAAAAGAGGGGGTGAATTCCCCATCAGTTGAGAACCACTGGTATAGAGGGTTTCAGTTTGTTCACTAGTATGTCATTGTATTGAGCACTAATCACAGTATCACCCCTATCCTGAAAATGCAACCTTGATATTCCAAGGACGGAAACAGAGCACAACAGTTGCCCACTCTGATATATTGATTGGTTGAATGGCTAGTTTTGTGGAGAGTAGGTTGGTTTGATGGTTGTTTGGTGGATTGTTTGATAATTGGTTAAGTGGTTGGTTGATTGGATGGATGTTTCATTAATTGGATTGTTACTGGTTAGTGGAATTATTGACTAGTTGTTTGGATTATTAGACGTTTAGTCGCTCGACTGGAGTTTTAATTGGTTGGTTGGTTGGATTAATAATTTGTTCGTTGGATTAATGATTTATTGGTTCTATTAATGAATTGTTGGTTGGATTAATGATTTGTTGGTGGGATTATTAGCGAGTTAGTTGGATTCGTAGGCAGTTGGTTGGTTGGATTACTGGGTGGTGGGTTGCTAGTTTCGATTGTTGGTTGATTGCTTGGTTGGTTGGTTGGTTTCATTATTGATTGGTTGGTTTGACGGTTGTTTCTTTGGTTAATTTTTGCTAAATGGAATCATTGATTAGATAATTTGTTGTTTGGCTCGTTAGTTAGTTGTCTGGTTGTTTGGCTGTTTGATCGGTTGATTGGTTAGTTGGTTGCTTGGTTGCTTGGCTGTGAACGACTGAGAAAGACTGAGGTCATGATTCAGCACATAACAATCAGACTGAGCACGATTAAGCTTAGGTTCATTCAGTTTCTTCTTCGGATTTTAGTTATCTTTCGGCAACAAACTTCAACCCAATGCCCAAGGGATATTCAGTCGTAAAAATAAAAAGCTTTAACAAACTGCAGACGTATCAAAAACGAAGCCACGTAAATAACATTCTAATATGACATAACACTAAAATCCAAGTTAATATAGCAAAATAAAACTGACACCCACACTCACAAACCAATAATCAAATTTCGCAGACACAGAATCATTCTGGAAACTTGAAATAGCCAGGATTTGACCCAAACGGTAAATGGCATGGTTACATGTAATGTCTGCCTATAGGGTATCTTGATGTAACAATAAATTATATTAGGTGGAAAATTACCATGTCACCGTGTGCTACACAAGATTGCTAAACATTAAGTATCGGCGGTTATTTAAAAATCAGTTGCAAATGCGAAATTTATAAACGCCATTATAGGGAAGAATACTGGGATGTTGTTGATATGTTTTTGTTTAGAAATGAATATCGACATATTGGATCTAGAGCAAATTTTTCCTCTAGCTATAACGTTACAGCAAGACAAACCTTGTCCCTGTAACTCTTTTATTACTGAATTTCCCAATTAAACCGTTGTCCTGTTCTTGCACTCATCGTATTGTTTACCACGTTAAGTGATTATTATGTGCCAATCATCAAGATTTTCCGAATCAGAACATGACATTGTAGTAGATTCGAAGCACATCTCCACCGAATAGTTTTCACAGACTATGCCACTCGGAAATGTGAAGCACTAAAGCATATCCCAAAGCATGTATTATAAGGCTGCCATTACTTGGCTGAATTGAGGGAGGAAATCTGGCAATAAGAGCGATCGTTGGAGAAAAACTCTGGGGGAACGAAGAAGCCCTCAAGCGAACTGTCCTCATTGTGACCCATGGAGAAATAGACGCGTAACAAACAGTGATAGCTGAAGGAGAATACGAAAGAAATGTTTCATGTTTTTATATAGAGCATATGAAAACATATTAATGGCTTAACTATATACGTTAAAATTGGTAAATAAAATTAGCTTTGGTAACTTTCGCCCAGAAAAAAAACAACAACAACAAAAAAACAAATGATTTAACTCTCTCAGTCCTAGCAGCTGATACTTTAAGTCTTTCAGTCCATTGTAGCACGATATATATATATATATATATATATATATATATATATATATATATATATATATATATATATATATATATATATATATATATATATATATATATATATATATATATATGTGACTAGCTATTCTCATTGAATCCCAGCCATCTCACTGTGTGTTTAGTTACCTTTTACATTTTAAAAGTGCCTAGTACATCATGATTCGCTTAAAGACATGTTATGAGAAGAAATGGATTGGAGAACTTGGTGACAACTGGCAATTTCGAAGGGAACAGACCAAGAGGAAGACCGAGAGGAAAATACCTGGATGGCTTGGCCACATGGCATGGACGAGACAGGAACACCGAGCTGATCCACGACACTGGTGATCGAGTGAAATGGCGAGTCATGACCGCCCACGCTTTCCGGCATGGCACATGATTGATTGATTGATACTAAAAAAAATCTTTTTTCCCCAGGGCCGACGTCAACCGTCCACTTAGTCCCTCTGTTGTTGTTACGTGTTGTTACGTGTGTAATAGCGTGGGTTTTAATTCTTAAGTCATATGCATTGGCATATAATTTCAGGCCCAAAAATCGCTGGCATATATCGGATTGAAATTGGTACAACGACTTGTCTGCATACCGGTATCGAAGTAATACCTCCGCGGAAGCTGTGCTGCAGATCTCTCCTGTCCCTGTCCAAGGGCAGACACATGATCTCAGGGCAGATTCCCGCCAGTCCGTAAGAGATGTGCTGAATCTGGATCTGGCTAGGTTCTGAGATGGCTCTCCACAGATGCGAAGTTCTTGCAGCTGTATAGTACACCCCACTTTGTATTTTTTGACTGAAGAGAGAGAGAGAGAGAGAGAGAGAGAGAGAGAGAGAGAGAGAGAGAGAGAGAGAGAGAGAGAGAGAGAGAAAGTGAGAGAAAGTGAGAGAGAGAATGAGAAAGAGAATGAGAGAGAGAGTGAGAGAGTGAGAATGAGAGAGAGAGAGAGAGAGAGTGAGAATGAGAGTGAGAAAGAGTGAGAGTGAGTGAGAGAGAGTGCGAGAGAGAGCGTTAGAGTGAGACAGAGGTGAACAGAGTGTGAAAAAAGGAATGAACGAACAATCTTTATTTTCAAAGGGTTAAGAATAGGACACGCAGGCCCGTATGACATTCTGCCCTTCTTCTCTATTTCCTCTCATACATTCTTTCATTCAACATCACGTATGAAGCAAATCTTTGACAACAAAGGAAAAATAAGCGTTAAAACGCATGAAAAATAATCAATAATGCATGACTCACTGAGGCAATGTTTAACATGGGCATTATAAATACTCAAGGAGGGTGTAACGTGCCATACATATAGGAATATTTTATGGCTAGTTGACATTAGAGATAATATACCATTATTATTGTCTATTATGTTGTTTTTTTGTTTGTTTATGGGGGTATGTAGTCTATACTGAGGTAGTATTCAAACAGTTTCGAATGTATGTATAATGATTGGTGGTGTCTTTGATTTCTTGTGAAAGATTGTTTCACAACTGAGCCGCAGAGTATGCTAAGCTTGTTTTATATAAATCTATCCTAGGTTTAGGCAAATGAAGTATATTTAGTCGTTCGCTATGTCTTGCGTTATATTTAAACAATGGCCAAAGGTAGCTTGGGGCATTTTGAAATATGATTTTGTGAATTAGTTTAGCCTTATTAAATAGTAGGCGTTTGTGTAGTGGCAGTAACTAAAGGCGTTTATGTAGGTTAGAATTGTCGGTAAGCTTTTCATCATTAATTAAACGCACTGCCCTTTTCTGGAGTGCATAAAGGCGTTTTGTTGTTGATTTGGAGCATTCATCCCAGATTGTGGAGCAATAATCAATATGTGTTGTTTATGGAAGTATAGAATATCTTTCTTGTGTTTTCGTCAAGGAAATTTTTAATTTTGACAAGTTGGTATCATTTTTTGTCAAAATAAAAAATTTCCATGACGAAAACACAAGAAAGATATTCTATTTGTGTGTGTGTGTGTGTGTGTGTGTGTGTGTGTGTGTGTGTGTGTGTGTGAGAGAGAGAGAGAGAGAGAGAGAGAGAGAGAGAGAGAGAGAGAGAGGAGAGAGAGAGTTAGATAGAGTGAGGGACAGTGAGAAAGAAAGGGATAGAGAGAGAGGCAGAGTGAGAGAAGGAGAGAGAGAGCCAGAAAGGGGGAGAGAGCGTGAGAGAGAGAGAGTGAGAGTGAGATAGAGAATGAAAGAGAGAGAGAGTGAGAGAGAGCGTGAGAGATAGAGAGAGAGAGTGTGTGTGTGAGAGAGAGAGAGAGAGAGAGAGAGTGAAAAAAGTAATAGTGAGAGAGAGAGAAAATAAGAGTGTGAGAATGAGAGAGAGCATGAGAGTGACTGAGAGTGAGCGTGAGAGTAAGACAGAGGGAGACAAAGAGTGAGAATGAGTGAGAGAGAGAGAGAGTGAGAGAGAGTGAGAGAGAGGGAGGGGGATAGTGAGAATTTGCGAGAGAGCGCGAGGGAGACAGAGAGTGAGAATGAGTGAGAGAGAGAGAGAGTGAGAGAGAGAGAGAGAGATAGGGGGGGGGGAGAGAGGGAGAGAGAGCTCTGTAATATATTCCCACGGACATCTTACTTTCGTACCGAATCGGGGAGACAAGTCATCAGGCCACCCTTCAACAGATACAAGCTGTTTTCATGGCTGAGACGACCTTAACACCACCACATCGACCTAAAGAGTTTAAACTCATAATATGTTAGAGGATTTAAAATTAACCAGCAGCCACCCAACGGAACAACCAATCAGCCAAGCAAACATGCAACCAACCAACCAACCAACCAACCAACCAACCAACCAACCAACCAACCAACCACCCAACCAACCACCCAACCAACTAACCAACAAAGCCTGGTAACCAACTTATCATGGGATTAACCTAAACAGCCTGCCAGTTCACAAACCAACCAACCAACCAATTAACCTAGCAGCTAGTGTGTAACCTAAGATAACTTACTCTTTTACCTGCAGATTTGCAACGTGTGATTCATTAGATCATTCCAGTTTTCTTCTTCTTCTTTCGTTCGCTTGAAATATATCTATAACTGCAATGTTGTCCCTTGTATAAATCCAACAGTCTTTTTTAGTTCACCCAGCGGTCCATAGAGTTTATCTTCCATTGTTGTCTCTCTAGGCCAGAAGGTTTGCCTGGATATATTGTAGTTTGGGCAGTCTTGAAGTATGTGCTCTGCTGTTTGCGACGCCAAACCACATGTGCACATGGCTGAGTCACCAATCTTGAAGTTTGTATACATGTGGTTGCGTAATCTATAGTGTCCTGTTCTGAGGCGCAGAATAATGACTTGTTCTGGTCTGTCCATAACGTGGTAGTCGTCTTGAGCAGGTTTTGGTGGCCTTCTGACTGATTTGATCATTCTTTTCTTTTGGTGGTATGTAATGGGCACATCAGACTATTCATCATTTGCTCCTTCCTTAGCCAATCGATCAGCTCTGTCGTTTCCCGATACTCCACAGTGGGATGGTAGTCTAATTATATGACCACTGATAGCAAACGCTACCAGCTACAACAATAGTTAACTTTATTCTGCCAGATCGTTCTGAGTTGTGTTATCACACAGTAAATCAATATTACCCATGACATTTCCACTGTATTGTCTTTTATTCCAGTAATGGAAATCTATTCAATACTTCTTTACATTCCCACAAATGAATCGGAACTGCATTAAAATTACGTCCCCGGGGCAAATGTTCAATATAATCATTATTTTCTATCAACAAAGAAGACATTTAGATTATTGTTCTCCTTTTATAATTAATGTTCAATATAAACGTTATTTTCAATCATTAAATCAGAAATATAAACTAATATGTCTCGCTGGTAGCTATCATTCATAAAAAAACATTCATAGTCGCATATATTTACTGCTCGATAGACTTGTTCAATACACTCAACAACAAACGAGCATAATCAATACTATGGACAAACACAGTACCGGTTCAATACAATAGAGAGACGTCTGCACTCAGTTCTGCATTATTCTGTACGGAAACTGCGTTTCCGGTATCGGAATGTTTTCAGAGATGTAAAGATAACTACATCATTATGATGATGATGAAAGATAACTACAAATAGGCAAGAAGTTGACATTAGTAGTAAGCCATATAACAAACGGAGTTGAATATCACATATACGTAGGATGCAATTTTTACTGTATATGATGTCATAACAATGAGGAAAACGGGAAGTGGCGGAGGCCAACTCTGAATGACACTGATGATTAAAAAACCCAGTAACGTCGCTACAACAACGCTTTCATTGGCAACTACAATCAAAGACAAATGGATAGTAATGTAAATATAACCACACATTTTCCTCAATGAAATAAAAATATTACTAACCTCGATTACTTAGAACTTATAGAAACAATGAAAGAGAGGATTGAGGAATGGACTGATGGGAATAGCGGACACCACAATAAAGGGGGAAGGGTGCAAGGAGATCCACATCAGTTACACGTTTGTCTACTCTGGAGTGGAGCAGCAAGAAAGGGCAAGACACTATATGGGAATAATCATTGAAGCACGACTAGCAAGAGGAATACTAGAAATAAAATATATATAAGAAAGAATCATAACAGTGAGAATAAAAGAACAAACAATTACAACATATGTACAAATATACGCACCATGTAATAGAAACAATAATGAGCAAGAATGCGAAGACTTCTACGAAGACATCCATGACGTGCTAAATAAAATAGATAAGCAGGACACCATCATAGTTATGGGAGACTTCAATGCAAGACTAGGACAAAACAATGCGGGCATAGAAACCATTTTGGAGCATTTGGAGACTAGCACAATGAAAGAAATGATAACGGAAGTAGACCAATAAAGCTATGCAGCCAACACGACCTCTATATAACAATTACATTCTATAAACACAAAAACTAACAAATATACACCTGGTATGAATGGAACAATCTAGATAATAAAAGCCAAATTGATTTTATATTAATAAGAAATAACAGAATGACAAATATATTAGATGCAGTCAGAGTCCTAACTATTTTATCACTCTAGCTCACTGGACTTGTACAGGCAAATTCCAACATCCAATATCCATATACCAAGAACAATGACTGCAATCGGAAACTCGCAGGAGCTGTCTCCTGAACAACCTTTATTACATTATATTACAGGATAACATCATGGTCTCACTCCACCGTTAACTCGCGTACAATTAAGCAATCATTCTACACAGGTGGTCAAACGCTCGCTCACATTCACCTGGGCGATATTTACATACTGTCGCCCGTGTGACCATTCGCAATCACTGTCTCACATCATCCCGCACATATCACAGCTGGTACATTCCTCGAATATCAATACACAACGTTCATCTCATCTATCCGTCACAACACTATTGTTCGATCGTTCCATCACTCGCTATTCTCAATACGTCCGTCCCTATCCGCTGTCTCACACACTCTGACTCTCTCCTTCTTGACCTTCCCACATCACGTGGGTCTGTCCACGGGCCTCTTGCCTGACCTTCCGCCGTGGTGACCTCAACTATTGCTTACACTGACTATTGCTTACATACAGGAACCTGACACTCTCCCCCCGCGCAATCAATGTGGCACTTTCTCTTGGAAATGTGACACATTGTCATCAAGCGATGCTTCAGGCATTACGGGATAAACTTCTCTCGCACCACACAAAAAGATTGTAAGTCGTACGAGAGGAATTGATTACACATTTTATTGCCACTGGCTCTTTATATTACATCACTGCACAAAACGGTCGCTATTAAATCACACAAGAATACACAGATCTGCCTATCACTAGTCGTTTCCTAACCCTACTGCAAACTCTATCTATTCGGCTAAAGAAACGCGCATCGATGTTAAGTGATGCACTCACTATGAAGTCTGTCCCCTGTCTGACTATATTCCTCGCGTGACTACACAGCACGCGGAAGGACCTTGTGTGCCCTTCGGCTTTTGCGTGCTGCATCATTCAGCACGCTTAGAGTAGCCGTTTACTCTTGAGTGGCATTCCACTTCTCCGTGTCTATCACGTAGGCGTGATCATGCCGTGACCAGAGTGCTTACTCTCTGGTTGACACCTCCGTGTCTTATGAGAGAACTATTTAATAGTTCCCCTTCCTATCACCTACCCTGCCCTCATGTAGGGGCACTGAGTTACCTCTAATCTACTTGAGGTAGACCACTCATTCAGGGTGGTCTTCACTCCTATATAACTGAGTCTTTGACACACACCCTCCCCTCCTGTGTTGCGTTACAAACTTTGACTCATGGTTGTGACGCAAGAGGTTTCTAAAAATTAGTGTATCAAATTTTTTGTCAAAGACTATTGATAACTTGGTTCTGGTTAACTCAATAGACCTCTACTGACTATTGTCACAATGTAGTATCACTTTACTTGGCTACTGGTAATCGCCACAAACTTGTCTGGTTGGCGTGAGCCCTCTTCTCAATTGCAATATTATATTAATTAGAGGTTTGTCTGAACCGGACCATTGTCTTATAAGACCTGCCCTCAAATAGCAAATTAACTCACTACCCATACAAAGTTGACTTTCTTAGGGTCAACACACGAATTGCTTCAAGTCCCCCATATAATATTAAACAACCCTTGCACAAGCTGTGTGCGACAGGCTTTACCTATCCCGCTTCCGCGTGTAAAGTTATCTTTCACTGTTAAGTTAGTGTTTCGATGTCTATTGTGTCCCCTGACCCGGAGTTATCTCCCTTTGTTCTACAAAAAATGTATGCAATTTACATGTTTGTTTTCCTGGTTGTTTGCGTGATTGGATCTAACTAATAATATAACTTACCTTCTAACAGGTGTGTCTGTCTATAATATGTATGTAAGTTAGTTTTCAAGTGCCATAATTCGGTTAAATGTGGCCACAAACAAGTGTATAACACTAATTCGTGACTACGTTTCCGTCTTATGAGACTTAAAATACTTTATCTAAGATCTACACTAAACTACACACACCCTATTTGAGACAGCACATTTCAACACCGAAAGCAAACGCTTGACGCAGACAAATAATAAAAAAGTCGCGTTGAGCGGCAGAAAAAATCCGCTGGTTGTTCTCACTCTCCTTTGTATATTTTCCATTTTCTCTCACTTTTACACTTCTGTCACACATCTTTTATTCTCACACTTATTTAAAAACCTTGAAGTGACACTGTACAAGTATGGCTCAGTTTGAAAGAATTGAGCTTAATGACTGTGCGTAACTTGCTGCACGAGTCATGTATTTACAAAATATTTACATGTATGAAAAAGGGTTGATGGTTTGTACCCTGATATTATTAAACGGTATATTCTACTGAAATACTAATATTACTTCTATAAATATGTATTTATTTTGTTACACCACTTTAATCTAATTTAAGGGAAGTAATCTAACTATCTAAAAAAAATGAAAATGATGTGAGATGAGTTATGTCCCTTTCTGAAATGGGTAATGTGAAATGTTCAAATTTCTGAATAATGTTTTAATGTTTAGATGAAAAAATATATGATTTATATCTTTACTCTAAATGGTGTAAATGATGTATGTTTATCTGTATAATCCTTTTATCCTATAAGGTATAACTAATTTTAATCCTAAATGATGAGGATGTTAAAGTGTTCATGAAGATGGAATGACATAAAGTGAAATGAAATGAACTAAATGGTACTATTCCTATCTAAACTTTTTATCCTAGTTTTTTAATTTAGCTGTTATTAAGTGTAAGTACTATTCTAATTTACTTTTATGCTAAGTAAGTGGGTAACTTAATGATGTATCTAAACTACAAAAAAAAATCTATTATATTCCCTAAATCTAATCCTACTCTATGTTAAAGTAACTAATCTAACTATAATTTATGACTATATTAAAAACGTTATAATACATATCACATTAAGTAAATATATATATATATACATGGTATTTATTTACCCCAGGTTAGTGGTTGCCATCACGTTTAGAAATTCCTTTCGTTGGCATAGTTTATATATACACAATTATCCTGGGTATCCTAAATACACTACACAGTCATACTTGTGTCTTATGGGTATTCTTCCACTCGTAGAGTCCGCTGGTGTCGTAGACAAGTATATTCGTGTCTGTTATTTATGTATTGTTCTGACACTGTTCTTCCATGATTAACACAGCTGATTCACCGGAACACAAATGGAGCATAGTAAGTAACGAGCTGTCTATGTACACACGGTGATTCACTTGTTGTTGGAGCACAGTTCTTATTCTGCTGTCTACGGACACAAGGTGGTTCCCTGTTCTTAGCACACAGTCCTGAACATGATGTCTATGTCTTACATAGGATATTTTACACAGGATATTCTAAGTGTACTAAATAACCATTCCTTACATTACCTATTCATGTGGAATATCCGGTATTTCTACCTCAGATGGTCGACTAAGGGTATCAGCAAGAATGTTGTCCCTACCCTTAATATGCTCTATACTAAAAGTAAAATTCTGTAATATTAATGACCACCTGTAGATACGGTCGTTACGATGCACCCCACTTTGTATGACCGTGATTGGGGAGTTGTTGGTCTGGACCACGAAGTGAACACCCGCTAGAAATCGATGCAACTTCCTCACCGAATAGATGACGCTTAGGGCTTCCAACTCTGATATGGAATATCTGGACTCAGCCGGTGTGATCTTGCGGCTCACGTAGCAAATTGGATGGAAGATGCCATCATAAAACTGGCCTAGTACTGCAGCGATGGAAATCCTGCTGGCATCTGTCCTAAGATAATAAACGAGCCTAGGATTAGGCAAACGGAGGATTGGTACATTACTAAATAGGAGTTTCAATTTTGACAATGCAGAAATTAATAATGCATCTTTGACATCTAATTTTACTGATGCTTTTAAAACATTTGAAAATACACTTGTAATTTCAGCTAAGTTCGGTATGAACTTACTATAATAATTTACTAAACCCAAAAGGCTCCTGACCTGCTTCTTTGTTGTAGGCATGATCAGGTTCATAATTTTAGTAATAATTCTATTGTCAGTTTTTAGTTGTCCTTGTGAAATGACATGACCCAAAAAATCAATTTCTTGTAGGCCTAATTCAACTTTGCTCGGTTTGACCGTGAGACCGAAGAGTCGCAACCTATCGAAGACATGTCTGAGTTTCAGTAAGTGTGTTGTCCAGTCGTCTGTATGGACACAAATATCATCTATATATGTCACTGTATTTGTCACTCCATGCAGTAAATCTCCAGTTAAGCGTACGAAAGTGGCAGGAGCGTTACGAAGTCCGAAAGGAAGAAACCGCCACTCGTAAAGCCCTAAAGGTGTTGAAAATGCAGTAAGATGGATAGATTGTGTCTGCATAGGGACCTGCCAATATCCCTTAGTAAGGTCTAATTTAGAGAAGATTTTGGAGGTAGACATATCCAGAATAAGATCTTCGCAGGAAGGAATTGGTTCTGCGTCGATCTTAGTGACATTGTTGAGTTTCCTATAGTCCACACAAAGACGAATTGTGGAGTCTTTTTTCTTGACTAGGACGATTGGAAAGGAGTACTCAGATGTAGATTTCTGAATGATCCCACTAGCTTCTAAATTAAGAATTTCCTTATTTAGATTTTCTCTATAGCTAAGTGGGATAGAGTACGGCCTGCATTTGATAGGCTTAGAGTCCGAAAGAAGGATGGAGTGCTCGATCCTGTCCGTCCTACCTGGAATGTCGGAAAATATGTCTTTATATTCCGTCACTAATTCTATTGTCTGTCGTCGTTGCTCGTCTGTTAGTCCCGTTTCTAACCGTATGCACTCTAATGTAGCAGTCTTGTCTACAATTGGAACAGGTAGTTCCATCCCGTCGTCGTCTACCTGATTCAGTACGGTTGTGGTGCTAAGTGCGTTTTCTGTATGCTCACTAGGTGTATACATATCGTCGGCTTTGCCAGTCTCGCTAACTAGTGTAGTTGCGTTGTGTATGTCTGTCGTCTGATCAATAGGTGTGGGTGCATTGTGTTCGTCTGTCTCTAATTCTGTCTCTTGTCGTGAAAAGTAGGGTTTCAGCATGTTGATATGAAATATCTTTAAGTGTCCGTTTATCGATATTTCATAATCGACATCTGAAAGTTTTTGTATCACCTTGAATGACCCTTGCCACGAAGTTACCATTTTATTATGCTTGTCTGGTAGTAGCACCATTACGTCTTGATCAGTTTCAAGTATTATGGGTCTAGCACTTTTGTTAGGACTGTTATGTTTGAGGATATCTGCGCTGTTCACTGGTGTTAGTCCATATTTCTCCTCCCAGGCGGATATTTCTTCATCTGTGCAGTGCCTTAGCTGGGGTAGACACCCAAGAATTAAATCGGTACAAGGGTTGTCTAATATTGCACATGTAAAGGTACCAGAAAGGAACGGGGTGTTTATATGGGCTCTTGCCAGAGGATAGGTTTCTATATTACCAGAAAACGTACGGCACTTTACAGAGTCACCAGTATAATCCTTTGGATTAACAAGTTCCTTTTTAATACCAATAATAGAGCTCACACTGTCAAGCAAACATCGGCATGGCTTATCATTGACCAATCCAGAGTGAAACAATAGATTGCCTCTGGAGGCTACAGCTGCGTTTGCATTCTCAAAGGAGGATGTTACAATGTGTCCACATGTAAGTTTGCCGTCTGCATGAAATTGGTGACATTGCTCACAACTATCAAAGTTTAAAATATCGTTTACACAACAAACATCTTCACATTGGTTGAATGGTAATACATTCTCGACCTCACACTCAGTCTCACTACCACTATCAGAAGATGTATCAATCAACATTGCATTGTTGGCCTTCATTCGTTGGCGGCCCAGGCACTTATTTGAATAATGCCCGTAGCTAGAACAGAAGAAGCATTTTACTGCACGCCTGTATGCAGTTCTCTTGTTTTGTTGCTTCTTAATGACCGTCTCAAGATGTGCTGGATAGTTTGGTGATTTATCACACATAGAGTAAGTATCATGAAAAAGTTGGCAATACACACATTTAGGTAATTTTTTGTCTTTCTTGTCGACTCTCTGAAATGGTTTTTTATTGCTGCGATAGCTTTTAGGCTGGTCCTTAACAAAAGAGACTATTTCAAAGTCGATATTAGATGTTGTAAAAATCTCTCTATTTGAGGAAAAATATGCAGAGCCTTTCTTTTCAAATTGTTCTATGGTCTCGATGTCTGACTGCTGAAGGAATTTAGCGAAAGGAGATGGTATTGTGGATATGACTTTATCCATGGCTATTAAATTTTTAAGTTTTTCAAAATCCTTTCCTATGTTGGCTGCACTAAGCCACCTATTTAGTACGCTTTGGACATTTGAGACATAATCGATGAAAGTCTCACTTGGTTTTGGTTTTAAATTTGAAAACTGTACTTGATACCCAAGGGCATCAAGTAAGAAATGTTGCATTATCCTATCGTGGATGTACTGATAGTTAGATCTAAGATCAGTTGGTATTGATTCTATCACTTTAAGGGGCTCCCCACTCAGGTTCTTCATGTAAATCATAGCCCACATATCGATTGGTACTTGGTGGTATTTCAGCTGATATTCGACATTTTCTGTCCAGGCTGATATGGAGTCTTCTTTGCAGAATGGCTTAATAATATTTTTATACTTATTAAATTTATTTTCTTCTTGCTGACTCTTTAGTTTTGTAGCGGAGATCTCTAAGTGTGAATCTACATCCATACCTTTCATCTTTAACTGTGTCTCTGATTCAACTTGTATTTGTTTTTCCTTAACTCTTGCCATTTCATCTATCTCTTTTTGCTTTAGTTCTCTCTCTTGATCTAATTGCTTTTGCTTTAATTCTTTTTCTTGATCTAATTGTTTTTGTTTTATTTCTATTTCTTTTTGTTTTATTTCTAATTCCTTTTGTTTTGTTATCTCAGCTAGTTCCTTCTGGTGTTGTCTTTCTCGTGCACGTTCTTCTCTCTCAGCATCTTTTGCTTCCCTAAATTTTTGATCAGCATATTGCTCTAATTCCTTTCCTGTGTATTGTAATGCCTTGCCTGCTTCTATAAAATCAGCTAAAGTTGACATGTTGTTGGGTAATTAGCTAAAGTTGATAGGCACTCAAATATTTACTTATTTATTTATATTAGATATGTTATGTTTTGAAATCCCTGTGTATAACAAATATACTTTTAGATTTCACCCTGAAAAATGGCTCACAAAAAATATACTACTAGATCACACCCTGATAAAGAGATGCATTATTAATCATATTGCATTCAAAATACTTTGGTTATACTCATCTTAACAATCCAGATCATTCAGGTACAATCGTTTGGCACTTCAGGTCCAATCGTTTGGCACTACGACATACACCTTGTGTTATTCTTCTAAACAGCTGTTGTTCTCCCTGGTTTACAAGAGCATCAACAATTACCCAATTGTAAACGACATATGACTTTAGACAATTTTGTACAATCACATGCCCCCGGACAAAACAATGTGGTATAATAAATATTAAATGTCACTGTCCTGTCTTCGTTCTAACGTCTTCTGCCTTCCCTAACTAATCTTGTTTAATTTATGGAAGTGTTGTGCAGACCGAGTCTGATTTGCATAGCGAAAGTAGTGCCATCGTGACAGTAACAAATAGAAAAGGTAAAGAAATAATTAAATAAATGCTTTGAAATAAATATAAAGGTAACAATAATGTTTAAATAAATAAATATATTGAATAAATAACTTATATGAACAAATAATATTTGATATAAGCCAAAGATTCAGGCGAGCAGCCACTTTGCGATTTGTAAACAATCTGTCGCTGATTGCAAATGGCGTAAGGCAGCTGTTTGTCAGTCGCGATACGTCACAGGCGCAGCGCTATTTTAGAATGGAAAAATCGATAATGTTGTCGGCTCATTTTTCGTGTATCGCTCCGCCGTGAATCATATTTGACAAATGCTCATAAATAAATAAGTAATTATAGAAATAAATGATAGAAAGCTATAATAATAATACTTACAAATTAGAAGAAAACATGTTCATAATGGTCACAAAACAATTCAGTAAGCATAAATAAACATTAGGTCACGATGGGCACAGCTCAGCTTGCATCTTGTTCTAGTCTGCACACGTCATTGTTCACTAACATAAATTAAACCCTGTGATTAACTGACAGTAATACTATTTTAGAGCCGTGGGTGAGTGTTTTAGCTTGAACAATTGTCCAAGCTACACTTCTGACACCACTTTTATCCTAGCCTGTCATCAAGCGATGCGTCAGGCATTACGGGATAAACTTCTCTCGCACCACACAAAAAGATTGTAAGTCGTACGAGAGGAATTGACTACACATTTTATTGCCACTGGCTCTTTATATTACATCACTGCACAAAACGGTCGCTATTAAATCACACAAGAATACACAGATCTGCCTATCACTAGTCGTTTCCTAACCCTACTGCTAACTCTATCTACTCGGCTAAAGAAACGCGCATCGACGCTAAGCGATGAGCTCACTATGAAGTCTGTCCCCTGTCTGACTATATTCCTCGCGTGACTACACAGCACGCGGAAGGACCTTGTGCGCCCTTCGGCTTTTGCGTGCTGCATCATTAAGCACGCTTAGAGTAGCCGTTTACTCTTGAGTGGCATTCCACTTCTCCGTGTCTATCACGTAGGCGTGATCATGCCGTGACCAGAGTGCTTACTCTCTGGTTAACACCTCCGTGTCTTATGAGAGAACTATTTAATAGTTCCCCTTCCTATCACCTACCCTGCCCTCATGTAGGGGCACTGAGTTACCTCTAATCTACTTGAGGTAGACCACTCATTCAGGATGGTCTTCACTCCTATATAACTGAGTCTTTGACACACATTCTGTTGTTGTTACTCTTGATAGATCTTTTTAACCTTGTCAGGGGACTGTATGATCATCAGTATACGCCTGCGTACCTTCTTACTCTGGTCTTTTCCGAGATTAACTATAACTATTGTTCTCTCTTTTTCAGTACTGAGGTTTCTCTCAACGTTTTGTCGTGGTCTGGCAAATGTTCTGGTTGGGTCTACTTGCCATACCTCGTTATATTCTTCAATCCCCATTCCGTGACATTACATTCTGTTCATGGTTCCCAATCGATTCGCTGTGTATTATCTTCTCATAGTTTGTTACTACTTAGTGGGACGAATCCCCTATACCATGAATACCAATGATCTTTTGGAATTTTGTAGTCGTGCATTTTCTTTTCAAATTCCTGTGTCCATTCCCGGATTATGTTATTTTTCTTATTACATTTTTCAGAGATTTTCAAGTTTTTTTTTAAACTTGTCGTTCTGTTGCTTCGAAATAGCTCTGCAATTGTCTGTACTGTTTTGTGCCCCAGAATCTTGATCGATCTGGACTGTGTTCATTATCCGACATCATGTTTTTTTTTGTTTTTGTTAATTAATATTTAACTCTCCCAATGATGATATTTATACAAGCAAATCGAAGAATGCAGATTTGGGTAATTAGCAATCAAAATTAATCAACTTATCTTTATCTGCTGTTTACTCGAACGCTTGATGTACAGGAACGTGATTCTCGTGCTGGTTACCGTTGACCTGTTCTGGTTACGTCGGTCGCTTTGTAGAATTGAACCCTGCTGTGGAAAGAAATGACGTTATTTTCGTTCTGATTTTATTAACAAATATATGATTTACACTTTATTATTATTTTCTTATCGATCTTATTCAATAGATCTTCTTCTTTCGATAAGTAGCGTTCTTTTATACATGTTAGTTGGGTATGTGGTTCGTGTGTACTTCTGACACCATTTTACCTGTCAGAGTCCTAACTATTTTATCACTCTAGCTCACTGGACTTGGACAGGCAAATTCCAACATCCAATATCCATATACCAAGAACAATGACTGCAATCGGAAACTCGCAGGAGCTGTCTCCTGAACAACCTTTATTACATTATATTACAGGATAACATCATGGTCTCACTCCACCGTTAACTCGCGTACAATTAAGCAATCATTCTACACAGGTGGTCAAACGCTCGCTCACATTCACCTGGGCGATATTTACATACTGTCGCCCGTGTGACCATTCGCAATCACTGTCTCACATCATCCCGCACATATCACAGCTGGTACATTCCTCGAATATCAATACACAACGTTCATCTCATCTATCCGTCACAACACTATCGTTCGATCGTTCCATCACTCGCTATTCTCAATACGTCCGTCCCTATCCGCTGTCTCACACACTCTGACTCTCTCCTTCTTGACCTTCCCACATCACGTGGGTCTGTCCACGGGCCTCTTGCCTGACCTTCCGCCGTGGTGACCTCAACTATTGCTTACACTGACTATTGCTTACATACAGGACCCTGACAGCAAGGGCAGCGCCCAATTTAGGTATAAAAACGACCACAAAGCAGTCGTTGCCACAATAAGAACCATCAGTAGAAGGATGCAAAGACCAGGATAATACATGCCATGCGAATCAGTAAACTTAAAAAAAATCTCAAAGACGAGGCAGAGAAGGAAAATTATGATAAAGAGCTAACTGAAATCTTTGTAAAATTACCTATAGAAAGAAAGACAGAGGAAGAAGAACGGGAGATGTTCAAATCAAGTATTTTAAATACTGCAAAGATAGGATGAGGAACGATTAAAAAAAAAGCAAACACAGATAAAGTAAATAACAAGTTGGTGGAACGCAGAAGTAAAGGCGGCTGTAAAAGACAAAAAGGAAAAATATATAAAGTGGTCGAAGAGCAAACTGGAATGCGATTACATAGAATATAGAATAGCAAGAAGACATGTGAATAGAATAGTAAAGAGAGAAAAACAAAAAGACTGGGATGAGTATGGAGAAACTAAATAAAATCTACAAGGAGGCTACTAGAATCTTCCATAAAAAGATAAGTGCAATGAGAACCAGAGGAGAACCCTTTGTTCCAACTGAAATAATTAACAGTGAAAATGGAGAACTAATAAGTGAACAAAAACAAATCCTAATAAGATGGAAACAGTACTTCAAACAACTTCTCAACATCCCATCAGATGTCACAGGAATTCAAGAAACCGAAACAGATGCCACCGAAGAACTAGAACCAGACATACTGAAAGAAGAAATTATAGAAGCCTTCAGATGAGCCCCATTGAACAAATCACCAGGACAAGATGAAATACCAAATGAACTAATTAAAGCAGCAAGAGAAGCAGGAACAGCATGGTTACATAGATATTAAACCATATTTGGGTAGAACAACAGACACCACGAGACTGGGGAAACGCCATAATTGTCCCAATTTGGAAAAAACAAAGACAGCAAAAGAGACTGCACACAATACAGAGGCATTTCACTGTTGAGTTATACTGGGAAAATATTCTGCAAAATTCTTGAGAAAGGATTACGAACTATTATAGAACCCCAGCTAAGAGAAACACAACTTGGATTTAGGAAAAACAAAGGATGCACAGATGCTATTTTTGCTCTTAGACAACTTATAGAAAAATCAATCGAATTCAATGAAACACCCTACTTAGCATTTGTCGACCAAGAAAAGGCATTTTATAGAGTAGATAGAAACAAGCTGTGGGAAATATGAAATACGTAAACAATATGGAGTGAGTACACATCTAATGAACCTATGTATAAGCTTATACAACAACAGTGAATGCATAGTGAGAGCAACTGGAGGACACTCAAAACCCTTCACCATAAGATCCGGAGTACGAAAAGGTTGTGTCCTATCCCCTATCTTGTTCATAACATATATAGACACCATATGTAAAGAAACCAGCCAAACAGAGACCACAAGAACACGGCATGACGAGAACACAGAAGGCTAATAATTACAATGGCTTGGGCATATAGAAAGAATGGAAGACAATAGGGAAACAAAACTCGCTAACACTCAGGAAATAAATGACCGCAGACCCCGAGGTAGACCAAGAAGACGGTGGAGAGATAATATATATACAGACCTACAAGCACTTGGAATCAGCGACTGGCAAGAGAAGGTCAACCAGAGAGATGAATGGAGACGGATTGTATCTGCAGCAAAGAACCTCAATGGCTCGGAACGCTGAAGAAGAAGAAGAAGAAGAAGAAGAAGAATAAGAAGAAGAAGAAGAAGAAGAAGAAGAAGAAGAAGAAGAAGAAGAAGAAGAAGAAGAAGAAGAAGACGTATATCTCCAGTATCAAATATTTTGTTCAGCAGTCTGGTGACCTGGTCTATTCCATATTCTACTCAGGCATTGATAATTGTGTTGCCATTTTGTCTGGATCCGGAGTCTTACCAGTTTGTATATGGTAAAGAGCATTCTGAACTTCCATCTTCAAAATTCTTGTATCATCTTAAAGGTATTTCACACAATCTGACCACTCATGTAAAATATGATTATTTTTTTTAAAAATTATGATTTTCACATCTTTGGTTTTTAGGCATTCCATGTGCTCTTTTGTTAGTGATGTCATTAATTCTTGTGTGCATTAATTTGGTATTTCGGGTGTTGTGTTGATTTTCAATTTCCATGCAATTTTTCTCAAGCCATGCTCCGTTTGCTCTTTACATAATGTGATAACATTTCTGTGAATTTCTTCATATTTTTTAGGATTATTGTTGTTGTTTCTTTGTGCTTCCATAAGTAGCATACTACTGCATATGTATTGCCTGAGGGACTGAGAAGGGTTATTGATCACTGCTTTCTTGTTTGCAGCCATTCTTTCTTATGTGTTTTATGTTCCAAATATACCCTCAATTATCTCACACGAGGTTTTTACGTGCTAAATACCTGCTTATACTGGTTGGACTGTGCAGCTATGAGTTTCTAAATGATCTGACAATCAGCCCCATATACTCATTGGGAGCATCTTCCGTCAGATTGTATAACTGTTCCAAGAAAGTTTGTACCGATTCAACTGTTTAAGTAAGAACTTCCCCAACAGATTGTATATTACATTTTAAAAAATATTTCTTTCTTCTTTGAGATGATCATAATTTCTGTTTTCTTACAATTTAATTCAAAACCTAGGTGATCACACTTACAACTACTGGTCTTGAGAAGTGCAACATGTAAATCTATCCCGAGGGAAACAGTAAAATAATTTAATTTACACGCCATAGGTGAAATAAAGATGGACGCTGAAAGTGCACCATTTATAAATTTGTCCAGAGGAAATAAATAAAATAATCCCATTCATACACCATTAGCTGAAATCAAGCAGGACACTTAATCACACACACACACACACACACACACACACACACACACACACACACACACTCACACACACACACACACACACCCACCCACACACACACACACATACACACACACAAACGCAGGCACGCAGGCAGGCACGCACTCAGGCACGCAGGCACGCACACATACACACACACACACACACACACACACACACACACACACACACGCACACACACACACACACACACACATGCTCTAGAAAAAGTTCTTAATATATTAAGAAATGCTATAGTGCTTTCATAACTCAATGAAGGGAAGATCCCAACATTGTCTCGGTGGTTGAGGAAGGTCAACACAATACAACGTGACAAACGTTACTATGGAGATCCGCCAGAATACAACGACAACTGTGTTCCTAGGCAGAACTTGTCGTGGCAGCTGGAAATTGCTTTCAAAGACGGCGGTCGCAGACCGTCAACGTGGGATAAGAGAAAACTTCACAGACCACTATTGTGAGATAAGAGAAAACATTACATTTATTTAAAATGAAGATTATAGTCAATTCACAAATCAGAAAACATTCTAGGGCCGCCGCTGGAGTTGTGGAGTTCGTGCTTCGAGTGTTGCTTTTAGCAGACGGTTTGTGGAATGAAGTTTGAACAATAAGGGATTTAAATCGGTTGAAAAAGGTTCATTCATTCACCTTTAACCCGTGTAATCTTTTGTTATGTATCTATTAACCACTCATTAACCTTGTTTCCAAAAAGAAGCCAATCGACCTGACAAGTGTAACGACGGATTTAGCAAGGAGCCATATGAAGTAAAAGAAGACACCAATAGCTATCACCTACCGATAATTTTCAACACAAAAACGAAAGCACAGAAGACAAAGAAAGAAACGAACCAGCCGTCAATTTCAAGAATGTACAATGGAAACAGTTCAGAGAGGAGCTAGAGATGATGGGCATAGGACTTACAGAAGAGAAAGACATAGAAAAGTGCACCGAAAGAACAACCAACAGCATACTTCTGACGGCAGTAAAACACATCCCCATCAGAAATACACCAGTACACATTATAAAAGACACGCAGAGGAAGCGAGTAACAAACCAACAGTGGGGGGGGGGGGGGGGAGCCAGCGGGCTGGTGAATCGAGGGCTGCACAGAAGCCCAAGAAAAAAGACAGAAGGCACTACAAAACTACAGAAGACAGAGCAGAGGAAAACTACAACCAATATACAACTCACAGAAATGAATCCATTATATTGATAACAAAAGCCAAAGAAACAGTGTGGAAGAAATACTGTCAGAAACTCACACCAGACACACCTACAAAAGATGTATGGAAACGAACAAGTAAATACAATACAAGGACACAATACAAAAACCCAACGACTACTTTGCATAGACTTTTTTTTTTTTTTGCATATCCTTTACAGGACATCGCTGTCAACACCAGCATCTGTCAGCTGTATGTTGATTTCTTGACAAGATTACGCTCAGTAGTTTGCCATTGCTTTCTGAGCGGCCGGCTCAGTTATCCCGCAAGTCATCAGCGGGGGTCGAACCGCTCCCAGTTCTCGCCCGCTACGAGACTCTGCGTGATAAACGGGATTACGGAGAAAGTGTTGTAACCTGTCACTTGTTTGAATTCCAGAGAGAAGGTTGGACTCAACAAGCACATCTTCAAACTTATTATCTGTTGGGATTATTGACTGACTTTTGTCTACACCCCTCCCTTCTGTCTTCCCTTCCATATATCTATTTCTTTCACTCTCTCTGTTATTCTCTCAACACATACTCAGACAACAGTTCCTTTCAACAATAAATAAAAGATTTATTAATAAAAAAAAAACTATGTCTGGTGTATGTATGGATATTGTCTATGTAGTTGATAGTGTCTTTCTAATGTGGTTGCCAGATATGAACTCTGAATGTCTATCAGCGTTGTTGCTTCTCAGCCTTTCATTCTTCAAGATCACAGGACAGCACATCAAACAGGACAGAGCTCACCCGGGATGATCCGTATGCTTGAATCTGATGGTAAATCCGTGATTGAATGCAAAAACAAAAACCGTTCACCACTGAGTCAAGGTACCGTAATAACAGTCCCGTAAGTTTAGGAATGCACCTGAATCTGTTTCATGACTGTAAATATCCATCACCGAAACAACCACCACATCGTCACAGTTCTTCTATTAGTCTTATCGTAATAGCACTGTTCTTACTTGTCTATTCTTTATTCATTATAACTATATGCTGTCTGTAGTTTTAAGTACCTCTGCTTGCCACAGGTTAATCTCTCTTCCCTTTCAGGGCCTTATTGATATCTTCGGTTGAGCATACCGTGTTCTGTATTTTTCTATGCTTTATCATTTATTCATCTTCAAACATGTCCATGTTTGGTTTTGTTCTAAGTAAGTACTTTAGTTGTTCACTTGGAGTATTCTTCATCTCTTCTCTGATTTCACTAGGAGAGTGGAACCTGTGTGGAAGGATAACAAATACCGTGATAAGCATCTGCCCCTTACTCCTACTTATGCAAGTGTCCTTCTCCAGCCATAATGACAAGGCTTCCGAAGTGAACATCCGCATAAGACATATGAATTCATCAAAGTCTAAACTATCTACTAATAGCAGGTAATGATAAAGGCAATACACGCACATCTATATTCCTATGCTATAACTATACTATACTAATTTAATACCTTATAAACATCTATGTTCCTTTATAGAATTAATGTAGATCCACGAATCGAAATTAATCCGCAGCCAAGCACTTTATCCCATTATAAGGGAGGATATTTCTTTTCATTACAGGACACATAATTCTATCTTTCCGTCCAGTTGGGGAACACACACTAAACTGACACAAAGACGTGGCCACTCTCTTTAGATCATCTTTGTCCCATCGTCCTTGACATTGCTGGACAAAGCAAATTCAGACTTCATTATCCCTGGTCAGTGGAAAATTCCAGATCTGGGCTTTTCCGTATATCCCTACCTCCAGAACGCAATAGACCGATCCATGATGCTGTCTCTCTTTGTCGCTACCCAAATTTTCCACTCGACAGTTACCTGTCCAGTTAGTCGGCTATTCCTGTCTTGACCCACATACACATGCGCTTGGTCACTCCTTGGTTAACCCTTCTCCTACCAGGGTATTCTGATCTGTAAGTTATCAAGGAATCATTAACCTGCAGTCTTTTCCGTGACATAGGCCCCCTCTTAAGAGATTAGACCGCGTCGAATCTTTCTCGCTGTAGGTTTGATTCCCATGATCCACAATCCTAATCTTCTTCCTCCGGAGCTGGATGTCTGGATAAAAAATCTGCTCCTACATTCTCCTTACCAAAGTATTCCACTGTGAAGTCCCGTTGCCGCAACAACTTCCATCACATCCACCGTGCGTTAAGCTTCTGCGAAGTAGCTATGAACATCAAGCTAATGATATGATTGGATCCTCACATGCTCACTTCATTATCCAGTAGGCGCTCTAATTGACACCCTACTATACTACTAACGACTGAAACTAGTGTTGGCTCCTCGCTGCTGTACGTTCAGTCGACCTACTTTCGACTTGCGTCAGCGACGGCTCACAATACAAACGGATTGTCCCATCCTGATTGTAACACTGCTTCCATGTCCTCTTGGTTTTCCCCGGCTTTTCCTCTGGGGATGTTCCGCCTCGTCCTCGTCGGACCGAGTCGTCTTTCCCAAACCTCCTGGGCTTTTGCTTCCAGGACCATCTTGGGCGATGTTGTATCTGGTCAGCCAATCTCTGGTTGGAGTCCTGGGTAATTCTCGCTTTTCCCGACGTTACCCACCCCTTCTGAACGTGGGTACCGGTGAAACTTTCACTCTTGTCCTTTCCCTGACCTGTGATTTCCCTCCTACTGTCGTTGGGTAAATCTGACCTATCCCGTACTGTCCCATAGGCCCTCCTATGTTGTACTGGCGATCTCTGGTCTTCGTCTGGACTGGTAACCGTTGTCCTAATGGCTGCCATCACCATAAAGTGTGAAGCTTTGCTCCCGGATCTCTCCTCATATTTCCTAATGAGATGTCTAGGGAGATTTTTCTTCTCTTCCCCGATCCGTATTTTGTAGATGTTCTTGGACACCACCTTTTCCACAGGATAAGGTCCTTTCCATCCTACTTGGAGTATATTGGTCTCTGCTGGACTCCACACTTCCACTTTGTCTTCCACTTTAAGAGCTAGTTTCCTCTTAATTCGCTTGTTGGGTGGTGCTCTCTGGCACTCCGAACAAGACTTCACCCACCGGCGTACATCTCCGGTCATTCCTGGCCAGCAATAATGGCCGGATATTTGCTGCAAGGTCTCTCTGACACCCATATGTCGATTCTCGCCTATGATGTGTCCACTCTGAAGAATGTGAGGACGGTGTGTCTCTGGAACCACCCACTGCTCATGCAGGTTATCTCCCCTCCCAGCTCTCCGATAGAGTAGTTGATTCTTCAGAAAGTACTGTCCCCGTTCTGGTGGCTCAGCACTTCTTTGCAGCTTCCTGTAGCAAGGATGCAACGTAGTATCCTTCCTCTGGGCAGTATGCAATTCTCCTATCTCCGAGTTGTCGCATAGTGTCTCTGCCTCTTTTTCCTCCCCTTGAGATACACTGACTACTGTTCCCTTGTGGGCTTGCTGTTTGGGCATCCCCAAAAAGACATATTTCGTGCCAATGATCATTGGAAATAAGGAGTCAGATAATACAGCAGCTGGAATAATGCCCGTGACGTACCTGGATTTGATCTCCACCTTGGCGATTGGCAGCGTCATGGTAACAGCACTCCTCATTGCCGGCTGTATCTCTATGGTCTCCCCTGTAAATTGGTCTGGGCTTACTAAGCTGGCGTCCACCACCGCTTCCCCATCCAAACCTGTATCATAGAGACAAGCAACCTGCTGGCCATTGACTTCAATAAGTTCAACCACAGGTGGTCTCTCTTGGTCCTGAGTGTCTTTCATCTCCTTGACCGTTTCCTTGCCTTCCTCTTTTGATTCCTCGAGGTTGGTTATGCAATTGGCGTGTTTGGCCTTGCATCTGCAGTCCACAATATTATGTGTTGTCGACTGGCAGTGTGTGCACTCTGTTCCCTTCCTAGGTTTCCGTGTGTCCTTTTTGTTCCTTTCTCCTTCGCCGACCTCAGCCTTGTCTGTGATCACCGATGTAGGAATCACCTTGCATGCTGCGAAGTAAGAACTTTTAGGTTTCGATCTGCAGTCTTTTGTGTTGTGGGATGCCGCCCTACAAAATGAACACCATTTCTCTGACCATTGTCGTTTCGCTTGAGAATTCGAGGTGCTCTGGTTTCCTTCCTTCACCTTCTCAGAACTCTCCGTTGACGTCTTTTTATAAGGTTCCCCTTTAGTTTCTTTTCCGTTCGTCGATTTCTTTCTGTCTTGTTTTTCCTGACCTTTGGTTTGTGTACTTAGTTCTGCCGCCTCCCCATGTACTTCCACGAATCGTTCCGCCAGCTTGTTCACCACATCAATCCGTTCCGCCCCTTGTTCTCCCAAGAAGGTTCTGAGAGGTTTCGACATTTGCTTTCGCATCTGGTCTACCACCATCATCTCTTCGAGACTCTCATAATCCCTCTGGAATTCTGCCAAGTCCATCCATTTCTGTAGATAGGATTTCAGCCTCAGACTGTAGGCGGCGAATAGTTCTCCCGGCTCTCGTCTAGACGATCTAAACTTCTTCCTATACGTTTGTGCGGTGATGTCATAATGCTTCATCAAAGCTGCTTTTAATTCCTGGTAATTATTTTCCTGTCCTGGTGGTAAGCGTGTGTACACGTCAAATCCCGAACCGATTAAACCCTGGGATAGTTTAAGAGCCCATCTGCTCCGATCCAGCCCCATAGCGACTGACATTGCTTCGAAACGAGATGCGTACTGGTCAAAGCGTTCCTTAGACTGATCGTAGACAGCTAAGGGAAACTTCATGGCATGGTAACCATGTCCACTCATATGGGTTGCACCAGGTGAAGAAGAATTTCCTTCCACTCCATCTATTTCTCCCTTAGTTTGTGTCTTGAGCTCCAGTTCTCGCATGCGGTATTCATGTTCCCTTATCTTGTGGGCTTCTTCTGCTTCCAACTGGGTCTTCCGCTCCTCCCTTTCCGCTTGACGAAGTTCTCTCTCTCTTTCTTGTATGTAATCCGTCAGCTCGGAACCAGCCAAACCAATTGCCTCCCCGTTGGCCCTCAGTTCAGCTGTAGTCACTTTAGGAGTTGCCATAGTTACAGCAGATAAGTCAGCACGTTGATCAAAGACACCTCAAAGCAGTAAAGAATACTCACTATAGACCGATAATCTACCTAGAACCTATATCATTTATCTATATCTATTACTTATTATAAATCTCCAACATCACACAGTACATCACAACCACTCTCTCATCCACAAGAAGAGATATAGGATAAAGACTTATGTAGACGTGTGACCGTGTGATTAGGTATGTAATATGTCTTTCTACCTATCCACATTCACTCTGTCTGGAACTTTCTCACTGCAAAGTCACCAGCATTAATGAAATGTTTCTACCATAAATGTAATGGCACCATATATCCAATGGACGTCCTTCCATTAAAAGTCATCAATGTATACTTCTTTTTATTCCAATCAGTATGTCCCAACATGTATGTACTCCGCTATGCCTGTGCCAATATGCAGGTCATATGGGTATAATGTATGTACGTATCCCGCTCGCTCCACCAATTACGTCACTTGTTTGAATTCCAGAGAGAAGGTTGGACTCAACAAGCACATCTTCAAACTTATTATCTGTTGGGATTATTGACTGACTTTTGTCTACACCCCTCCCTTCTGTCTTCCCTTCCATATATCTATTTCTTTCACTCTCTCTGTTATTCTCTCAACACATACTCAGACAACAGTTCCTTTCAACAATAAATAAAAGATTTATTAATAAAAAAAAACTATGTCTGGTGTATGTATGGATATTGTCTATGTAGTTGATAGTGTCTTTCTAATGTGGTTGCCAGATATGAACTCTGAATGTCTATCAGCGTTGTTGCTTCTCAGCCTTTCATTCTTCAAGATCACAGGACAGCACATCAAACAGGACAGAGCTCACCCGGGATGATCCGTATGCTTGAATCTGATGGTAAATCCGTGATTGAATGCAAAAACAAAAACCGTTCACCACTGAGTCAAGGTACCGTAATAACAGTCCCGTAAGTTTAGGAATGCACCTGAATCTGTTTCATGACTGTAAATATCCATCACCGAAACAACCACCACATCGTCACAGTTCTTCTATTAGTCTTATCGTAATAGCACTGTTCTTACTTGTCTATTCTTTATTCATTATAACTATATGCTGTCTGTAGTTTTAAGTACCTCTGCTTGCCACAGGTTAATCTCTCTTCCCTTTCAGGGCCTTATTGATATCTTCGGTTGAGCATACCGTGTTCTGTATTTTTCTATGCTTTATCATTTATTCATCTTCAAACATGTCCATGTTTGGTTTTGTTCTAAGTAAGTACTTTAGTTGTTCACTTGGAGTATTCTTCATCTCTTCTCTGATTTCACTAGGAGAGTGGAACCTGTGTGGAAGGATAACAAATACCGTGATAAGCATCTGCCCCTTACTCCTACTTATGCAAGTGTCCTTCTCCAGCCATAATGACAAGGCTTCCGAAGTGAACATCCGCATAAGACATATGAATTCATCAAAGTCTAAACTATCTACTAATAGCAGGTAATGATAAAGGCAATACACGCACATCTATATTCCTATGCTATAACTATACTATACTAATTTAATACCTTATAAACATCTATGTTCCTTTATAGAATTAATGTAGATCCACGAATCGAAATTAATCCGCAGCCAAGCACTTTATCCCATTATAAGGGAGGATATTTCTTTTCATTACAGGACACATAATTCTATCTTTCCGTCCAGTTGGGGAACACACACTAAACTGACACAAAGACGTGGCCACTCTCTTTAGATCATCTTTGTCCCATCGTCCTTGACATTGCTGGACAAAGCAAATTCAGACTTCATTATCCCTGGTCAGTGGAAAATTCCAGATCTGGGCTTTTCCGTATATCCCTACCTCCAGAACGCAATAGACTGATCCATGATGCTGTCTCTCTTTGTCGCTACCCAAATTTTCCACTCGACAGTTACCTGTCCAGTTAGTCGGCTATTCCTGTCTTGACCCACATACACATGCGCTTGGTCACTCCTTGGTTAACCCTTCTCCTACCAGGGTATTCTGATCTGTAAGTTATCAAGGAATCATTAACCTGCAGTCTTTTCCGTGACATAACCCCTCGGCTAGAGAGACCGGCTTGCATTGACTGCATGAAAGAAAATACTATAGAACAGTACTTGTTGTCAAGTAGAACATATACTCGTGAACGAAGGGACCCAGTTAAGCACTTCCCAAAAAAAGAAATACAATGATGACAATGAACGAGTGCCTGCAGGTGGAGAAGAAGTACACACACTAAAAAACAATTCATCGTACGAACAGGAAAATAAATACAACACCCCCCAACAATAAAAGTATGAAGGTAACACCAACCAGAAACAAATCTAATAAGAACGGAAGAGAAGAAATGCACAAGAGAACGCAAGAAAAGGGGATAAAGGGAGGTGAGGGAGGTTTCCCTATATATGTAAAAAGGGAGAAGCCAAGGAAACTTCTTCAACGCTGTTTAAGAGGAGACGTAAGGATCTTCGCCAACGATGGAAACAGAATGACGCACAAGAATCCTTGCCAACGACGGAAAAAGAGAGACGCGCAGGAATCCTCGCAACTAATGGATAAGAGAGATGTGATAATCCCTCTCCTACGCTGGATGAAAACTCCCGGGGATTAAAAAATAAAACAAAACTCAAACGATAAAACACGGCTCCCTTCTCAGAGCCAACCAAAGAAAAGGCAAATCAAAAATAAAAATTTTAAGCAAGAGCAGAATTAAGGGAAATGTAACAGAGTTTAGCGGGTCCTTCTCATGAACAATATTTCTAACAGCCGAATGGCTGTCCCACTGCTGCTCCGGTCAGTAGAAGACGACCATACGGCCTGAGCCGCCTGTGTGCAGGTCTGCGACTACGACTGCAAGCGTACCCACGCCTGTTGCTTCGCCGCTCGCCCATCGCCACAGGTCTTGAATGTGATATATGACGTTGGATGAAGAATGACTTGCGCGACGAACTGGATTAAAGTGAGGAAGAGTTGCGCAATTCGTCGACCTCACTCTCTCGCCTGAGACCATCTGAATCCAGTGGCAAGACAAGTCAAGACGACTGGAGACGAATACAGGTGCAGTGGATGACCAGGGCACTCTACTTGCCTTGCCTTGCTCATTACGATCCACAACGCTTTGCAGGTAAACGCCGTCATGCCAGTTGAATTATCAATGATTTCATCCGCGTAGTCTGCCGAATCCTGTCTTCACATGCTGGGTAGGCATACCCTAGTTCACCGCATGGTTTGACACCAATCGGCTATCCACGCCTGGTTTAGCCAGCGTCTCACACATGTTGCCCGGGGGGGGGGGGGGCGCTGTCGCTTGCTGACAGCTACCAGGAGCCACAGGCGTGAACTGGATGTCAGGCTTGGACCAGTGGGGGATGGGTCCTGAAGAGGACATGAGAGTCATCCTTACCAAAGGTACTAACAGCTAACTCAAGAATTCTTTCATGTTACATAGTGTCATCAACCGATGTCACAGGCATTCCGGGATAACTCTCTCGCACCACACAAAAAGACTTGCTAGTCGTACGAGAGGAATTGATTACACATTTTATTGCCACTGGCTCTTTGCATCACATCAATGTACAACAAACAGTTGCTAACAAATCACACACGAATAAATGCACAGAATTCCCTATCACTAGTCGTTTCCTAACCCTATTGCTAATCTATCTACTCGGCTAACGAACTAAGCATCAATGCTAAACGATGCGTTCACTCTAAAGTCTGTGTCCCGTCTGATTCTACACCGCGTGCTGTTTACACAGTACGCGGAAGGACTTGGGGCGCACTACGGCTTTTGCGTGCGGCCTCATTTAGCACGCTAGAGTAGTGGCCTCTCTTGAGTTTTTGTTCTCCGTGTCTATCGCGTTGGCGTGATTATGTCGTGACCAGAGTGCTTACTCTCTGGTTGACACCTCCGTGTCCCATGAGAGAACTATTTAATAGTTCCCCTTCCTATCACCTACCCTGCCCTCATGTAGGGGCACTGAGTTACCTCTAATCTACTTGAGGTAGACCACTCATTCATGGTGGTCTTCATTCCTATATAACTAAGTCTTTGACACACACCCTCCCCTCCTGTGTTGCGTTACAAACTTTGACTCATGGTTGTGACGCAAGAGGTTTCTAAAAAATTAGTGTATCTAATTTTTGTCAAATACTACTGATAACTTGGTTTTGGGTACCTCAATAGACTTCTACTGACTATTGTCACAGTGTAGTATCACTTTACTTGGCTACTGGTGATCGCCACAAACTTGTCTGGTTGGCGTGAGCCCTCTTCTCAATCGCAATATTATATTAATTAGAGGTTTGTCTGAACCGGACCATTGTCTTATAAGACCTGCCCTCAAATAGTAAATTAACTCACTACCCATACAAAGTTGACTTTCTTAGGGTCAACACATGAATTGCTTCATGTCCCCCCCCCCCCTATAATATTAAACAACCCTTGCACAAGCTGTGTGCGACAGGCTTTACCTATCTCGCTTCCGAGTGTAAAATTATTTTCCACTGTTAAGTTAGTGTTTCGTTGTCTATTGTGTCCCCTGACCCGGAGTTATCTCCCTTTGTTCTAAAAAATGTATGTGCTTTACCTGTGTGTTTTCCTGGTTGTTTGCGTGTTTGAATCTACCTAATAATATAATTTAACTTCAAACATGTGTGTCTGTCTATCCATATGTATGTAAGTTAGTTTTCAAGTGCCATAATTCGGTTAAATGTGGCCACCAACAAGTGTATAACACTAATTCGTGACTACGTTTCCGTCTTATGAGACTTAAAATACTTTCTCTAAAGTCTACTCTAAACTACACACAATACATTTGAGACAGCACATCTCAACATTGAAAGCAAACGCCTGACGCAGACAAATAATAAAAAGTCGCGCTGAGCGGCAGAAAAAATCCGCTGGCTGCCTTCACTCTTCATTGTATATTTACCATTTTCTCTCACTTTCATACTTCTGTCACACATCTTTTATTCTCACAATTATTTAAAAACCTTGAAGTGACACTGTACAAGTTTGGCTCAGTTTGAAAAGAGTTGAGCTTAATGACTGTGCGTAACTTACTGCACGAGTCATGTATTCTACAAAATATTTACATGGATGACATAGGGTTGATAGTCTGTACCCTGATATTATTAAACACTATATTCTATTGAAATACTAAAACTAATTCTCTAAATATATCTATTCTAATTTGTTGTACAAAATTACCCTAATTTAAGGGAAGTAATCTAACTATCTATAAAAATGAAAATGATGTGAGATGAGTTATGTATCTTTATGAAATGGGTAATGTGAAATGTAACAAAAATTCTAAATAATGTTTTTAATGTTTAAATGAAAAAATATAATGGATATTTTTAATCTACATGGTATAAATGATGTATGTTCATGTGTATAATTCTTCTATCCTATAAAGTATAACCTAATTTTAGTCCTAAATGATGAGATTGTTACAGTGTTCATAAAGATGGAATGAAATGAAATGAAATTAAATGACTACATGGTGTTGTTCCTATCTTAAGCTTTTTATACTAATCTTTAATTCGCTGTTATTAAGTTTAAAGTACTATCCTAATCTAATTTTATGCTAAGTAAGTGGGTAAATTACTGATTTATCTAAAGTGCAAAAATCTATTATATTCCCTAAATCTAATCTAACTCTATATTAAAGTAATTAACATAACTATAATTTACCACTATCTTAAAAACCGTTATATTACATATCACAATAAATATATATATACATGGTATTTATTTACCTCAGGTTAGTGGTTGCCATAACGTATAGAAATTGCTTTCGTTGGCATAGTTTATATATACACTCTTATCCTGGGTATACTAACTACACTACACAGTCATACTTGTGTCTTATGGGTATTCTTCCACTCGTCGAGTCCGCTGGTGTCGTAGCCAAGTATCTTCGTGTCTGTTATATTACAATGTTCTGACACTGTTCTTATGTGATTAACACAGGTGATTCACCGGAACACAAATGGAGCATAGTAAGTAACGAGCTGTTTATGTACACACGGTGATTCCCTTGTTCTTGGCGCACAGTTCTTATTCTGCTGTCTACGGACACATGGTAGTTCACTGTTCTTAGCACACAGTCCTGATCCTGATGTCTATGTATTCATTAGTATATTCTACACAGGATATTTTAAGTGTACTAAATTAACATTTCTTACACTACCTATTCATGTGGAAATACTAGGTATTTCTACCTTAGATGGTCGACTAAGGGTATCAGCAAGAATGTTGTCCCTACCCTTAATATGCTCTATACTAAAAGTATAATTCTGTAATATTAATGACCACCTATAGATGCGGTCGTTACGATGCACCCCACTTTGTATGACCGTGATCGGGGAGTTGTCGGTCTGGACCACAAAGTGAACACCCACCAGAAATCGATGCAACTTCCTCACCGAATAGATGACGCTTAGGGCTTCCAACTCTGATATGGAATATCTGGACTCAGCCGGTGTGATCTTGCGGCTCACGTAGCAAATTGGATGGAAGATGCCATCATAAAACTGGCCTAGTACTGCAGCGATGGAAATCCTGCTGGCATCTGTCCTAAGATAATAAACGAGCCTAGGATTAGGCAAACGGAGGATTGGCACATTACTAAATAGGATTTTCAATTTTGACAATGCAGAAATTAATAATGCATCTTTGACATCTAATTTTACTGATGCTTTTAAAACATTTGAAAATACACTTGTAATTTCAGCTAAGTTCGGTATGAACTTGCTATAATAATTTACTAAACCCAAAAGGCTCCTGACCTGCTTCTTTGTTGTACGCATGGTCAGGTTCATAATTTTGGTAATAATTCTATTGTCAGTTTTCAGTTGTCCTTGTGAAATGACATTACCCAAAAAATCAATTTCTTGTAGGCTCAATTCGACTTTGCTCGGTTTGACAGTGAGACCGAAGAGTCGCAACCTATCGAAGACATGTCTGAGTTTCAGTAAGTGTGTTGTCCAGTCATCTGTATGGACACAAATATCATCTATATATGTCACTGTATTCGTCACTCCATGTAGCAAATCTCTAGTTAAGCGTACGAAAGTGGCAGGAGCGTTACGAAGTCCGAAAGGAAGAAATCGCCACTCGTAAAGACCTAGAGGTGTTGACAATGCAGTAAGATGGATAGATTGAGTCTGCATAGGGACCTGTCAATATCCCTTAGTAAGGTCTAATTTAGAGAAGATTTTGGAGGTGGACATATCCAGAATAAGATCTTCGCAGGAAGGGATTGGTTCTGCGTCGATCTTAGTGACATTGTTGAGTTTTCTATAGTCCACACAAAGACGAATTGTGGAGTCTTTTTTCTTGAATAGGACGATTGGAAAGGAGTACTCAGATGTAGATTTCTGAATGATCCCACTAGCTTCTAAATTAAGAATTTCCTTATTTAGACTTTCTCTATAGCTGAGTGGGATAGAGTACGGCCTGCATTTGATAGGCTTCGAGTCCGAAAGAAGGATGGAGTGCTCGATCCTGTCCGTCCTACCTGGAATGTCGGAAAATTTGTCCTTATATTCCGTCACTAACTCTATTGTTTGTCGTCGTTGCTCGTCTGTTAGTCCCGTTTCTAATCGTATACATTCTAATGTCGCAGTCTTGTCTACAATTGGAACAGGTAGTTCCATCCCGTCGTCGTCTACCTGATTCAGTACGGTTGTGGTGCTAAGTCCGTTTTCTGTATGCTCACTAGATGTATGCATATCGTCGGCTTTGCCAGTCTCGCTAACTAGTGTAGTTGCGTTGTGTATGTCTGTCGTCTGATCAATAGGTGTGGGTGCATTGTGTTCGTCTGTCTCTAATTCTGACTCTTGTCGTGAAAAATAGGGTTTCAACATGTTGATATGAAATATTTCTAAGTCTGTTTATCGATATTTCATACTCGACATAAGAAAGTTTTTGTATCACCTTGAATGGCCCTTGCCACGAAGTTATCATTTTATTATGCTTGTCTGGTAGTAACACCATTACGTCTTGATCAATTTCAAGTATTATGGGTCTAGCACTTATGTTAGGACTGTGATGTTTGAGGATATCTGACCTGTTCACTGGAGTGAATCCATTCTCCTCCTCCCAGACAGATATTTCTTCATCTGTGCAGTGCCTTAGCTGGGGTAGACACCCAAGAATTAAATCAGTACAAGGGTTGTCTAGCATTGCACACGTAAAGGTACCAGAAAGGAACAGGGTGTTTATACGGGCTCTTGCCAGAGGATAGGTTTCTATATTACCAGAAAACGTACGGCACTTTACAGAGTCACCAGTATAATCCTTTGGATTAACAAGTTCCTTTTTAATACCAATAATAGAGCTCCCACTGTCAAGCAAACATCGGCATGGCTTATTATTGACCAATGCAGAGTGAAACAATAGATTGCCTCTGGAGGCTACAGCTGCGTTTGCATTCTCAAAGGAGGATGTTACAATATGTCCACATGTAAGTTTGCCGTCTGCATGAAATTGGTGACATTGCTCACAACTATCAAAGTTTAAAATATCGTTTACACAACAAACCTCTTCACATTGGTTGAATGGTAATACATTCTCGACCTCACACTCAGTCTCACTACCGCTATCAGAAGATGTATCAATTAACACTGCACTGTTGGCCTTCATTCGTTGGCGGCCCAGGCACTTATTTGAATAATGCCCGTAGCTAGAACAGAAGAAGCATTTGACTGCACGCCTGTATGCAGATCTCTTGTTTTGTTGCTTCTTAATGACTGTCTCAAGATGTGCTGGATAGTTTGGTGATTTATCACACATAGAGTAAGTATCATGAAAAAGTTGGCAATACACACATTTAGGTAATTTTTGGTCTTTCTTGTCGACTCTCTGAAATGGTTTTTTATTGCTGCGATAGCTTTTAGGTTGGTCCTTAACAAAAGAGACTATTTCAGAGTCGATATTAGATGTTTTAAAAATCTCTCTATTTGAGGAAAAATATGCAGAGCCTTTCTTTTCAAATTGTTCTATGGTCTCGATGTCTGACTGCTGCAGGAATTTAGCGAAAGGAGATGGTATTGTGGATATGACTTTATCCATAGCTATTAAGCTTTTAAGTTTTTCAAAATCCTTTCCTATGTTAGCTGCATTAAGCCACCTATTTAGTACGCTTTGGACATTTGAGACATAATCGATGAAAGTCTCACTTGGTTTTGGTTTTAAATTTGAAAATTGTACTTGATACCCAGGGGCATCAAGTAAGAAATGTTGCATTATCCTATCGTGGATGTACTGATAGTTAGATCTAAGATCAGTTGGTATCGATTCTATCACTTTAAGGGGCTCCCCACTCAGGTTCTTCATGTAAATCATAGCCCACATATCGATTGGTACTTGGTGGTATTTCAGTTGATATTCGACATTTTCTGTCCAGGCTGATATGGAGTCTTCTTTGCAGAATGGCTTAATAATATTTTTATACTTATTAAATTTAATTTCTTCTTGCTGACTTTTTAGTTTTGTAGCGGAGATCTCTAAGTGTGAATCTACATCCATACCTTTCATCTTTAACTGTGTCTCTGATTCAACTTGTATTTGTTTTTCCTTAACTCTTGCCATTTCATCTATCTCTTTTTGCTTTAGTTCTCTCTCTTGATCTAATTGTTTTTGTTTTAATTCTAATTCTTTTTGTTTAATCTCCTTATCTTGTTCTAATTGTTTTTGCTTAATCTCATTATCATGTTCTAACTGTTTCTGTTTTGTTATCTCAGCTAGTTCTACAATCTCCTTTTGATGGTGTCTTTCTCGTGCACGTTCATCTCTCTCAGCATCTTTTGCTTCCCTAAATTTTTGATCAGCATATTGCTCTAAGTCCTTTCCTGTGTATTCTAATTCCTTGCCTGCTTTTATGAAATCAGCTAATGTTGCCATGTTGTTGGGTAATTAGCTAGAGTTGATAGGCACTCAAATATTTACTCACTTATTTATATTAGCTATGTTAAGTTTTTTAAATCCCTGAGTATAAAAAATATCCTCTTAGATTATAACCTGAAAAACCGATCACAAACAATATGCTAATACATCACACGCTGAAAAAGAGATGCATTATTAATCATATTGCATGCAAAATCATTTGGGTATACTCATCTTAACATTCCAGATCAATCATGTACACTCGTTTGGCACTTCAAGTTCAATCGTCTGGCAATACCGCACACAGCTTTAGTTATACTTATGACCAGCTGTTGGTCTCCCTGGTTATTAAGAGCATCAACAATTAACCACTTGTAAACGATATATCACTCTAGACAATTTTGTACAATTACATGCCCCAGGACAATACAATGTGGCTTAACTATTAATAAATGTCACTGTCCTGTCTTCGTTCTAACGTCTTTTGCCTTCCCTAAATCTAGCTGTTTAATTTATGGAAGTGATGTGCAGACTGCGTCTTATTTGCATAGCAAAAGTAGTGCCATCGCGACGGTAAGAAATAGAAAAAATATATAAACAATTAAATAAATGTTTTGAAATAAATATAAAGGTAATAATAATGTTCAAATAAATAAATATATTCAATAAATAACTGATATAAATAAATAATATTTGATATAAGTCAACGATTCAGGCGAGCAGCCGCTTTGTGATTTGTCAACAATCAGTCGCTGACTGCAAATGGCGTACCGCAGCTGTTTGTCAGTCGCGACACGTCACAGGCGCAGCGCTAATTTTAGATTGGAAAAATCGATTTTTGTTCTCGGCTCATTTTTTTGTGTATTGCTCCGCCGTGAATCATATTTGACAAATACTAGTAAATAAATAAGTAATTGTAGAAATAAATGATACAAAACTATAATAATAATACTTACAAATCAGAAGAAAACATGTTCATAAGCACAAAATAATTCAATAAGCATAAATAAACATAACTTGGTCACGATGGGCACAGCTCGCACTTTGCTCTGTCTGCACACGCCATTTTCACTTAACATAAATTAAACCCTGTGATTATCTAGCCGTAATTCTATTTTAGAGCCGTGGGTGAGTGTTTTAGCTTGAACAATTGTCCAAGCTACACTTCTGACACCACTTTATCCTAACCTGTCATCAACCGATGTCACAGGCATTCCGGGATAACTTCTCTCGCACCACACAAAAAGACTTGCTAGTCGTACGAGAGGAATTGATTACACATTTTATTGCCACTGGCTCTTTGCATCACATCAATGTACAACAAACAGTTGCTAACAAATCACACACGAATAAATGCACAGAATTCCCTATCACTAGTCGTTTCCTAACCCTATTGCTAATCTATCTACTCGGCTAACGAACTAAGCATCAATGCTAAACGATGCGTTCACTCTAAAGTCTGTGTCCCGTCTGATTCTACACCGCGTGCTGTTTACACAGTACGCGGAAGGACTTGGGGCGCACTACGGCTTTTGCGTGCGGCCTCATTTAGCACGCTAGAGTAGTGGCCTCTCTTGAGTTTTAGTTCTCCGTGTCTATCACGTTGGCGTGATTATGCCGTGACCAGAGTGCTTACTCTCTGGTTGACACCTCCGTGTCCCATGAGAGAACTATTTAATAGTTCCCCTTCCTATCACCTACCCTGCCCTCATGTAGGGGCACTGAGTTACCTCTAATCTACTTGAGGTAGACCACTCATTCATGGTGGTCTTCATTCCTATATAACTAAGTCTTTGACACATAGAACCAGCTTTAACATATGGCTGCGAGTCCTGGACAATCAGTAAACAGGCGAAACAATCCATGGAAGCCTTGGAGATGTGGTTTTATAGAAGAATGCTGAAAATTAATTGGCAAGCCAAAAAGAGCAATCAGGACGTTTTAAGGGAAGCTGAGTCGCAAGGAAAATTTATCACAAACATCAGAAAGAGGCAGTCACAGTTTTTTGGCCACGTTGTGAGAAGACAAAATCTGGAACATGGTGTGACAACCTGAAAGATTTGCGGAAAGAGAGATAGAGGAAAACAGCGTGAAAAGATTATGGACAGTCTTGTGTCATGGCAAGGAAGGGAGTCAACACACGAAATGAGCCATGACGTCGGAGATCGTAATTTATTGAGAGGCATGATTGCCCATGCCAGCCGGCAAGGCTCCGGATGATGATGAACTCAAGAAATCGCCAAACGAGGGGGTGGGGAGGGGGGTGGGGTGGGGTGGCGGGGTGAGGGAATTGATAATAGCAGCAGAGCTGTGAGAACAAGGTCGTGGACAGTAACAGAGGAAAAGCCCGCGTTATCGCGCAGCAGAGAGGCCATTCATACGGAGAAAACAATATAGTAAAATTAGAATAGAAAGCAACAACATTGAAATAAAACACACCATAAGTAGATTAGATTAATAGAAAAATAGCCACACACACACAAATAAAAATGCTACATACCAACCAATTCAATCAGGCATTTACCAACAATAATAATAAAATCAACAGCAGCTGGAAAAACGATATGAATAATAACAACTAAAAAAAAACAGCGAGAAACATAGGGAATAGATATTAAAAATAAAGATAAAGAATAACCAGGAAAGAGCAATATTAAGTAAAATTGGGGGGGGGGGAATCAATATAACTAAAATAATAAAAATAATCAAATAAATAAAGCCATTGTAGTGAAAGGTGTATCCGGTAACAACGGAACAAGCATCGAGGATATCGTCAGCGAAGGAAGGAATGAAGGACAAAGACAAAGAGGAACCCTGCCAGAAATGCAACAATGGAAATCGTCTAATGCATATAGGACCCTGAAAAGATTAAACCGTTCTATGAACCATCTCAAGTATAAACAAGGCTGAAGAAGCCGGTTGAACCAAGTGGAAACTATATATTGAATTGGATTGAATTGGGGATCATCGTGGCAGCTGGAAATATGAGAGGTAGAAGAAGGAAAGGCAGACGGAGAAACTATGGAGCGTGGTTGGTTTTAAGCTCTAAAGCGCGAATTTGTTTTTGTAAAGATTATAAGAAGTGCTTTCTGGTAGTCTGATGCTTTGACGCGTTGTAGAATTTTCTACTGTATGTTAATCTGAAGCAACGAGTTACATATTACTTGTACCAGTCATGATAGACATTACTTGTAGCAATCTTTGATATAGATTACTTGTAACAATCATGATACAAATTATCTCCAACAATCTTGTTTGAAATTACATGCAACAGTCTTGATACAAATTACTTGTAACAATCTTGATACAAATTACTTGTAACAATCTTGATACAAACTATATGTGACTGTCTTGATACAAAACTACGCGTAACAATCTTTAAACAAACCTCACGTAACACTCTTGATACTTAAAGCAATCATGATACAAAATGTGCTCCACAATATTAGCTTGTATAAAGAGATTCGGGGCATATCAACTAAGTGTGAACTGATGTACCCAGAGTTATAAATAATATCCTTAGACTGACTTTGTCTTGACCTGGATGTCTACTGGGGGATTGGAGACACTTTCTGACCATTGTCTTCTTTTACATGTTGATGGAAGTTCTCTCTCTCTCTCTCTCTCTCTCTCTCTCTCTCTCTCTCTCTCTCTCTCTCTCTTATTCTGTCTGTATGTCTCTCTCTCTCTCTCTCTCTTATTCTGTCTGTATGTCTCTCTCTCTCTCTCTCTCTGCCCATCTCTTCTTCTATCAGTCTCTGCCTGTCTATTTATCTCTCTCTGCCTCTTATTCTGTCTCTGCCTCTCATTCAGTCTCTGTCTCTGTCTCTCTCTGTCTCAATTTCTGCCTGTTTATTTGTCTCTCACATTGGCTCTCTCTCTCTCTCTCTCTCTGTCTATATGTCTGTCTTCCTATGTGCCTCTCTGTCTGTCTGTCTGTCTGTCTGTCTGTCTGTCTGTCTGTCTGTCTGTCTGTCTTCCTATGTGCCTGTCTCTCACTCTCTCTTTCTCTCTCTCTGTCTGTCTGTATGTCTGTCTTCCTATGTGCCTCTCTCTCTCTCTCTCTCTCTCTTGCTCTCTCTAATTCCCCGTCTCCATTATTATCTCTCATTCTCACACACTCACACACACACACACACACACACACACGCACTCACACACACACACACACTTTATATCCCTGTTTCGTATAGTTTAGTCGACGCATCAACATCACGGCACACGTGTGTAATCCATAATTGCTCCGTTCTACTCCTAGCTCAAGCTTTAATCCGGAGAATCTCAGATCAGTGCACGAACTCCGTAGCAGCGGCGAGGATCCTGAAATACTTTGGGTAGATTTTAAACTCGAAAGTTTGCACAGGCAGCGCCGTTAGGCTACTCTTTTTCGACTTCCAACTGCCAAGTGATATTTTAAGTGCGCAACAATACACACGGGCGTCCGATCTCACTATCCTGAGATCAGGGGGAATTTTGTTACTAGAAGTCCACGTGAAAAAATCCCGGCCCGCACCGGAGCTTGAACCCGGGACCTCCAGCACTCGAAGCGGACATCATACCTCGAGACCACTTAGACCCCTTTTATGTCTCTGAATGTGTATCTGTCGGTTTGTTTTCTCTATCATTTACTCATTATCATCTTCTGTCTTTAGCTCTCTCTTCCCCCTCCCCCCCCCCTCTCTCTCAATATATATATATATATATATATATATATATATATATATATATATATATATATATATATATATATATATATATATACATTTGCAAATCCTATTTACAGACATCGCTGACAACACCAGCATGTTACTGCTGTTGTTGATGTTTTGGCAAGTTTACGTTCAGTGGTTTGCCATTGCTTTCTGAATGACCGGCTCCCATACAAACACGTTAAAACCCAGCCCGACGCGGTTTGCTGCCAAATTGGGTGCAGCTGTGTTTCGAACTCGGCTAAGCGGGCTCATGAATAGTGTCTGTAAGCCCTTAGCCACAGAGACCGGCTTCTCGGTATTAAACTGTCTTTATCCTCCTCACACTGTTCCCTCTCTCACCTTTCACCTCTCATTCTCTTTGTGTGTCTGTCTCGCTCTTCTTCTATCAGTCTCTGTCTATCTGTTTCTCTCTCTCTCTCTCTCTCTCTCTCTCTCTCTCTCTCTTTCTCTACCCCCCCCAGTCTATGGCTGTCTATCTGTCTCTCACACATTGTATCTTTCTGTCTGTCTGTCCATCTGTCTTCCTATATGCATGTCTCTCTCTCTTACTCTCTATCTCTCTTACTTTGTCTCTGTGTTTCTCTTTCACTTTATGTCTTTTTCTGTTTGCCTGTATGTTTATCTGTCTATCATTTTCTCAATTCATTCCCTGTCTATCGCTCTCTCATTCTCTTTCTCACTCTGTCTTCGTCTACCTCACACTCTCACACTCTTTCCCCACCCATCACTCATTCTCTGTCTATCTGCCTGCCTGTCTGTCTGTTTGTCGGTCTCTCTCTCTCTCTCTCTCTCTCTCTCTCTCTCTCTCTCTCTCTCTCTCTCTCTCTCTCTCTCTCTCAATGCCAGATGCGACGCCGTGGCCATGGTGATTCATTTAAACTCTAGAATTCTCCTTTAATCCTTTTAGCTCTTTCAGCTCTTTAATCATATAATGAGAAGGGTGGCATTGGAGAAATTCGTGACTGCTGAAAATAGCTGGGGTAAAAAAAGGCACAGGCAGACAGAGAAAACATTGTGCCTGAATGGTCTAAACCAGTGGCACGAAGAAAACAGAACAACATTAACTCAGATCTATGGAGAGACATGAACGCTCCCCCCCCCCTCTCTCTCTCTCTCTCTCTCTCGCCCCGTCTTGCAAGGCACATGATGATGCTGAACTCTTTCAGTCCCAGAAATCTTCACAGCAGACGGGGTGATGGTAGTGGGTGTTTTTTTTTTTGGAAGGGGGGGGGGGGGAGGGGCGGGGTGTAGCCCCCGTGAACCACCTGGAGAGCATTAGTTTCAAAGAGCATAATGACACAGAGGAAGTCACCAGAGGGAAAACCAAAATGCATCAGTTTGCCCCAAACCAAATATAAAACGTACAAGAACACATTCCGTGATGGATGGAGCTCATGGGAAAGAGACAATCACACATGAAGCGTTGTCTGGGTCTCAACGAATTAATATATATTTTGTTTCGTTAAGACAGGTATTGATAGTGTCAATGCAGATACAACGTTTGGGGTGTACAGTGTTGGCTTTAAAATATATTGTCTTCTTCCTCCTCCTCGCCTTTCTTCCTCTTCCTCCTCCTCTTTCTTCATACTCCTCCTCTGGCTTCTTCTTCCTCATCCTCCTCCTCTTTCGTCATCCTCCTTATCTGTCTTCTTCTTCCTCATCCTCCTCCTCTGTCTTTCTCTTCCTCATTCTCCTCCTCTTTCTTCCTCCTCCTCTTTCTTCTTCTTCTTCTTCTTCTTCTTCTTCTTCTTCTTCTTCTTCTTCTTCTTCTTCTTCTTCTTCTTCTTCTTCTTCTTCTTCTTCTTCTTCTTCTTCTTCTTCTTCTTATTCTTCTTCCTCCTTCTCCTCCTCTTCCTCCTCGGCTTTCTTCTTCTTCCCCCTCCTCCTCTTTCTTCTTTCTCTTCCTCCCCTTTCTTCTTCCTCCTCCTCTTTCTTCTTCTTCCTACGCCTCTTTCTCCTTCCTCTGCCTCCTTTTTCTTCTTCTTCTTCCTCCTCCTACTGTTTCTTCTTCTTCCTCCTCCTGCCTCCTCCTGCTGCCTCCTCCTCCAGCCTCCTCCCCCTCTCTCCTCCTCCTCCTTTCTTTTTTGCGATCAACGTATCTTCTGCACGGTGCAGGGCATCCAACGACTGAACGGAAAACAGTGTCTCGGTGAGAGCGTGAGAAACGATATACCAACACGGCTCCGTTGATCGCTAGAGAGTATATTGAGAGATTTCTGATTAGTTGCAAAGTCTGATTTTATAACAACAATGATATATGTTTAGAGAAGAAGTATTAACAGTCTAAATGAGTAATTAACATGGTTGGATCAGAGACATACCATCATCTTCTTGTGTTTTGCCAAACGTTATAAGCGTTCATGCCACTCCACAGATCTCCCTCGCTGATGTTCTGCATCGGTTCTATGGATAATTTCCCCGACAACAGGAACTGAATAGAGTGAAAATGTGAATGGGTGGATGGACGATGGAAGACACATAACACTTATTTACTTATTTACTGAGGAGGGGCTCTGAGCACTTATTGATTGAATGGTTCGATGTGCAGTGCGGATGATCTGTCGACTAACAAACAAACTAACTAACTAAACTAACTAACTTTGACTCGGGTTCCGAAGGTTGTGGGTTAGATTCCGGGCCGCATCCCTCGGTTCACGAGTTAAATTTTTCGGAGATTCCTGTGGGTCGTTGCTAGAGCTACGGAGTTCGTGCTTTGTGCGTCTGTATGTCTGTTTTCCTATGTGCTTCTCTCTCTCTCTCTCTCTCTCTCTCTCTCTCTCTCTGTCTGTCTGTATGTCTGTCTTCCTATGTGCCTCTCTCTCTCTCTCTCTTTCTCTCTCTCTCTCTCTCTAATTCCCCGTCTCCATTATTATCTCTCATTCTCTCTCTCTCTCACACACACACACTTTATGTCCCTGTTTAGTATAGTTTAGTCGACGCATCAACAACACGGCACACGTGTGTAATCCATAATTGCTCCGTTCTACTCCTACCTCAAGCTTTAATCCGGAGAATTAAATCCGGAGTGCCTATTACATACCACCAAAAGAAAAGAATGATCAAATCAGTCAGAAGGCCATCAAACCTTACTCAAGACGACTACCACGTTATGGACAGACCAGAACAGGTCATTCTTCTGCGCCTCAGAACAGGACACAATAGATTACGCAACCACATGTATCCAAAATTCAAGATTGGTGACTCAGCCATGTGCACATGTTGTTTAGCGTCGCAGACAGCAGAGCACATACTCCAGGACTGCCCAAACTACAACATATCCAGGCGAACCTTCTGGCCTAGAGAGACAACAGTGGAAGATAAACTCTATGGACCGCTGAATGAACTAAAAAAGACTGTTAGATTCATACAAGAGACAACATTGCAGTTATAAACATAATTTAGGCGAACGAAAGAAGAAGAAGAAGAATCCGGAGAATCTCAGATCAGTGCACGAACTCTGTAGCAGTGGCGAGGATACTGAAATACTTAAGGTATTTTTAAACTCGAAATTTTGCACAGGCAGCGCCGTTAGGCTACTCTTTTTCGACTTCCAACTGCCAAGTGATATTTTAAGTGCGCAACAATACACACGGGCGTCCGATCTCACTATCCTGAGATCAGGGGGAATTTTGTTACTAGAAGTCCACGTGAAAAAATCCCGGCCCGCACCGGAGCTTGAACCCGGGACCTCCAGCACTCGAAGCGGACATCATACCTCGAGACCACTTAGACCCCTTTTATGTCTCTGAATGTGTATCTGTCGGTTTGTTTTCTCTATCATTTACTCATTATCATCTTCTGTCTTTAGCTCTCTCTTCCCCCTCCCTCTCCCTCTCTCAATATATATATATACATTTGCAAATCCTATTTACAGACATCGCTGACAACAACAGCATGTTACTGCTGTTGTTGATGTTTTGGCAAGTTTACGTTCAGTGGTTTGCCATTGCTTTCTGAATGACCGGCTCCCATACAAACACGTTAAAACCCAGCCCGACGCGGTTTGCTGCCAAATTGGGTGCAGCTGTGTTTCGAACTCGGCTAAGCGGGCTCATGAATAGTGTCTGTAAGCCCTTAGCCACAGAGACCGGCTTCTCGGTATTAAACTGTCTTTATCCTCCTCACACTGTTCCCTCTCTCACCTTTCACCTCTCATTCTCTTTGTGTGTCTGTCTCGCTCTTCTTCTATCAGTCTCTGTCTATCTGTTTCTCTCTCTCTCTCTCTCTCTCTCTCTCTCTCTCTCTCTCTCTCTTTCTCTACCCCCCCCCCCCAGTCTATGGCTGTCTATCTGTCTCTCACACATTGTATCTTTCTGTCTGTCTGTCCATCTGTCTTCCTATATGCATGTCTCTCTCTCTTACTCTCTATCTCTCTTACTTTGTCTCTGTGTTTCTCTTTCACTTTATGTCTTTTTCTGTTTGCCTGTATGTTTATCTGTCTATCATTTTCTCAATTCATTCCCTGTCTATCGCTCTCTCATTCTCTTTCTCACTCTGTCTTCGTCTACCTCACACTCTCACACTCTTTCCCCACCCATCACTCATTCTCTGTCTATCTGCCTGCCTGTCTGTCTGTTTGTCGGTCTCTCTCTCTCTCTCTCTCTCTCTCTCTCTCTCTCTCTCTCTCTCTCTCAATGCCAGATGCGACGCCGTGGCCATGGTGATTCATTTAAACTCTAGAATTCTCCTTTAATCCTTTTAGCTCTTTCAGCTCTTTAATCATATAATGAGAAGGGTGGCATTGGAGAAATTCGTGACTGCTGAAAATAGCTGGGGTAAAAAAAGGCACAGGCAGACAGAGAAAACATTGTGCCTGAATGGTCTAAACCAGTGGCACGAAGAAAACAGAACAACATTAACTCAGATCTATGGAGAGACATGACCGCTCCCCCCCCCTCTCTCTCTCTCTCTCTCGCCCCGTCTTGCAAGGCACATGATGATGCTGAACTCTTTCAGTCCCAGAAATCTTCACAGCAGACGGGGTGATGGTAGTGGGTGTTTTTTTTTTGGAAGGGGGGGGGGGAGGGGCGGGGTGTAGCCCCCGTGAACCACCTGGAGAGCATTAGTTTCAAAGAGCATAATGACACAGAGGAAGTCACCAGAGGGAAAACCAAAATGCATCAGTTTGCCCCAAACCAAATATAAAACGTACAAGAACACATTCCGTGATGGATGGAGCTCATGGGAAAGAGACAATCACACATGAAGCGTTGTCTGGGTCTCAACGAATTAATATATATTTTGTTTCGTTAAGACAGGTATTGATAGTGTCAATGCAGATACAACGTTTGGGGTGTACAGTGTTGGCTTTAAAATATATTGTCTTCTTCCTCCTCCTCGCCTTTCTTCCTCTTCCTCCTCCTCTTTCTTCATACTCCTCCTCTGGCTTCTTCTTCCTCATCCTCCTCCTCTTTCGTCATCCTCCTTATCTGTCTTCTTCTTCCTCATCCTCCTCCTCTGTCTTTCTCTTCCTCATTCTCCTCCTCTTTCTTCCTCCTCCTCTTTCTTCTTCTTCTTCTTCTTCTTCTTCTTCTTCTTCTTCTTCTTCTTCTTCTTCTTCTTCTTCTTCTTCTTCTTCTTCTTCTTCTTCTTCTTCTTCTTCTTCTTCTTCTTCTTCTTCTTCTTCTTCTTATTCTTCTTCCTCCTTCTCCTCCTCCTCCTCCTCGGCTTTCTTCTTCTTCCCCCTCCTCCTCTTTCTTCTTTCTCTTCCTCCCCTTTCTTCTTCCTCCTCCTCTTTCTTCTTCTTCCTACGCCTCTTTCTCCTTCCTCTGCCTCCTTTTTCTTCTTCTTCTTCCTCCTCCTACTGTTTCTTCTTCTTCCTCCTCCTGCCTCCTCCTGCTGCCTCCTCCTCCAGCCTCCTCCCCCTCTCTCCTCCTTTCTTTTTTGCGATCAACGTATCTTCTGCACGGTGCAGGGCATCCAACGACTGAACGGAAAACAGTGTCTCGGTGAGAGCGTGAGAAACGATATACCAACACGGCTCCGTTGATCGCTAGAGAGTATATTGAGAGATTTCTGATTAGTTGCAAAGTCTGATTTTATAACAACAATGATATATGTTTAGAGAAGAAGTATTAACAGTCTAAATGAGTAATTAACATGGTTGGATCAGAGACATACCATCATCTTCTTGTGTTTTGCCAAACGTTATAAGCGTTCATGCCACTCCACAGATCTCCCTCGCTGATGTTCTGCATCGGTTCTATGGATAATTTCCCCGACAACAGGAACTGAATAGAGTGAAAATGTGAATGGGTGGATGGACGATGGAAGACACATAACACTTATTTACTTATTTACTGAGGAGGGGCTCTGAGCACTTATTGATTGAATGGTTCGATGTGCAGTGCGGATGATCTGTCGACTAACAAACAAACTAACTAACTAAACTAACTAACTTTGACTCGGGTTCCGAAGGTTGTGGGTTAGATTCCGGGCCGCATCCCTCGGTTCACGAGTTAAATTTTTCGGAGATTCCTGTGGGTCGTTGCTAGAGCTACGGAGTTCGTGCTTTGTGCGTCTGTATGTCTGTTTTCCTATGTGCTTCTCTCTCTCTCTCTCTCTCTCTCTCTCTCTCTCTCTCTCTCTCTCTCTCTGTCTGTATGTCTGTCTTCCTATGTGCCTCTCTCTCTCTCTCTCTTTCTCTCTCTCTCTCTCTCTAATTCCCCGTCTCCATTATTATCTCTCATTCTCTCTCTCTCTCACACACACACACTTTATGTCCCTGTTTAGTATAGTTTAGTCGACGCATCAACAACACGGCACACGTGTGTAATCCATAATTGCTCCGTTCTACTCCTACCTCAAGCTTTAATCCGGAGAATTAAATCCGGAGTGCCTATTACATACCACCAAAAGAAAAGAATGATCAAATCAGTCAGAAGGCCATCAAACCTTACTCAAGACGACTACCACGTTATGGACAGACCAGAACAGGTCATTCTTCTGCGCCTCAAAACAGGACACAATAGATTACGCAACCACATGTATCCAAAATTCAAGATTGGTGACTCAGCCATGTGCACATGTTGTTTAGCGTCGCAGACAGCAGAGCACATACTCCAGGACTGCCCAAACTACAACATATCCAGGCGAACCTTCTGGCCTAGAGAGACAACAGTGGAAGATAAACTCTATGGACCGCTGAATGAACTAAAAAAGACTGTTAGATTCATACAAGAGACAACATTGCAGTTATAAACATAATTTAGGCGAACGAAAGAAGAAGAAGAAGAATCCGGAGAATCTCAGATCAGTGCACGAACTCTGTAGCAGTGGCGAGGATACTGAAATACTTAAGGTATTTTTAAACTCGAAATTTTGCACAGGCAGCGCCGTTAGGCTACTCTTTTTCGACTTCCAACTGCCAAGTGATATTTTAAGTGCGCAACAATACACACGGGCGTCCGATCTCACTATCCTGAGATCAGGGGGAATTTTGTTACTAGAAGTCCACGTGAAAAAATCCCGGCCCGCACCGGAGCTTGAACCCGGGACCTCCAGCACTCGAAGCGGACATCATACCTCGAGACCACTTAGACCCCTTTTATGTCTCTGAATGTGTATCTGTCGGTTTGTTTTCTCTATCATTTACTCATTATCATCTTCTGTCTTTAGCTCTCTCTTCCCCCCCCCCCCTCTCTCTCAATATATATATATATATATATATATATATATATATATATATATATATATATATATATATATATATATATATATATATATATATATATATATATATATATATACATTTGCAAATCCTATTTACAGACATCGCTGACAACACCAGCATGTTACTGCTGTTGTTGATGTTTTGGCAAGTTTACGTTCAGTGGTTTGCCATTGCTTTCTGAATGACCGGCTCCCATACAAACAAGTTAAAACCCAGCCCGACGCGGTTTGCTGCCAAATTGGGTGCAGCTGTGTTTCGAACTCGGCTAAGCGGGCTCATGAATAGTGTCTGTAAGCCCTTAGCCACAGAGACCGGCTTCTCGGTATTACACTGTCTTTATCCTCCTCACACTGTTCCCTCTCTCACCTTTCACCTCTCATTCTCTTTGTGTGTCTGTCTCGCTCTTCTTCTATCAGTCTCTGTCTATCTGTTTCTCTCTCTCTCTCTCTCTCTCTCTCTCTCTTTCTCTACCCCCCCCCCCCAGTCTATGGCTGTCTATCTGTCTCTCACACATTGTATCTTTCTGTCTGTCTGTCCATCTGTCTTCCTATATGCATGTCTCTCTCTCTTACTCTCTATCTCTCTTACTTTGTCTCTGTGTTTCTCTTTCACTTTATGTCTTTTTCTGTTTGCCTGTATGTTTATCTGTCTATCATTTTCTCAATTCATTCCCTGTCTATTGCTCTCTCATTCTCTTTCTCACTCTGTCTTCGTCTACCTCACACTCTCACACTCTTTCCCCACCCATCACTCATTCTCTGTCTATCTGCCTGCCTGTCTGTCTGTTTGTCGGTCTCTCTCTCTCTCTCTCTCTCTCTCTCTCTCTCTCTCTCTCTCTCTCTCTCTCTCTCTCAATGCCAGATGCGACGCCGTGGCCATGGTGATTCATTTAAACTCTAGAATTCTCCTTTAATCCTTTTAGCTCTTTCAGCTCTTTAATCATATAATGAGAAGGGTGGCATTGGAGAAATTCGTGACTGCTGAAAATAGCTGGGGTAAAAAAAGGCACAGGCAGACAGAGAAAACATTGTGCCTGAATGGTCTAAACCAGTGGCACGAAGAAAACAGAACAACATTAACTCAGATCTATGGAGAGACATGAACGCTCCCCCCCCTCTCTCTCTCTCTCGCCCCGTCTTGCAAGGCACATGATGATGCTGAACTCTTTCAGTCCCAGAAATCTTCACAGCAGACGGGGTGATGGTAGTGGGTGTTTTTTTTTTTGGAAGGGGGGGGGGCGGGGTGTAGCCCCCGTGAACCACCTGGAGAGCATTAGTTTCAAAGAGCATAATGACACAGAGGAAGTCACCAGAGGGAAAACCAAAATGCATCAGTTTGCCCCAAACCAAATATAAAACGTACAAGAACACATTCCGTGATGGATGGAGCTCATGGGAAAGAGACAATCACACATGAAGCGTTGTCTGGGTCTCAACGAATTAATATACATTTTGTTTCGTTAAGACAGGTATTGATAGTGTCAATGCAGATACAACGTTTGGGGTGTACAGTGTTGGCTTTAAAATATATTGTCTTCTTCCTCCTCCTCGCCTTTCTTCCTCTTCCTCCTCCTCTTTCTTCATACTCCTCCTCTGGCTTCTTCTTCCTCATCCTCCTCCTCTTTCTTCATCCTCCTTATCTGTCTTCTTCTTCCTCATCCTCCTCCTCTGTCTTTCTCTTCCTCATTCTCCTCCTCTTTCTTCCTCCTCCTCTTTCTTCTTCTTCTTCTTCTTCTTCTTCTTCTTCTTCTTCTTCTTCTTCTTCTTCTTCTTCTTCTTCTTCTTCTTCTTCTTCTTCTTCTTCTTCTTCTTCTTCTTCTTATTCTTCTTCTTCCTCCTTCTCCTCCTCCTCCTCCTCGGCTTTCTTCTTCTTCCCCCTCCTCCTCTTTCTTCTTTCTCTTCCTCCCCTTTCTTCTTCCTCCTCCTCTTTCTTCTTCTTCCTACGCCTCTTTCTCCTTCCTCTGCCTCCTTTTTCTTCTTCTTCTTCCTCCTCCTACTGTTTCTTCTTCTTCCTCCTCCTGCCTCCTCCTGCTGCCTCCTCCTCCAGCCTCCTCCCCCTCTCTCCTCCTCCTCCTTTCTTTTTTGCGATCAACGTATCTTCTGCACGGTGCAGGGCATCCAACGACTGAACGGAAAACAGTGTCTCGGTGAGAGCGTGAGAAACGATATACCAACACGGCTCCGTTGATCGCTAGAGAGTATATTGAGAGATTTCTGATTAGTTGCAAAGTCTGATTTTATAACAACAATGATATATGTTTAGAGAAGAAGTATTAACAGTCTAAATGAGTAATTAACATGGTTGGATCAGAGACATACCATCATCTTCTTGTGTTTTGCCAAACGTTATAAGCGTTCATGCCACTCCACAGATCTCCCTCGCTGATGTTCTGCATCGGTTCTATGGATAATTTCCCCGACAACAGGAACTGAATAGAGTGAAAATGTGAATGGGTGGATGGACGATGGAAGACACATAACACTTATTTACTTATTTACTGAGGAGGGGCTCTGAGCACTTATTGATTGAATGGTTCGATGTGCAGTGCGGATGATCTGTCGACTAACAAACAAACTAACTAACTAAACTAACTAACTTTGACTCGGGTTCCGAAGGTTGTGGGTTAGATTCCGGGCCGCATCCCTCGGTTCACGAGTTAAATTTTTCGGAGATTCCTGTGGGTCGTTGCTAGAGCTACGGAGTTCGTGCTTTGTGCGTCGCTGTCCGCGCTGCGGAAAGAGACTGAGCCATATGGGATAAAACCCGGTGCAATGAAGTCGACGCTGTCGACTTTTAAGCGACTTTTTTTAAACTAACTAACTAACTAACTAACTAACTAACTAACTAAATAATAACTAACTAGCTAGCTAAAGATAAATAGGCAGGCAGACAAAAAGAAAAGAAAAAACAGACAGACAGAATGAAATAGAAATGAACAGAGCCAATGGGAGAATTGTTTTTTCCCCTGAAGGGTTAAGAATTTGTCCAACACGCCACATTGATTGATAGATGAAAGGACAGACTGAGTGATGCATAATTAGATAAGTGCACGTATGCATGAAAGGAAAGATGGGTGGATACATTAATAGATGCACGAATAGATGGACAGATAGAGACCTACATTTTAATGAGGTCCAATCGTTCCTTTAACTCAGATCTTAAAGCGTGGCTCGTGCAATCATTTTCTGTCTCAAATTAGAGACTCAAGTCTGGCTCTACAGGCGACATTCACAACAAACGAGCTTTATCAAGGAACAGTTTGAGTTCTATTTTGATGGGGACCTCAACAGTCAATTACTAGTTGTACTTTTATCTTGCTTCAATCACTTGTGTGTCTGTTTTGTTTGAAATCGTTAAGCAAATATTTAGTGCTGACTTTGATTACTATCGGGATGTGTGGGAATAATTGTTCATATTGTCAAATGAGGTTGGAAATTGGTAGCCAAATGCGGGAGAAAATGAAGTTTAGGAGGCACATTAATAAGAAGTATTCGGAGAAATTAAGCTGATATTACAGCAGTCTGGATAGTTATGAATTTTAGCAGTAAGGCTTTTATCTGTTGAGAAACAACACATTTGCAATAATATTTACTTTAATATATCATTATCGTTATCCTTACAATTATCGTTGTTTACAGTAAAAATGGATTTTATATGTATAAGTTCTCAATTAAAGTAGCGAGTGGCACTCATTAAAAAATAGATTTCTGTCTGTCCATGTGTTTGTCTGTGTGTGTCGTGAGAGAGAGAGAGAGAGAGAGAGAGAGAGAGAGAGAGAGAGAGAGAGAGAGAGAGAGAGAGAGAGAGAGAGAGAGAGAGAGAGAGAGAGAGAGAGAGTGTGTGTGTTAAGCAAATATTTAGTGCTGACTTTGATTATTGTAGGGAAGTTTGGGAATAATTGTAATTTGTAATTTGAAGTTGGAAATTGGCAGCCAAATGTGGCAGAGCGTAAAGTTTTTAGGAAGCAAATTATAAAGAAATCTGGGGGAACATTAAGTTAATATTACAGCAAACGCAATTGTCATGAAATTTGACAGCAACATGTATTTGTTGAGAAGCAAGAAAGTAGAAGGAAAAGTCACAGTAATACATCATTAACATTATCAACATTATTATTATCATTGTTAACGTTTAGAATGAAATTAACATACTCATTTGCCTTAGACATATCCAGCCTCTTGTTTTTCTAAATAATCTTATATCTTCAACTTTCTTGGAACGTTCAAAACATCTGCCTGAAAATGTCCTTTAGAGATTAGAAGAATGTTAACATTAGCAAAGGCTGCCGTTTGCAAAAGGGCAAACAAACTCACCAATAACATTGTGTCAACGGAGTTAGAGAAAAATTACGTTTCATGCTATAAAGAAGATGCAATATTGTACGCATATGTTACAAGATGAGAAACAGTTGATGACCCTAGGGACGTGGTGTCTGCAGAGAATTCAAAGCATATCATGGGCATCAGAAAAATGAACGTGACAGTACTTCGAGACATCCAAAAATGAAACCCGTAAATTGGTTACAGAAATTAGACTTACAGATTAACGGTTTTTCAGCACATTATAAGTAAAAATAAAATCAAAACTTGCTGACAACTGGCAACCGTCATGGGAAAAGAGCAACAGGAAGGGAAAGAGATACATATCTAAACTACTTGGCCATATGGCTTAATGAGAACAAGCAGCTAATCTAAGACTTGGGTGCTCGAGTGACATGGCGAACAATGACTCATCACATGATTCGATATGGCAATGATAAGGATGATAATAAATATGATGATGACAATTAGGATGATGAACATTATGATTATGATAATTACGACGATGACAATTACGATGATGACAATTATGATGATGACAATTATTATTATGATAATTATTATGATGATAATTATGATGATGATAATTGTGATGATGATAATTATGATGATGATAATTACGATGATGACAATTATGATGATGGCAATTATTATGATGATAATTATGATGATAATTATGATGATGATAATTATGATGATGATAATTATGATGATGATAATTATGATGATGATAAGAATGATGATGATGATTATGATGATGATAATTATCTTCTTCTTCAGTGTTCCGAGCCATTGAGGTTCTTTGCTGCAGATACAATCTATCTCCATTCGTCTCTGATGATAATTATGATGATGATAATAATGATGATAACGGCGATGTCATCTACGATCATAAACATGTACTTTTCTAAACTGACCTGTCATTCTGACACGGGCTGTCTCTCTATTTGTTATATTAGAATTTTGTTATTGTCTGAGATTGCTTTAAAATTTGACTTGACGTTGGCTTTACTGGTCACGCGACGAATTAGCATACAGTAAACAGTTGTTGTCAGAGGCGGACCACCCTTGAGGGACACGAGGCATCAATTGTTATCTTTGTTTTTATCAATCTCTTTCATACTTCAGAAGTTGGAGTGGGTTCGCTTTAGCGAAGGACACTGGTAATAGGGAAAGCTAATCCGTACGTAAAAATCAGTTCCGTGCACTTAAACATCCACATCACGAAGATTTTGCTGAGTTGAGTTGAGTTGAGTCAAGAACCGACATCACTGCACTCAGGACATTCCCGTACGTGCTCCGTCCCCTCGTTCAACAGCCAGCGAAGAGTCATACTACTAATCGTTCCCACCGCTATCTGTTTAAAAGTGCTCCTGGTCTTCGCTCTCAGTTTTGAGATTCTTCCAGAACCCCTGCCGATCCCCCGCAATCTCATTCTTTCCACATATGAATTCTCAATCCGTTCCTCCGCCTTCTCCACCTGGTCCCACAAGCGTACGACCACCTCCCTCTTGTCCATAGGCAAAATTCCACCAAGAGGTGCATTCCCTGCTAGCCTATCAGCCTGTTCATTCCCTCGTACACCCGCATGGCCAGGGCAAAATATCCATACAATTCTCACGATCTGTGACCTCTGAAGCGACGAGAGCCATTCCACACGATTTTGCTAAGAATCATCATGCATAGAGTTAGGAAAAAAATACAACCCGAAATATGAGACGAGCATGGGTACTGTAAATGCTGTGTATATGCTAAGAACATTCATTGAACGTTCTTTGGAAGTAAACAAAGACCTACATCTTTGATTTATTGACTACACAAAGGCTACCATAAAGTAAGACATGTCAAAATGATGAAGATATTTGCAGATCTACAAATTGTTTGGGAAAACCTTAGACTTGTAAAAACCATATACATATTGGAAACAACAAGCTTCCATAAAGATTGATAATAAAGTAGGTCAATATGAGTCTATTAAGAGACTTGACAAGGTAACATTTTTGCAAAATAGAAAACATACTGACCAATAAAAAAGATGTCGTATGCAACAAGAAAAAGCGTGTTGAAATGCAAGATAGAACCTATACTTGTGTATGCATTTGAAGCTTGGACAATGAGCAGACAAGCTGAATAGCATCTGATGGCTGTGGAAATGTGGTTTCTGAGGAAAATGTAAAGCATACCATGGACAAGAAAAAAACAACCAGTGACCAAGTCCTACAAGAAACAAATGACAGCCGTAAACTGATTGAGAAATTAGACATAGACAGTCATAGTTCCTTTGGACACGCTATGAGAAGAAATAAATTGGAGAACTTGGTGACAACTGGCAAGATTGAGGAGAAAAGAACAAGGGAAAGGCAGAGGAGTACATATCTGGATGGCTTGGCCACGTGATATGGTCGAGACAAGAACACTGAGCTGATCCACGACTCTGTTGATCGTGTGAGATGGCGAAACGTGACTGCCCACGGTTATCGGCATGGCACATGAGGATGACGTACTAAAGGTAGTAAGCACGTGAATGGATTATGCTTGAGGTCAATGCGAGCGAAAGCAAAAAAAAAAAAAAAATTAAACCAATCTCTGTGTGTTAAGTGCCGGTGTTTGTGGTCACGGGGCACAGCATGCAGTTTCACCATCCCGACATACCAGGCTTGAAGTCCACCGCATACGATTTGTAAGCAGGTCGCTTTGTTTTGATTTTCACAATCGTATGATCAATCCATCTAACAAGGCAAGGCACACTACTGAATGTAAACTTGCCAAGAAATCACCAACAGACAAAGCATGCTGAGGTTGATTACTACGTCCTGTAAAGTTTATGCTACTAACTTAATGTCTCCTATCGAGCCGCAGTAGCATCGTGGCTAGTGGCTAGCCTGCCGGCTGGGCGGTTATTGGTTCGATTCGCACCGGGGCGGATTCGAACTGTTTACTTTGACCTAGGCTCCCTGGTCGACCAGCCTAAAATGGGTACCAGGAAATGTCTTGGAAAGTAAAGGAGGGCCAGTGTGATACTGACCACATCATCCTTGGAGTATGATTGGTCTATACAAATACGGGGGATAGCACTAGAAGTCCAAAACGGCATAGACGCGTAAAAGTGTACTTTATTATATTTTTATTATTTTTATTTTGTTTTTTTATTTGTGTGTGTGTGTGTGTGTGTGTGTGTTTTTTGTTTTTGTTTGCATATCATATTTACAGGACATCGCTGTCAACACCAGCACTGCTGTTGTTGATGTTTTGGCAAGTTTACGTTCAGCAGTTTGCCATTGATTTCTGAACTATCGGCTCCCACGCCACCACGTTAAAACCTAGCGCGACACGGTCTGCTGCCAAATCGGTTACAGCTGTGTTTCGAATACAGGTAAGCGGAATTCCGAACCTCGTCCGTAACGCTTTGGCCAGGAGTCCGGCGTCCTGTATTTACTTACTATAATTTCCCTTGCTGCCGCCGTGATACCGACCACATCACTCAGCGAGAATGACTGATGTCTACAAATACGTGGCTAGCACTTATGCCCAATGTGCATTGAGGCGTGTGGAAATGTCCTTTATTTACTTTACTTAATGTAATGTCCTATGCGAGCAGATTGCTATAGATCTTAGCAGCACGTCCGCTGTTATCATGTACCACCATTTCATAAGTCCTAAATAAGTCCTACTTTAATCTGTAAAACTGAAGGATCCTTTTATAACCCCAAATGCGTACTCGCCGGACTCCGTGGCGAAAGTCTTACGGACGAAGTTCGTAATCCCGTATACCCGTGTTCAAAACAGACTGCGCGCGATTTGGCAACAGAACGCGTTGCGCTGGTTTTGCATTGGTATCGGGGCCGGTCGTTTAGAAAGCAATGGCAAACTACTGAACGTAAGCTTGCCAAGAGATCACAGCGGCAGAAATGCTGGTGTTGTATGCTACGTCATGTAAAAAGGACATGAAAACAAAGCGTACTTACCTTTTTATAAAAACGTCGGCACTCCAAATAGATTTGATGTTGCCAATATGAAGCCAGATAGATGCGATGTTGTCAATATAAAGCTAGATGGATGTGATGTTGTCAATATGAAGCCAGATTGATGTGATCTTGTCAGTATGAAGCCAGATGGATGTGATCTTGTCAATATGAAGCCAGATGGATGTGATGTTGTCAGTGTGAAGCCAGATGGATGTGATGTTGTCAGTATGAAGCCAGATGGATGTGATGTTTTCAATATGAAGCCAGATGGATGTGATGCTTCATTATGAAGCCAGATGGATGTGATGTTGTCAATATGAAGCCAGATGGATGTGATGTTGTCAATATGAAGCCAGATGGGTATGATGTTGTCAATATGAACCCAGATTTGATGTGATGTTGTTAGTATGAAGCCATATGGATGTGTTGTTGTCAATATGAAACCAGATGGATGTGATGTTGTCAATATGAAGCCAGATTTGATGTGATGTTGTCAATATGAAGCCAGATTGATGTGATGTTGTCAATATGAAGCCAGATGGATGTGATGTTCTCAATATTAAGCCAGATGGATGTGATGTTGTCAGTATAAAGCCGGATGGATGTGATGTTGTCAATATGAAGCCAGATGGATGTGATGTTCTCAATATGAAGCCAGATGGATGTGATGATGTCAATATGAAGCCAGATGGATGTGATGATGTCAATATGAAGGCAGTCACCTTCACTTTTCAAAGCATTTCCTGGCACCCATTTTAACCCTGGTCGTCCTGGAAACATAGGTCAAAATAACAAGTACATATCTCGCCTCTGGGTGATTAGAACTCAAGGCCACCGGACAAGCAGGCAAACAAACTAACCACTCCGATAGCGCGTCTCCAGCATACGCAAGCCAAGCAGAAAATACGTTTACTGTCTGGAAAATATATGACACTGTCTGGGAAACTGGCAGCAATTCACCGGAGAATATAGCTGGGGAATAACAAGTTTCATCTACACCGGGCAGCAGGGGCAGTCGGTGCGGCAGTGTGTTCTTCGTAATGCGTTTATATTGCATTAGTCGATTTGAATGGGCCGTGAATATGCCTACAAACACGTGTATAGATCAATTAACCTATTCAATACCAAACACTTAGCCTTTAAGGAGTCGAATGCGAACAAGAAGATAACTAAGTTTCAGACTTTAGACAAAGAGAGCTTTTTAGGCTGTAGAACAGTATCGAATCAACTTAGCGATGACAATCTTACTCGAACTGCAAGACCGGCATTCTTCGCTGCAGTGAAGGGAATTGGTAGTCTGACAAAGATATATTCACAGGCTTCGTTCCTCTGCTTCTCCACTAGGCACCTGCAGAGTAAGCAAATAAAGAGTAGAGAACCACAATACTATTGTGGCTATGTTCGTTAGATTACAATCATTATGCTATGGGGTTGAGTGTTCAAATCCCGATCAGCGTAACTTTGAGTATTTGAGGGATTGAGGGAGGAGGGGGCGGGGTCTTAGATGGGGAGCATGAAAATACACAATCATGAACTACGTACAGAGATTTATTTTTCTTCTAGACACCAAGATTCTTGGTGTAAAATTAGCAGAGAGATTTACCTACCCTTAAAGGGGTTACCTTTCCATGCCAAGATAATCTTCTGATGTGCAATTGATTCCGATTTATAAATCAGGGATCGGAATCATAATCAATATAATAATACGCAACGTTATCTAGGCTAAGTATATTATCAGAACTATCAATCATCAACTTAGTTTGCTATTGTCAGAATCAGCAACCGTCTAACTGGAATGTTATTTGGAATCTGCATAGAACAGTGGTTCTCAACCGTCGGGGAATTTCCCCCCCCCCCCCCCACCCCCTGGGTGGGGGGGGGGGAAATGAAGATTATTTCAAGATCGCGTTAATACAAGAACCGACTACTTGATATTGTTTTTCCCTTCATACTTTACAGTTCTGTACGTCTCACCCCTTCTAAAATTCATTTTATAAAGTAAGTAGACCCACAAATCACGTTTTATGTGGACGTCTAGACTTGTTTTAGTATGTGCTTCCATTATTACGTATACTGTGTAGGGGAAGGAGCGAGGGGGGGGGGATTTTAGGTAGGAAATACGAAAGGGGGGAAATGGCGTTATGAAAATATGGTGAAGGGGGGCACGGGCCAAATTTTTAGATAGGAAGTACGAAAAGGGGGGGGGGGAATGACGTTCTGAAAATATGGTGAAAAGGGGGGGGGGGGCACGGGTCAATAAAGGTTGAGAACCACTGGTCTAGAGGAAGCAAAACCTTACACAAATGCTGCCGAAATCGGACTGACTGAGCTTTGAGGTGTATAAATGGGTGTGCCGCAGTTCTTCCGAAAGAGGAAAAGAGAAGAGGAAGAAGAAGGAAGAAAGGAAGAAGAAGCAGAAGAAGAAGAAGAAGAAGAAGAAGAAGCAGAAGAAGAAGAAGAAGAAGAAGAAGAATAGAAGAAGAAGAAGAAGAAGAAGAAGAAGAAGAAGAAGAAGAAGAAGAAGAAGAACCAGTAGTCATCCATCCATCCATCTTGTGCCATACCGATAAGCGTGGGCGGTCATGTTTCGCCATCTCACTCGAACACCAAAGTCGCGGATCAGCTCCGTGTTCCTGTCTCGACCACGCCACGTGGCCAAGCCATCCAGGTATTTACTTCTCCGTCTTCCCCTTGGTCTCTTCCCTTCGATCTTTCCAGTTGTCACCAAGTTCTCCAATTCATGTCTTCTCATGACATGCTCAAACAATTTTGACTGTCTACGCCTAATATCTCTAATCAGTTTACAATCCTCATTTGTTTCTTGAAGGACTTTTTCATTTGATTTTCCCTCTGTCCATGGTATTCTTTGCATTTTCCTCAGAAACCACATTTCCACAGCCATCAGATGTTTTTCAGCTTGTCTGCTCATTGTCCACGCTTCACAACCATACAGAAGTACAGGTTCTATGTAGCACTATAACACTCTTTTTCTCGATTCATTTGATATCTGTTTATTGGTCAGTATGTTTTTCATGTTGCAAAAGGGTACCTTCGCAATGGCAATTCTTGTTCTAATCTCTTCAAGACATCTCCCATCAGATGTTATGACTGCTCCGAGATAACTGTACCGATTAACTTGTTTAAGAATATGCCCATTTACTCGTATATCACATTGTGGTATTTCCTTCTTCCCAGTGACGACCATAATCTGTGTTTTCTTACAATTCAATTATAACCCTAGTTGCTCACTGTGTGCAACAACAGCATCTACTAAATGTTGCAGGTCCTGTTCATTGTCTGCAATCAAGACTGCATAACTAATGCTATTGATGTATCGTCCTCCAATGATGATTCCTTCCATATCCTATATATTTCTGAAAATATTTTCACCAGTAGTCATATAAATCAAATAATAAAATATTTCATGCCCCCTGCAGGGCATTCCGATTTACCGATTGACCGGTGTAGGAAATTAACTCATTACCTCGCCATCGGTAGATAAGAAGTACAGAGGCGAAGGCTCTTAACATTTCATTTAAGCTGGCCTCTGATAATATGCATCGATAACAATTGCAAAGCTTGCAGTAATTTACCTAGATTGCTGTTAATCTCGCATGATTATTTGGAATACGATTTTCAATTACAACTTATAGACTTCTGTAATATCTCACACGCTCACACTTCTACCGTGAAACTTCGTGAAATATTACGCTTACTTCTGACTTTATCTTAAAGAGCACGCCACTAGAGTATGTGAGGATCCAGCTTTTCAACTAGGTACAGAATATACGGGAGCCGCAATAGTATAGTGGCTTAGCTCAGCATGGCCGAATGGATAAGAACGCATGTTCTTAAACATCCGGTGTGCTGGTGCCGAGGTAAGGGGTTTTCAACACCTATACCGGAAAATTTGGACTAAAATGACGACCTATCGACCTTCACTTAGGGACGTAATTTTACAAGTACCTCTGAAGTCGGAAGTGGGTTTGCCTGTTGGCGAGGTACACTGTTAATAGGTAAAAGCTAATCCACACACAAAATTCAGTCCAGCACTAATAGAAGTAGTGTGTATGGACTACGCTTGCGTTCAAAAGCTAGCATGCGCAACAACAACAACAACAAAATAATAATAATAATGGCTACACGCCCTAATCACGGTGGTCATGAGTTCGAATCCGCATCGGGTCGGGTGTTTTAATATTGATAAGGGATCCCAGGTCGGCCAGTTCTAAAATATGGGAAGTAAAAGCGGCCGGTGTGTGATACTGACAGCATGACCCACTGAATGCTGATTGGTCTATACAAATGTGGGCATAGCACCACATACCCAATGCTCCCAAGACGTGAAAAGGGTCATTTACTTTGTGCTTTATTTACATGGGAAATAATCTGAAAGCAATGGCAAACTACTGAGCGTAATCTTGCCTTGTACATTAACAGCAGCTGAAAAATGCTGATATTGACTGCAACGTCTTGTAAGGGATATGAAAAAAAGTAGCCGGCGCTGTGGATTACCGGAGTGGGAGATGCGCAGTTTCATAATTTCCCGTTACATGTTGAGTTGAGTTGAGTTGAGCTAAGAACCGACATAACTGCACCCAGGACATTCCCATATGCGCTCCGTCCCCTCATTCAACAGCCAGCAAAGAGTTACATTACTAATTGTTCCCTCGGCTATATTATTACAAGTTCTCCTGATCTTCCTTCTCAGTTTTGAGATTCTTCCAGAACCCCTGCCAATCCTCCGCAATCTCTTTCTGTCCACATACGGGTTCTCAATGTATTCCCCAGTTTTCTCCGCCTGGTTCTACAGGCGCACGACCACCTCTAACTTGCCCATAGGTAAACTACAACCAAAAGGTGCATCCCTCGTCAGCCTATCAGCCTGTTCATTCATCCGCACTCTTGCATGTTCATGGCAAAACATCCATACAACTCTCACAATCTGTGACCGCTGAAGAGACAATAGCTATTCTACACGAAACATTCATTTCTCCATTTTACTAAGCATACTCATTGAGTCCGTAATGAATACAATGCGTGTTGCAGTGGTCTCCTCTAACCAACGGAATGCCGGTGTTATTGCCTCCACCTCCATTCTCATGCTGGAGGTCGTAGCCTCACATGCCAGACTCTCCTTTTTCAAGACTCGCCCATTGGCCTTCGCAATAAATCCCCAACCATTACGTCTGTTTCTCACCCCTGAACCATCGATGTAGATCACTATGTCATCTTGAGAGTGTTACTCTGGATTTGCCCGTTATATCAAGTCGAAGATTCTACATCAGCTGAGAGCCAACTGGAAGTAGACTGCTTTGCGCTGATTTCGATGGTATGAGGCGTTGGCTGTTCAGAACACAAGGGAAAACTAAGGAACTAACATTGCCAGGTTAATTAAAAACAGCGAATAAATTCTGAGGTTGAATGAAATATCTGTTAAGGACATACAACTAACAGTGCCAGCATATCGGGGAGGAGCAATAGTGTGGAATCTAGACGCCAGTATATCAGAGAGGAGCGGTAGTGTGGAAGCTTGTCGCCAGTATATCAGGGAGGAGCGGTAGTGTGGCAGCTAGACGCCAGAATATCAGGGAAGAGCGGTAGTGTGGCAGCTAGACGCCAAAATATCAGGGAGGAGCGGTAGCGTGGCAGCTAGACGCCAGAATATCATGGAGAAGGGGTAGTGTGGAAGCTAGATGCCAGTATATCAGGGAGGAGCGGTAGTGTGGAAGCTAAATGCCAGTATATCAGCGTGGAGCGGTAGTGTGGAAGCTAGACGCCATTATATTAGGGTGGAGCGGCAGTGTTGAAGCTAGACACCAGTATATCAGGGAGGAGCGGTAGTGTGGCAGCTAGACGCCAGTATATCAGGGAGGAGCGGTAGTATGACAACTAGACGCCAGTATATCAGGGAGGAGCGGTAGTATGGCAACTAGACGCCAGTATATCAGGGAGGAGTGGTAGTATGGCAACTAGACGCCAGAATGTCAGGGAGGAGCTGTAGTATGACAACTAGACACCAGTATATCAGGGAGGAGCGGTAGTATGACAACTAGACACCAGTATATCAGGGAGGAGCGGTAGTATGACAACGAGACACCAGTATATCAGGGAGGAGCGGTAGTATGACAACTAGACACCAGTATATCAGGGAGGAGCTGTAGTGTGGAAGCTAAATGCCAGTATATCAGCGTGGAGTGGTAGTGTGGAAGCTAGACGTCAGTATATCAGGGAGGAGCGGTAGTGTGGAAGCTAAATGCCAGTATATCAGGGAGGAGCGCTAGTGTGGCAGCTAGACGCGAGTATATCAGGGAGGAGCGGTAGTATGACAACTAGACGCCAGTATATCAGGGAGGAGCGGTAGTATGACAACTAGACGCAAGTATATCAGGGAGGAGCGCTAGTGTGGCAACTAGACGCCAGTATATCAGGGAGGAGCGTGTCATATATTTTTGAAGGGAGTGGGAGATCACTGTAGTGCATGCCCCATCTCTAACAAAAGATGTAGAGCCCCATCCTCTTCTATCTTCAATAACCCCAGAATATGAACCTTGAGTTATCTGCAGGTCTCGTTCTATTAAGTATTGTCTAGGAGATATAGATTATGGCCCTGATGAGAATGGTAATTACTAACTGGGAATCTGCCCCTTCTCCCATGATTCTGATAGCTCTGGAGCCCCCTTTAGTTTATCAATTCTGAGGAAAGTCTGGAGAATTTTCTCAGCCTGATTTAGATGAAGAAAACATGGATGTTGAGCAGTTGATAGATCTAGAGTCTTTTTATTTCCCCCTTCAGTAAGTCATTATGAGTTAATTTATCTCCAAACAATCAAACACATAGTCAATCACATTAGATTCTGACAACATGATGTACAAAGAAGTTGTTGACACAGATAGGTTTGAACTGACAAATTAACAGAAGGTCAATTCATGTTAATCATTTATTGACTGGCCTGAGCCTTCTGGTCAGTACATACATCTCTATTGTGATTTACACAAAGTAATAGAACAGTTGCACATTGGACCATTGTCCCAGACAATCAATAACAAGCATCAATATATGAGATGTCAACAAGTGTGAAAACATAGTAAACATTTTGATGTTGTACATATTAAGTATGATGGTGATGTCTCAACCATTAAATATCAGTTTTCCTGAAATTGGGTGTGGTGTCTACCAATGAGAAAAGTAACCTGGTGACTGGAGGATTAGGTAAGCCAGGGTCCATTGACTGATGGATCCACTTCAGGTCTGCCCGTATAGCTCCTCTGAAGGCCTCCCCATGCTCTGCTCATAGCCAAGTCATCCTCCCTCTCACTTGTGGTTCATCTCTTTCTCTCGGCTTCCCTCCCTCAGGTCTGATTTAGGTGGTTAATTTGCTGATGTGTTGGGTGGTTGTTGGTATGTAGCCACCAAGATCACTGATGAATATTCACATAAATATATACATTCCTACCAATACAATAATAAGAAGTAGGTCGGAAGAAATCTAAATTCCTGAAGTAGGAACTAGTTCCCCTCCCCCTCTTTTCCTCTCTAAGCTAGTGTTGGGTTAATTTGGGGTGGTCAGAGTTTATCACACTGTGTACGCCTTGTATCAACTTGTTCCTGCTGTATGTAAGTCCTCATTTGACCTGGGTCAGTGAACGTGTACAGTGAGACAATGACAAGAGTGAGAAGGTGTCAAGATGCATGTAAATAAATGACATACATTTATAACATTTCTTCCACACAATGGTGTTCACAATGTGTATAAATAATTCTCTGTGTTTTCCCAATTAACTACTTCTTCTTCTTGTGTCTAATAACTCTCTTCCATTACCTGTTGTTGTTGTGATGTTGAGTGTTGTGTTGTGTGGTGATGAGTGGTGTTGAGTGGTGTTGTGTTTTAAGTTATGTTGAGTAATGAGTTAAGTTCACTGCGCGTGATGGTGTTCCGCGAAGCACAACTTTCTCATGTATTGCAGTTCCTAAGTGCTCTTATCTAATTAAATTTGACATAAATATAAATATTTATTTCGCCAAACCCTATTAATTCAATAGATAAAGGAGAAAGGAAAGATTGATTTCACTTTCAGTTTTCTAGATTGTAAATAGGCATAGATAAGTCTGTTTTAGAACAAGGCACTTGTTCTAGTACACGAACTGTCATTTCAGCTGTAGGTAGTGATAGCATCTTTAACAATGTTTCTGGTGAAATGCACAAGATTGCTTTCGAATCATCACTTCGTACAGTTGTTTAGAATAGAATGTAGTATAATGCACTTCCCAAAGTTAATAATTATCTTTAAGAATATCAGAGATGGCAGTTCTATCTAAGAGAATATTAGAGAGTCATTTTGCCCGGGAATGGCTTTGCGTCGTTAGAATCTACAGTCGAGCATTTTTACATTTCAGAGGTTTTAATTAATAATAATACATTTCAATTGACATCACAAACACGGGTTTACATTACTTGATACTTGATACATCGGGTTCTTAGTCTAATCACGGGACTAACAAACGTACCTCGGATCCAGACTTCTGCCTTGCCCATTGAATTTTTGGTCACACAATCTTCTCACATCCGTCCATGAAGCGAGTTCAGACAAAAGTGCGGGCTTATCAACATTTCTGATGAAATAGTAATATATGCTAATTATGCCCTGGCGCGAAGGCGGGTCACGTGTTTCTCCTATCCAATGGGGTTCCGAGCTTGGTCTGATGAAATCTTTCTAAGAATCCACGTCATTTGTCACCTGTTCAGTTCCAGTTTCGATGTTAAGTTTTACGTCCTAATCTCCATTTGCGGTTGTGAAGTCAATTTCTTTTAATGTTGTTTCCTCTTTTTGCGGCAGGTGTTGATAAATGAATAATGTTGGCTGCGTTATGCCACAGAGCGGTAGTATGACAACTAGACGCCAGTATATCAGGGAGGAGCGGTAGTATGACAACTAGACGCCAGTATATCAGGGAGGAGCTGTAGTATGACAACTAGACGCCAGTATATCAGGGAGCAGCATTAGTATGACAACTAGACACCAGTATATCAGGGAGGAGCGGTAGTATGACAACTAGACACCAGTATATCAGGGAGGAGTGGTAGTATGGCAACTAGACGCCAGTATATCAGGGAGGAGCGGTAGTATGGCAACTAGACGTCAGAATGTCAGGGAGGAGCTGTAGTGTGGAAGCTAAATGCCAGTATATCAGTGTGGAGTGGTAGTGTGGAAGCTAGACGTCAGTATATCAGGGAGGAGTGGTAGTGTGACAGCTAGATGCCAGTATATCAGGGAGGAGCGGTAGTATGACAACTAGACGCCAGTATATCAGGGAGGAGCGGTAGTATGGCAACTAGACGCCAGAATGTCAGGGAGGAGCTGTAGTGTGGAAGCTAAATGCCAGTATATCAGCGTGGAGTGGTAGTGTGGAAGCTAGACGTCAGTATATCAGGGAGGAGTGGTAGTGTGGCAGCTAGAAGCCAGTATATCAGGAAGCTAGACGCTAGTATATCAGGGAGGAGTGGTAGTGTGGCAGCTAGACGCTAGTACATCAGGGAGGCGCGGTAGCGTGGTAGCTAGACGCCAGTATTTCAGGGAGGAGCGGTAGTGTGGCAGCTAGACGCTCGCCTGTTGCTGTGGTCGTGGGCTGGAAGCTGCATTGGAGGGATTTTTAAATCAGTGTTCCTGTCTCGTCCATACCATGTGGCCAAGTCATCCAGATATTTTCCTCTCGGTCTTCCTCTTGGTCTGTTCCCTTCGATCTTGCCAGTTGTCATTAAGTTCTCCAATCCATTTTTTCTTATAACATGTCCAAAACATTTTGACTGTCTACGTCTAATTTCTCTAATCAATTTACGATTTTCATTTGTCTCCTGTAGCACTTGGTTATTGGTTTTTCTGTCTGTCCATGATATTCTTTGCATTTTCCTCAGAAACCACATTTCTGCAGCCATCAGATGTTTTTCAGCTTGACTGCTCATTGTCCAAGTTTCACATCCATACAAAAGAATAGGCTCTATGTATCCCCTCAACACTCTTTTTCTCGTTTCAATTGACATCTTTTTATTGGTCAGAATGTTTGTCATCTTGCTAAAGGTTACTTTCGCCATGGCGATTCTTGTTCTAATCTTTTCAAGGCATCTCCCATGAGATGTTATGACTGTTCCGTGATAATTGTACCGATTCACTTGTTGAAGAATAGTCCCATTTACTTGTATATTACATTGTGGTATTTCATTCTTCCTAATGACTACCATAACCTGTGTCTTTTTACAATTTAATTCTAACCCCAGTTGCTCACTGTGTACAACAATCGCATCTACTAATTGTTGCAGATCCTGCTCATTGTCTGCAATCAGTACTGTATCATCTGCATATCTAATGTTATTGATGTTTCGTCCTCCAATGCTGATTCCATTTATGTCTTCTACATTTCTGAAAATATTTTCACTGTATAGGGAAAAAAGATCTGACGACATTACACATCCCTGCCTAACATCTCTCTTAATTGGCTGATATTGTCCTACTTCATTATCAATCCTTATTGCAGCTTGTTGTTTCCAATATATGTTTTTATAAGCCTAATGTCTTTCCCATCAATTTGTAGATCTGCAAGCATATTCAACATGCTGAAATGTCTAACTCTATCAAAAGCCTTTGTGTAGTCAATAAAGCAAAGATGAATATCCTTGTTTACTTCTATAGCACGTTCAATAACTGTTCGCAGCATATACACAGCATTTACTGTACCCTTTCCTTCTACAAACCCACATTGTTCTTCCCCTATTTCAGGTTGTATTTTCTTCCTCACTCTTTGTATGATAATTCGTAGTAAAATCTTTGTGATGTGACTTATTATACTAATTGTTCTATGTTGATCACATTCCAAGGCTCCTGATTTCTTTGGGATTGCAATAAATACAGAGTTACATAATTCAGAAGGTATATCTCCAGTATCATATAATGTGTTCAGCAGTCTGGTGACTTGATCTATTCCATATTCTTCTAAAGCTTTAATTATTTCTGTTGTGATGTTTTCTGCACCGGGGGCCTTGCTAGCTTTCATATGCTTAAGAATATTTCGAACCTCCTTCTTCAAAATTGGCGATCCTTCACTATTAAATATAACATCATACTGTTCCTCTCTGTTATCATCATAGAGGCTTTTCACATAATCTGTCCATACCTGTAGAATCTGATCTTTTTTTCAAATTATGATTTTGCCATCTTTAGTTTTTAGACAGCCTGCTGATGTACTTGTTCTTTCATTAGTAATTTCCTAAATTCTTTTGTGCACTAATTTCGTATTTTGACTGTTGTGTTGTTTTTCAATGTCTAAGCACTTTTCCTCAAGCCATGCTTCTTGTGCCTCTTTACATAATATTCTGACTTGTCTGTGAATTTCTTCAAATGTGGCAGAATTATTTTTGTTGAGTCTTCTTGTTTCCATTAGGTGTAAAATTTCTTCAGTCATCTATTTCTTACGACCCACCTACTTTAATTTTGGAATAGTTGTTTCTGCAGCCAAACTGATTGAATTCTTCAACATTTCCCATTGATCATCCACATCCTGGAATAGGATCTCTGGATCAGACAATATATAAAATCTGTTCTGTACTTCTATGTTGAATTTGTTTTGTATTTCCTTGTCATTACTCAATGTACAAATTGAAGAACCTACATTTGAAGAAATCCTATATGTAATCACACGACTTAAAAACAATAAGGCAACAGGGACTGATGGAATTGCTGCTGAATTTATAAAGGCAGGTGGCCATGCATTACATCTAAAGCTATACGAACTAATAATAAAAATCTGGAGGACAGAAGAATTACCCCATGACTGGAAAGAGTCATTATTGATACCTATCTTTAGGAAAGGAGACAAGTTACAATGTGGAAATTATAGAGGAATATCACTACTGTCCACAAGCTGTAAGATACTATCCGCAGTATTACTAAATAGACTAAAACCATATTCAGAAGACATATTAGGTGACTACAGGCGGGTTTTAGACAAAACAGATCAACAATAGATTAGATATTTATCTTACGACAAATAGCCGAGAAACATTGGGAATATAAAAGAGATCTCCATAACATTTTTGTGGATAGTGTTCATAGGAATAGTCTATGGAATGCTATGCAGGAATTTGGAATACCAAGGAAGTTAATCAACATGACCAGACTATGCATGGAAGATACTTATAATATAGTAACATATAAAGGCAGGAAATCAGACCCCTTCCAAATAACATCTGGCTTGAAACAGGGTGATGCACTATCGCCGCTACTCTTCAATCTGGCTCTAGAGAAAGTTGTAAGGAAGATAAAGGAGGAATGTGATATTGGAGGAACATCCAAGCTGCTTGGTTATGCAGATGATATAGATATTATAGGGCAAAGTGAACAAAAGACATTGGAAATATTGACCCACTTAAAGGAAAAAGATCAACAGATGGGGCTGGTTATCAACCAAGATAAGACAGAATATATGGTAATTTCAAGAGACGGAATGGCTAAAAACTCTGGCCACATACAAATAGATAATATGACCATTAAAAGAACGGAAACATACAAATACCTGGGTACAATCTTCAACTGCTCCAACATCATAAGGGAAGAAATACAAACTAGAATCAACTCTGGAAATAAGATATACTATGCACTACAACATCTACTAAAATCAAAGGCGCTATCTCGTAACACCAAAATCACAATATACAAAACACTGATCAGACCAGTTGTGCTGTATAGCTCTGAAACCTGGAGTACAACGAAAGGAGACGAAGCCTTGTTACAAACCTTTGAGAACAACATTTTAAGACGCATCTTTGGACCCATTTGGGATACACAAAGTGGAGAGTGGAAAAGAAGAAGACGTTTATGATCTGTTTAAGTCCCCGCTAATCACTGGTATCATGAAGGCTAATAGACTACAATGGCTGGGGCATATAGAAAGAATGGAAGATAATAGGGAAACAAAACTCGCTTACACTCAGGAAATAAATGACCGTAGACCCCGAGGTAGACCAAGAAGACAGTGGAGAGATAATACATGTACAGACCTACAAGCACTTGGAATCAACGACTGGCAAGAGAAGGTCCACCAGAGAGACGAATGGAGACGGATTGTATTTGCAGCAAAGAACCTCAATGGCTCGGAAAGCTGAAGAAGAAGAAGAAGAAGAAGAAGAAGAAGAAGAAGAAGAAGAAGAAGAAGAAGAAGAAGAAGAAGAAGAAGAAGAAGAAGAAGATTACTCAATGTACAAAAATCATATTAAGTGTTTCCTGTTATATACTTGACTTTCTTCAACTTTATCCTCAATATTCCTGTAAGTAATCTGTGGTCACTATAACAATCAGCACTGAGAACTGTTTTTGCTATTGTTAACGCGTTTCTAAATCTTCTGCTAATCAGAATGTAGCCAGTCTGGTTTCTAATCCTGCTATCAGGACTCCTCCATGTTCATAATCTTTTAGGGTGTTGCTTAAACCAGGTGTTTCCTACGATCATTTCCTGTTCTTTTGCCCACTCTACGAGTATGTATCCTCTTTCATTTCTCTCTCCTAAACCATAGTTTCCTACTGTGTATCTATCACCCTGATTTCCTAATTTTGCATTGAAGTCCCCTATTATGATGTTTATTTCTGAACGTTTACATTTATTTAAGGCAGACTCTATGTCATTATAAAATTCCTCGACACTATCTTCACTGGATTCTCCTGTTGAGCATATACTTGAATAACATTTATGTTAAAAGGTCTGTCACTTAATTTAACTAGTAGAGCTCTGTCCGACACGGCCCAATATCCTTGAACAGATTTTGATGTTTTCCGGTCCAAAATAATTGCCACTCCCCTTTGTCAATCTTCACCTCCAGAATAAATAATCTTAAAATCTTCGTCTATCTTGATGCCTGCTCCTGTCCATATTGTTTCGCACATCCCTAAAATATTATTGTTTTCTCTTTCCATTTCTTGTTTTATGTTATCTAATTTTTCGTCGTCGTTTAGCGTCCTAACATTCCATGTTGCTAATTTTAATATCTATGTCCTTGTCTTGCGATGATCAGTCTTAAGGCCAATCATAATGTACTAGGCACTTTTAAAGAGGTAGTTTGCCGTTGCTTTCCTCTATAGCAGTAACCATATTGGTCGTTTGACCGCAGCCATTGTCTCGCGAAAGAGATCCTCTGATAGCCGTCGCGAAACTTGAGACCATAACCAACAAGTATTTGTCGGCTGCCCTCAAAATTTTATCCACCACCTGCTTTCCGTGGCTTCTTTTGAACACTTCCAATAAACGAATACGAAATAACACCACATAATCCACTGGAAAACACTAAACAGCGTCTCCCACAGAATAAAAGCGTCACGCAGTCGCCATTTTACCGGAATTTTATTATGTAATCTTAAAAAAAAAAAAAATAGTTGCATGCCCTTCACAGGACGTAGCTGTCAACCCCAGCATTTTGGCTATTCGTGATTCCTGGGCTAATTTTACGCTCAGTAGTTTGTCATTGCCGGGCTCCCTGGCCGAGGGGTTAGCAGCTTTCTCCGTAACCCCGAATACTCTCGTGGTTGACGTCAGCGCACGAGAATTGGAAGCGGTTCGAGTCGCGCCAGTGACTTATGAGAGTATTAAGCTGGTCGCTCAGAAAGTAGTGGCAAACTACTGAGCGTAATCTTGCTAAGAAATCAACATACAACTGAAATATGCTGATGTTGACAGTGATGTCCTGTAAAGGATATGCAAAAAAAAAAAAAAAAAACAGCACCGCTGTTTCGACCCCGGGTGTACGGGATTACGAATCGTGTCCGTCAGACTTTCGCCGCGGAGACCGGCTATACTACTCTCGTCAATTCTACGCCTGTGAGACCTGGTCACTTACTAATCAAGCTGAACAGCGCATAAATGCTTTTGAATATAATTGTTATAGGCGGGTTCTGTTGTCATGTTCTCCAATGCCTCTCTTTTCATCACATGACCACAGAAAGCTGTGTTTATCATGTCCATGGTAAACATTGCCTCAGTGAGTCATGTATTATTGTTTATTTTTCATGCGTATTAATGCTTATTGTTCTTTTGTTGTCTAAGATTAGCTTCATAAGTGATGTTGAATGAAATAATGTATGAGAGGAATTAGAGAAGAAGGGCAGAATATCAGACGGGCCTGCGCGCCCAATTCTTAACCCTTTGAAAATAAAGATTGTTCGTTCGTTTGTATTAGTCTACTGACAGTAATATATAACTGGGCATTGCCCTCATTTTCACACCCTGGGCTACAAACGAATGCATTGGCAAGTTTACTTTCAGTGTAGCCTGATTACAATAGTGTACAGCTGGACGTTGCCCTCACTTTTATACCCTAGGCTAGAAAAGAATTGGGAAACGACAGGAAGTCATCAGTAAAAACCAGTAATGTCCACGACAAACGCCCACAGTTGGCTAGAGTACACAAAGTTTATTTCTTGCAGACTACCAAACACTTCCTTGGAGATGTATCTTATCCTAATATCATTTGTTATAAAGAATTACGTATTTCTTTTGGTTTGTCAGACTGCCCCCTTGAGCATTGGATTTTCAGGATTTTGTTAAATGAATGTTCTTGACAAAACTGGAGCATAAGTAACTCATTGCTAGAAAGTCTTAACTAGAGCAAGGAATTTTAGGATGTGTTATATCCTGTGTGTGTTATTATTATACAGTTATTTTAAGAATGGTTTAACCTACTCTGATGAAAATTTTGCGTTTTTTTGTTGGACCGATAAGTCTAGATTATTTTGTGTGTGTGTGTGTGTGTGTGTGTGTGTGTGTGTGTGTGCGCGTGTGTGTATGTGTGTGTGTGTGTGTGTGTGTGTGTGTGTGTGTTTAAAGGATCAGGGCGTATTTCAGCAATAGTACTTCCTTTTCTGCCTTTCTAGGTTATATTATGATCATGTTAAATAATGTTATTCCATCTTCATACATTTTGTTCCTAAAAAATTAACATGTTATGCCATTTTCATATATTTTGTTCCCACAAACGTGAAACCGTATGCCATTTTCATACATTTGTTTCCTACAAAATCCATATGTAATGCAATTTTCATATATTGTATACCTACAAAATCCACATATTATGCTACTTTAATATATTTTGTACCTACAAAATCCACATGTTATACCATTTTCATACATTTTATTCCTACAAAACCACATGCCGTGAACATTACATACCTATAGAAGTGATTTTCTTACCTAATAATACAAACATTTTTCTACTACTAGAAAAAGGAGCCGAAAGGCAAGACATTACATTGGCATCTTTCCGTCTTGACAGACGATAGTTTGGTACATTGTGCTTCAAAAAGGCTTAATAACTACAACCCATGATAAGGCCAATTCGCGCTGTACATGTTCGTCCACAGTGGATGCATGTGAACACATGGTCATTTCCACCATCATGCACCATCTTACGTCACTCACGCTCTATATGTGCTTTATCTGCAATCATGTTCTCCTTTGTCTTTATTCCATTTCTGATAGTTGTCCTCCATGCAACACGTTCAATGCTCCCAATGTGCATTATCAATGCCTGTATTAATCATGTCCCGCTTACACACATCTTTGTATCGTCGTAGAGGCCGACCCTGAGATCTCCTACCCGCCTATAATCACAAAAAACAAAAAGATGTCCTTTGGTATTCTATCATCATCCATCCTCCTAAAGTGTCCTATCCATCTAAGTCTATGAAGACTGAGCATGGAACACACCGTCACACAACCTGATCTTTCCAATACTTCGGTATTTGTGGATTTGTCTTGCCACTTAATACAAATTATTCTTCGCAGATACCGCATATGAAAGCTGTTTAAGCGTTTCTCTTGGTGTGAGTAAGTTGACCAGGTTTCACCGCCATAAAGAAAAATATGAAATAAATTTGGTGGAACTGCGGTAAAGCTGTGAAAATATAAACAATATAAAATGACACAAAGTAGTGCAGCTTTACATAACATAATTACAACACATACAGGACGTTGCGGCGACTAGCCTTCATCAGCAAACAAATACACACAACTGCCATAAAGAAGAGTACTAAAGACACAGGCTTGGTGGACAAGAACTTTTGTTCTGGCAGTAAGTTTCCTGTTCTCCCAGACTCGTTTTGCTAACATGTTCATTGTTGTTGCTGCTTTGTCAATCCTGATGTTGATTTCCTGATCTAGGGATAATTTGCTATTTACCACTGATCCTAGATATGTAAAATGGTCTACTATCTCCAGTTCGGCGTCGTCAATAAAGACTGATGGTACCCCATGTGCACCTTGTGACATAATCTGTGTCTTCGTTTTGTTAATTGTTAAACCAAATTCAGAACAAGCATTGGAGAATGCAGTTAGTAGATGTTGTAGTTCTTCTACAGAGTGGGTCATAATTGCAGCATCATCCGCAAAAAGCAACTCTCTAATTAGTACCCTCCTAATTTTGGTCTTGGCCTTCAATCTCTGGGCATTATAGAGGCCGCCATCTGAGCGTGAGTGAATGTATATACCGGCATCCTGATCACGAAAGGCATATTTCAATAGAAGTGAAAAGTATATTCCAAAGATGGTGGGGGATAGTTCACAACCCTGCTTAACTCTACTCTTGATTTCAAACTCTTCTGAAGTTGCACCATCAAACTTGATTATACCCTTCATGCCTGTGTGGAACGATTCCACAATGGACAGAAGAGTTGGTGGGCAGCCAATCTTCATTAGTGCCTTGAACAGACCCTCACGACTGACCAAATCAAATGCCTTTGTGAGGTCGATGAAGGCAATAAACAGTGGTTGATTTTGTTCCCAGCATTTTTCTTACATTTGTCGCAATGAGAATATCATATCAATGGTAGACCGAATCTGTCGGAAGCCGCACTGTGATTCAAGGTAGACTTTATCTCCTAGGACTTGAAGTCTGCACAGAACAATTCACAGAAGTGAGATACCCTAATAGTTGTTACAGTCGCTCCGATCGCCCTTGTTCTTGTACAGTGTTATGATGCTTGAATCTTTGAAATCCTGTGGAATTTGTCCTTCTCGCCAGCATAGCTCTATTAGCTGGTGGATCTGTAGAGTGAGTGTGTCTTGCCCACTCCCGATAACCTCTATTGGAATCCCATCCTTCCCCGGAGCCTTGCCAGATTATTTATAGCACACTTAACTTCTGTTATGGTGGGAAGTGTGTCCAGGTAGTCAAGAGTTGGCAGGGCCTCTATGGTGTTGAGAGCATTATCCGCTAGTTTGGTCTCACTTGAGTAAAGCTCTAAATAGTGCTCTACCCATCTACCCATATGCTGTTTCTTATCAGTGATGATTTATCCAGTCAAGGTTTTCAATGGTGCACTTCTTTTGATCATTGGACCACAGGCTTTCTTTATCTCTTCATACATGCTTTTGATGTTTCCCTTATCACTTGAGGTTTTGAATGGACTCACATAACTTAATCCAATAGTCATTTTCACACTGCCTGGCAGCCTTTGCACATCCTTCCTAGATTGCTTCAGCTCACCGAGAGTGTTACGCGTTGTTCTTCCCTTATTTCTTAAGAGAGCTGTCTTCGTTTTATCAATCAAAGGCTGCAGTGTCTGGCTGTTTGCCGCAAACCAGTCCAACCTTTTGTGATCAAACCAGTCCAGCCTCTTGTGATCCACAGTGCCGTAAACCCCTACGGCAGTTTTATGCAGAGTTTCCTTAAGTTTACCTCACTTTTCACATACTGTACAATTTTATGATGAATCAGTGAAAGCGTCTTCAAGTTGCCGTTGAAACTCAAAGCAATTTTTAGGATCTTGAGTGTTAATTATATTAATTCTTGGTCTAGATTTATGTTTAGCTGTGTAGATTATCTTTGGTCTCAGTCTAACCCTTGCAACAACCAAAAAAATGATCCGTATTACAGTCAGCACTGTGGTAACTTCGAGTTAATGATGTGTGGTTCAGATGTTTTCTCTGTGTGATGATGAAGTCCATCTGATGCCAATGACCGGATCTTGGATGTTTCCATGTGACCTTATGCAGCTCTTTTGTTTTTAAAAAGGAGTTTGTAATACATAGGTCATTACTGGTGCAATGCTCCAGCAGCCTTTGCCCATTTTCATTCATGCGACCGATGTTGTATTTTCCAAGGCACACTGGTCATGAACTCGAGTCCTTGCCCACACGAGCGTTGAAATCACCGAGCATATAAATGTAGTCAGATTTTGGAACTGCTTTGATCACAGAGTCTAACTGCTCATAGAACATATCCTTCACATCATCAGAGGAAGCGAGTGTCGGTGCATATGCAGTGAGAATGGTGAAAAACCACAGGAGGTTGCCAAGCGCAGGGATAATAGCCTTGCATTACCTCCAATTGGGATCTCAATCATTCCCATTAGCGAATTCTTCACTGCTAAGCCAACACCATGTTGCCTTTTTCTGCCAGACCTCTACCCTTCCAAAAAATAAAGGTGTAATTGTTTTCCCTGAGTGACTCTTCCTCAGCGAGGCGAGTCTCCTGCAGGCCAGCAATATCAATGTTAAGACGATTGAGTTCGGCATCAATCACAGCCGGTTTTATCACATCGTCAATATTTGTCAAGTCAGTGGAAAATTCCAATTCCAATTCCAATTTTCAAAAACAAAAATTCCAAATTCGGCCTCGTCTAACCTGCTTCATCAGCTGTGGTTATTGTTGAGGTCCGTGGTTTTTGTGGGTTTCTTCACCCTAATTCTTGTCTTGTGAGTCCTAACTCGGACTAGTTATGTAGCGTTTGTGTCTGTGACCAGTGCAGTGGAAAATCCTGGACACATGGTTCTTATGTTCCAGGTTGCAAGCCGTAGCTTGAGGTTTCTATTTTTCTTTTTATTAGTACCTAGTGCATTGGTTGTACAGCCTGCGATTCAGATTTTGTCCTAGCCCCAAGCACCCATTGAAGCAGGCAGGCTGTGGCGGATCAGCACCCAATTGGCCGGGGGCTGCCCAGTTTGAGGCGGGCGGTAGCTGATCAGTGACACCTGTAGATATCTCCCACCGTCAGAGGCAACCCGTGGCGTCCCATGTCTACGCCAATTGACAAGGACTTATAACCCGTAAATGTTACCTCTCGCTTTGATTCCGAGACCGGTTAAGACCAGTGATGGAGTTATTGCCTCTCCATAGCACAAAGCCTGGGCTAAAATATAAAGACCATGTGTTGCCCATGCAACATGATCCCTCTTTCGGCCTGCCTAGTTCACTCCAGAGGAAAGGTAACACCTATACATCTGGAACAAGACAAGCTGCAGAAGCTGCCGGATAAGCAAAGCAATGATCTAACTATCCGCCTGTCGGAGCTTCGATCCTAGACCAGCTGCCAACCAAGGCTTAGGGCCTGGTCTGCCCTGCCATGACATTTTGTCTTTAGGTTGCATTTCCTCGCACCAGGATAAGGCTTGTACCCTCCCAATTGTGCTCTTCCGCCCGAAGCCGTTGGCACAATGTGGGGTGTCGGATTTGGTAAGCGCCGCCCAACATTCGGCGCTAACAGAAAGCAGGTAGTACCGTCTACTGTCATACGGTAGCTCAGTCATATCTGACAAAGACCTGACTACATGAAAAGGCAAATAAAAGGCAAGAAAGGCAAGAGGAATGACTTAATTGCACCAGATCCCACATAGCTCAGTCTCACTCGCAGAGCAGCTAACCGCCTGCCCGAAGTATCCAACAGAGCACGAACTCTTGGATTCCCGCAATACTTCGGTCTCCTTAAAAACTGCTCTCGCGATCCCAATGATGGGTATAAAGTCGAAACCGGTACCTTTTGAGCACGAGGCAGGTGGTTTAACCACTCCGCCATGAAGATGCCAGTCTACCTATATCGGCAGAACAGAGAGGCAGTTAATCAATAGCGTCATCGAACACATACCCAATTGGATTGACAAGATAGTACACACAGCTGATGGAAACCTGACCAAACCGACACACCACAAACCGCCTACGTCATTTATTGCGCGGCACGTCTTGGAAACCGGTCATTGATAGAGACAATGAGTGTCGTGTGTTGTGTAACACACAAAATAGTCGCTTGTTAAAGTTCGCAGAAGCCATCATGATTAATCGAAATCTACATAGGTCAGTTATGTGCAGACAAAACGACATTATAGTCAATTTAAAATTACCGTGGTAGACAATTAAAATTATTGTGCGAACATGTGTATATTTCAGCTTGAAGGATTTATCTATTTACTTTACTTTATGTTGTGTGACTTCTGCAGTATGTACCTGACGAGATGCAGCGGAAGATGCCTGGCAATAAATCGCGCAATCTATTGTTTGTGTCTTGGTTACGCAGATCTACGGTTTATTAACAAACAAAGAATTGGGGATGGATAAGGTATTATATCCACATGAAGAAAGAGTGAAGCGCGTCTGGCTGAGTGACTTGAATATTTGTCTATCTTTCAGGAAACCCGTGTTCAAATTCCAATTAAGTTAATTTATTTTAATTTTTTCTGTCAGGAGCAAACAGAAAACCCTAACCTGAAAGGTTTGCGGAGACTGCACTAGCCAGGAGGCTTTAATTCCTCACGCTCAAAGGCCCCTCCTGCCTACACCGCAAGGTAATATATGCAATAATTACAGCTTTTACAGACACAATACAGGGAATGTACCTGTACTGAAGCTTAGTTTGTTCATAACCTCAGATAACTCACGCACGTGAGGAAGACCCAGAGATGCAATCAGGAAGATTGCAGTAGCATAATAAATTGGAAGACGGCATTGCGTCCAGAAAAACCAACGATGAAGACCTACAAAAAACAAATGAAACCATAAACTGATTAGAGAGACTAGATGTTGACAGTCAAGATATTTTGGGGCACGTTATGAGAAGAAATAAACTGGAGAACTTGGTGACAACTGGCAAATATTGAGGGGAAAATAACAAGGAGAGCGCAGAAAGGTAAATATCTATATTGTTTGGCCACATGAGAACACAGCGATTTGGAAGCAGACCGTCTTACGCTGTCTGCGAGTTCATACAGTAGTTAGTTAGTTAGTTAGTCGCGGTTCCAACTTCACGGCAACGGGTCGTCCCCATATTGCTCCGCTCCTGTGCCAGTGAATATCACACAAAATGCTCCTCACTGCCCTATGTGAACAATGGAATAGACAGGAGTGTCGGCAAGCCAACAGCCCGCACAGGTACACTGTGCATAATACAATCATACAGTTGTATGAGTGCCCATCATTCAGAAACAATGACAAACTACTAAATGTAAACTTGCCTAGAAATCACAAACAGCCACAAATGGTGTTGACTGCGACGTCCTGCTATGTAAATGATAATCAGCTTTAGTCTTTGTTGTTGAAAACATTTATAGGTACTAAAGCTCCTTGCTTACCATGATATATTTATCTCTAGTTAAAACAGGTAGTCTCCTAATTATTACATACAGTGTCGACTTACTTCAGATCCTGGGGGTTACGGGGTGTCAGGCATTGGTAGCACCTTTGGTAAGGATGGCTCTCTTGTCCTTTCAGGACCCATCCCCCACTGGTCCAAGTCTGACACCCAGCTCGTGCCTGTGGCTCCTAGTAGCTGTCAGCATGCGACAGCGGCCACCCCCCGGGCAACAGCTGTGAGAGGCTGGCTAAACCAGGCATGGGTATCCGATTTGGTGTCAAACCAAGAGGTAAACTAGGGTATGCCTACCCAGCATGTGAAGACAGGATTCGGCAGACTGCGCGGAAGAAATCATTCCTGATTCAACGGGCAAGACGGCGTTTACCTGCAAAGCGTTGTGGAACGTAATGAGCACGGCAAGGCACGTAGAGCGCCCTGGTCATCCACTGCACCTGTATTCGTCTCCAATCGTCTCGACTTGTCTTGCCACTGGACTCAGATGGACTCAGGCGAGAGAGTGAGGTCGACGAATTGCGCAACTCTTCCTCACTTTAATCCAGTTCATCGCGCAAGTCATTCTTCATCCAACGTCACATATCACCTTCAAGCCCTGTGGCGATGGGCGAGCGGCAAAGCGGCATTCGTGGGTACGCTGGCAGCCGTAGTCGCAGACCTGCACACAGGCGGCTCAGGCCATATGGTCGTCTTCTACTGACCGGAGCAGCAGTGGGATTCGGCAGCCCCCTGAGCGACTGAGCAGCCCTCTATAGGAAAACACTGCTCACCTCCATAGCACGAGGAAGGGGATAGAAAAGGTGCCCTAAACATTGTCTGCTTCATCACTACCTAACCAGCTAGCCGCGGTTGGTGGGTACCCTAACTGCGGTCGACATACAAAGAAAGATAAAACAAGCATAGCTAAAAGAGTAAACCATATTCCCTTAACAATTGGAACTTGGAATGTACGCACCCTACTTGACAGAGACGGGGCGTCGGGTCCAGAGAGACGAACAGCACTGATTGGGAGAGAGCTGGGCAGGTACAACATCGACATTGCAGCCTTGAGCGAGACACGACTTGCAGAAGAAGGCCAAATCTGTGAAATTGGTGCCGGCTATACATTTTTCTGGAGTGGAAGGAAAAGCGAGGAAAGACGCCAATCCGGTGTGGGATTTGCCATTAAGTCGGCCCTGGTCGGCAAATTATCTGGATTTCCAAAGGCTATAAACGACAGGCTCATGACCATGAAGTTGCCTCTGCTGAATGGAAGGAAGCACGCAACCATTGTGAGTGTCTACGCACCAACTATGACCAACGAAGATGATGTCAAGAACAAGTTCTATGAGGACCTGCACAATGTATTAACATCTGTTCCCAAAGGAGACAAACTTATACTCCTTGGGGATTTCAATGCCAGAGTAGGCACGGACACCACCTCTTGGAGTGGCATTATTGGAAAGCATGGAGTCGGAAATTGTAACAGCAATGGACTCCGCCTCCTTCAGACATGTGCCGAACATGATCTCCTGATTACGAACACAATTTCCGTCTCCCCATGAGAAATAGGACATCGTGGATGCACCCTCGCTCGAAACACTGGCACCTCATTGACTATGTCATCGTCAGGAGGAGTGACAGACAAGACGTTCGAGTGACAACATCCATGTGTGGTGCCGAATGTTGGACAGACCATCGTCTCATTGTCTCGAAAATGAACATCCACATCAGGCCACCACGGCGTCCTCAAGGGGCGAAAATGCAAACAAAGCTAAATGTCACCCGCCTAAACAGCAAGAAAATGCAGCAGTCGTTTGAAAATATGCTGGAAGACCGCCTCAAGCCCAATGCTGAAGCTAAACAGGATACAGAAACAGAATGGAGAGCCCTAAAGGACACAATTTACAACACTGCTATGGAAATCCTGGGTCCAGCCCCCCGAAAGCATAAAGACTGGTTTGATGAAAATTCCGAAGACATCAACCAATTGCTGGCCGAGAAACATCTTCTCCTCAAGGCATATTTGAATGCCCCAAAGTCAACATAAAAAAAAGATGCTTTCAAGAATATTCAGAGAGTAGTGCAGCAGAAACTTCGGCACATGCAGGACTCCTGGCTGAGCAGCAAAGCTGATGAAATTCAGGGCTTTGCTGACAGACATGATATGAAAAACTTCTACGACTCACTGAAAGCGGTCTATGGTCCTTCATCACCAGGCCCTCCTCAGTGCAGACGGGGGAACATTGGTCACTGATAAGAAAGAAATCCTCCAACGCTGGGCAGAGCATTTCAGCAACATCTTAAATGCAACTTCCTTCTTCGATGATGAAACCATCAACTGCCTTCCTCAAGTTCCCACCAATGAGACACTTGATGACCTGCCAACCATAGTGGAAATAAACAAAGCCATCCAGCAACTCTCCAGCGGCAAGGCACCTGGTCCTGACTCCATCCCAGCAGAGATATACAAGGCAGGTGGGCCGGTCCTAACAGAGCAGCTTCACCAAGTCTTCACAAACATATGGATGAACGAGACCATGCCACAAGATTTTAAGGACGCGTCAATAGTCCACCTTTACAAACGTAAAGGAAACCGCCAATCCTGTGACAACCACCGAGGCATCTCCTTGCTTTCAATTGCAGGGAAGATACTCGCCAGAATTCTTCTCAATCGCCTCACAGCCCATCTCGATCAAGGTCTTCTTCCTGAGAGTCAATGTGGCTTCAGAAAAGAACGTGGAACTGTTGACATGATTTTCGCTGCAAGAGAAATGTCAGGAACAGAACTGCGAAATGTTCTCCACTTTCATTGACCTTACCAAGGCTTTTGATACAGTCAGCAGAGAAGGACTGTGGAAGATTATGGCAAAATATGGCTGTCAACGAAAGTTTGTCCAAATAGTGCGGCTATTTCATGACGGCATGCAGGCAAGAGTACAGGAAAATGGTGAACTGTCTGAACCCTTTCCTGTCACCAATGGAGTGAAGCAAGGATGTGTCCTGGCACCAACACTGTTCAGCCTCATGTTTTCAGCCATGTTGATGAATGCCTTCGAGAACGACGACATTGGAATAGACATCAACTACCGTATGGATGGAAAGTTATTCAATCTCAGAAGGCTGAAAGCTAAAACCAAAATTAACAGCGGCACCGTCAGAGAGCTCCTGTTTGCTGATGATTGCGCTCTATACGTCAACTCAGAGGCGGACATGCAACATAATGTTTCAGCTTTCTCACATACCTGTGCCAACTTTGGGCTCAATATCAACTTGGAGAAGACTGTAGTTATGTACCAGCCAGCTCCAGGGAATAATCACACTGTGCCGAATATCAAAGTGAATGATCATAGACTAAGTGTTGTGGACAAATTCACCTATCTTGGCAGCACCGTGTCACAAGCTGCCACAATCGATGACGAAGTGAATGCAAGAATCTCCAAGGGCAGTGCAGCCTTTGGCAGACTGTACAAGAATGTATGGGACAGAACTGGAATAAGCCTGCAAACAAAGCTAAAAGTCTACAAAGCAGTTGTATTATCCACACTGCTATATGCTTGTGAAACCTGGACTGTTTATCAGCGACACGCTAGGAAATTAAACCACTTCCACACAGTCTGCCTAAGTAAGCTACTGAAGATTAAATGGCAAGACAAGATTCCAGACACTGAAGTCCTAGAAAGAGCATCCATGCCCAGTATCCACACTCTACTGATGAAGAATCAGATTCGCTGGGCTGGTCACTTGACTCGCATGCCAGATCACAGGCTCCCTAAACGAATTTTCTACAGCGAACTGCGTTGTGGTAAACGCTCCCAAGGTGGCCAGAGGAAACGTTTTAAAGACACTCTGAAAATTTCACTGAATGCTTTTGGAATTCATCATGACACCTGGGAGGCTGCAGCCAGAGACCGAAATTCGTGGCGTGCATCATTGCGCAAAGGTGCAGTCATATGTGAGGCAACCAGGACTGCAAGAGCTGTGAAGAAAAGGCAGGACAGAAAAACCACTGCAGGAAATCCTCCTCCAGAGACGTCAAGCATTCTTTGCCCACATTGTCAAAGAACATTTCGAGCCAAAATAGGCCTTATCAGCCATCTTAGAACCCACGGCTCCACACCTTCAACCCCACTGGATGGAATGAATGGTCATCATCATTCTTGATGGACAAACAACACAACAACACACTTCAGATCCGATTTTGTAGTTTGTTAAACGCATGAAGCAGTAGTGGATTGTAATTGCTATTTTACTATTGTTTATGCTATTAATACGCAACATATCTTCATGTAAAGGACAATGAGGGAACAGCCAGAGCTCAGCCTCTTCTTCTTCTACTTTTCTTCTTTCTTCTCTTGTTTTTCTTCTTTCTTTTTCTTTCTTCTTCTTTAATCTTCTTCTTTCTTCTTCTTCTTTCTTTCTTCTTCTTCTTCTTCTTCGTCTTCTTCTTCTTCTTCTTCTTCTTCTTCTTCTTCTTCTTCTTCTTCTTCTTCTTCTTCTTCTTCTTCTTCTTCTTCTTCTTCTTCTTCTTCTTCTTCTTCTTCTTCTTCTTCTTCTTCTTCTTCTTCTTCTTCTGCTTCTTCTTCTGCTGCTGCTACTGCTGCTGTTGCTGCTGCTGCTGCTGTTGTTGCTGCTGCTGCTGCTCCTCCTCCTTCTTCTTCTTCTTCTTCTTCTTCTTCTTCTTCTTCTTCTTCTTCTTCTTCTTCTTCTTCTTCTTCTTCTTCTTCTTCTTCTTCTTCTTCTTCTTCTTCTTCTTCTTCTTATTCTTTCTGAAACGGCAAAGTATCACATTACAAAACAGGTCAAAGGACGTGTGATATCTTTATATATCAATGGTCCTTGGAAAGGATTCCTAGCTCTTAGGAGGGATCGAATATGTTACCTTTTGAGCCGAGGTTGACACCGTAACCTCTCAGCCACACCTCATCCTGTTTACTATTTACTCCAAGTCAGTTATACTTTCTTTGTAGACCAGTTTACTTGTGCCGATTTTGCATACTGGCACATATATTGCAACGAACAGTTTGACGTTAATGAGGCGGGAGATAACCATTATATTCATTCAATGATCGGATTCACATATACAAAGAAGAGGCGCTATGAAAGACTGAATCGTTCTACCGTGAACAGTTGAAATAAGAAGAACATTGAAGTAAATTACCCAAAACAGATTGCCTAACACACGTAATCAATCGTTCGGCGTAAACATTCTTAGGTCATCAATAGTCAGGTAATATCAATACTGCGGACAGACAGACAGACAGACAGACAGACAGACAGACAGACAGTTAGGTAGGTAGGTAGGATAGATAGATAGACAGACAGACAGACAGACAGACAGACAGACAGACAGACAAAACGTAGCCCCCCCCCCCCCCCCCCACTTCCTCCCCGTGATTTGAACCTTCTGCGTTCAAATGAAGAAAGCTTCTTGCTGAGGGAATACGTGAACCTAGATGTACTGTCGATAACGTTTCAATCAGGGCAAGTGTTTGAGAACACGTGAACCCACTGAGGAGGTTGGTGTTGACAAATAAGGGAAACGCTGACAAAGAAAATTGTAGAATCCTGGAACACAAGACATGAATACCTCAAGCAACACTGGGTAAGATTACTTGCACCTAGCTCAATGAAGTGCCAGGCATTGTCTACTTCCATTTTAGAATACAACTGTTTCAATTCTACGACCACATTACTCAATCTAACCTACTTCTGGAATGCAGTTGACAAGTAGGTCAGGATTATGCCGCCTATATCCGTTTTTCTGAGGTAAACATTCGGGATCTATAAATTTACTGGTTGACTTTTGTGATATAAAATTATGAATATTTTATGTCCATCACAATTATTATATTGTGATATCCATTAAGAACATGAAATTCTTATCAATGTTGATATTAGTACAAGTAATGTAATACTCATAATTTTGTAGTCCTTAGAGTGTGGCGCATTAAACAGAAAATTGGTCGAGAATCTTTCAGGGCTCTAAAAAAAAAAAAGGTATGTGGTGTGTAAATATTGATAGAATATAATCTTATTCATGTAGCAGATCAAATCTGTGGTGTTTGAAGTGTCAGACCTTCACAAAATGTGTGCTATGGTATTATGTGGTGAGGTAGCCTGTTCTTTTCATGTCCTTTCTGTACAATTCCAAGAAAAGTCTTAATAATTATTCGGCACCCGTTTTAGGATGCTGGGTGAGTTCAAGAGCCGTACTGGATGGCAAACAGATCCTACCCATGCTGGTAATTCTTGTTGTTGTTGTTGTTGTTGTTGTTGTTGTTGTTGTTGTTGTTCTTCTTCTTCTTCTTCTTCTTCTTCTTCTTCTTCTTCTTCTTCTTCTTCTTCTTCTTCTTCTTCTTCTTCTTCTTCTTCTTCTTCTTCTCCTCCTCCTCCTCCTCCCTCTCCTCCTCTTCCTCCACCTTCTTCTTCTTCTTCTTCTTCTTCTTCTTCTTCTTCTTCTTCTTCTTCTTCTTCTTCTTCTTCTTCTTCTTCTTCTTCTTCTTCTTCTTCTTCTTCTTCTTCTCCTTCTTCTACATATGTCTGGTCTGTCCACGACATTCTCAACAGCCTTCTCTTTCCACGATATTCTCAATATTCTTAAGACACAACCACTTTTCAATTGCCTCCATTTTTATCACTATGTCATTACTCTTTGTCTATCCTTCTACCCACACAGAAGAATGGAATATACTCTCTCTCTTCTCTCTCTCTCTCTCTCTCTCTCTCTCTCTCTCTCTCTCTCTCTCTCTCTCTCTCTCTCTCTCTCTCTCTCTCTCTCACCTTTGCAGCAAAATGGAAACTCTAAATCTGGTGCAGTTCAAATCGCTTAAGTGATCTCTGATGGGGCGAATTTATGTTGTGAAGAACATTACTTTAATACGTTGTAAATGCGACAATAAGACCCATCAGAAGAACAAAGCAAAGACCAGGAAGATATTTGCCATGCAAATCAGTAAACTTAAAAAAACAACCTCAGAGACGAGGCAGTGAGTGAAAATTATGAGACAGAACTAACTGAAATCTTTGTAAAATTACCTATGGAAAGAAAAACAGTGGAAGAAGAATGGGCGATGTTCGAATCAAGCATTTAAAATACTGAAAAAGTAACATGCGGAAACACGAAAAAACGCAAAACACGGATAAAGAAACTAACAGGTTGATGGAACGCAGAGGTAAAGAAAGCTGTAAAAGACAAAAAGGAAAAATATAAAATGTGGTTGAAGAGCAAACAGGAACGTGATTAAATAGAATATAGAATAGCGAGAAGACATGTGAATAGAATGGTAAAGAGGGAAAAACAAATAAACTAGGAGGAGTATGGAAAACCCTAAATAAAAACTACAAGGAGGCAACTAGAAACTTCTACAAAATGATAAGTGCAATGAGAACCAGAGGAGAATCCTTTGACCCAACTGAAATAATTAACAGCGAAAACGGAGAACGAATTAGTGAACAAAAACAAATCCTAATAAGATGGAAACAGTACTCCGAGCAACTTCTCAACATCCCATCATATGTCGCAGGAATTCAAGAAACCGACGCAGATGCCACCGAAGAACTAGAACCAGACATACTGAAAGAAGAAATTATAGAAGCCGTCAGATTAGCCCCATTGAACAAATCACCGGGACAAGGTGAAATACCAAATGAACTAATTAAAGCATCAAGAGAGGTAGGAACAGCATGGCTACATAGATTATTCAACCTAAAGGGCACTTTCGCCATGGCGATTCTTGTTCTAATCTCATCAAGGCATCTCCTATGAGATGTTATGACTGTTCCGAGATAACTGTACCCATTCACTTGTTGAAGAATATTCCCATTTACTTGTATATTACATTGTGGTATGTCTTTCTTCCTAGTGACGGCCATAATCTGTGTCGTTTTACAATTTAATTCTAACTCCAGTTGTTCACTGTGTGCAACAACCGCATCTACTAATTGTTGCAGATCCTCTCTTAGTCAACTTAAAGAAAAAATCCATCGAACTCAATGAAACACTCTACTTAGCTTTTGTCCACCAAGAAAATGCATTTGATAGATTAGATAGAAACAAGCTCTGGGAAATACTTAAACAATATGGAGTGGCGGCGTAGGGGTATTCCCTATTTAAGGAGAGGTAAGGTGCCTCCTTCCCTCCGCTAGCCTACGGGACACCTTGGGCAAGGTGGAGTACCCGTTTAGCCCCCCGATCAGGGTTACGTGAAGCCATGGGTGCAGGTGGTGGATGAAGTTAAAGAGCAGCCAACAGATAGTTGTAGGTTATGGTCTCCAGCTTCACGACGGTAGGCAGAAAGTCTTTTTTTTTTGGGAGACAATGGCTACGGTCATCGACCAGTGTGGTTACTGCTAGGACGAAAAGCAATGGCAAACTACCTTCTTTAGTTTTTTACTTTAGTCGTTTTAGTCGTTGGATCAACATCACGGCACACGGTTTAACCCATAAGTGCTCCGTTTTTCTCCTAACTGAAACCTGAGTTTGGAGGTACTCAGCTCAATGCACGAACTCCGTTGCATCGGCGAGGATCCTAAAATGCTTGGGTAGATTTTTAACTCGAAATTTTGCCCGGGCAGCGCCGTTAGGCTACCTTCTTTACAGATGCCAAGAATATCCTGTACTACAGTCTTATCGATCAAGGGAAAGGCCGAGAAGTAAATATCTGGATGGCGTGGCATGGTCGAGACAGGAACACAGAGCTGATCCGCGACTCTGGTGATCGAGTGAGATGGCAGAACATGACCGCCCACGCTTATCGGCATGGCACATGATGGATGGATGGACACATCTAACAAACCCATGTAGAAGCCTATACAACAACGGTGAATGCATATTGAGAACAACTGGAGGACACTCAGAATCCTTCACCATAAGATCCGGAGTACGACAAGCTTGTGTCCTGTCCCCTCTCTTGTTAACAACACATTTAGACAGCATATGTAAAGATACCAGCCAAACAGATACCGCATGAACACCGTATGACGAGAACACTGAAGAGCCATCTGCAAATTACACCATTAGAGAACTCCTGTTTGCAGACGACCAAGCACTAATATCGGCGACGTGGAGAGTGGGAACTTGCTACTGGGCAACATCTGGTTCTCCGATTTCCATTGCCCAGGCTTGTGCCCTGAAGAAGTCACTTCAGCACCGCGTAAAGCGGTGACACAACACGGGAAGCGGTATTTGCCGGTTATAAGTCTTAATGCTCGATTCGCATAGAGCAAGGCGCCAGGGGCTACTTCCGACGGTGGGAGAGAACATCGTATCTCACTAGACAGCTACCGCCCGCCTAAGCTGGGCAGCCCCCAGTCAATATGGTGTTGTCTCGCCACGGTTCATCTGCTCCTGAGGGTGTGTGGAGCTTAGGGGACAATCCTGACACATGGACCGCAATCTATATATGGGACCAGCACAGTGGTTCTCAACCGGTTGGTAATTCCCCCCAGGGGGAATTTTAAGGTTTCCGGGATGGGGGGGGGGAGGTGGAGGGGGATTAAGATTATTTCAAGATCGAATTAATACAAGAACCGATTACTCGATATTGTTTTTCCCTTCATACTTTATGGTTCTGTACGTCTCACCCGTCTGAAATTCATTTTATAACGTAAGTAGACCCGCAAATCACGTTTTATGTAGACGTATAGACTTGTTTTTAGTATGTGCTATTAAATTTAGTTTCCATTATTACGTTTATTGTTTAGGGACGGGGGAATTTTTAGGGATTTTAGGAAATACGAAAGGGGGGGGGGGAATGACGTACTGAAAATATGGTGGAAGGGGGGCACGGGCAGAAAAAGGTTGAGAACCACTGGACTAGCACCATATACACATGTTTTTGGTGCTAGCTCGCATATCTTCAGGGACCAATCGACACGATGCCATTTTAGTCCCGAAGCAGCTTCCTGCCATGATTCTGTGATGTGATAACATAATATCATATTGTGTATGGGAGTCTCTGTGGCGAAGTGGTCAAGCCGTTTGACTCGTGCTCCGAAGGTTGTGGGTTCGATTCCGGGCCGCACCCTTCGGTTTACGAGTTAAATGTTTCGGAGACTCCTGTGGGTCGTCGCTAAAAGCTACGGAGTTCGTGCTTTGTGTGACGCTTTCCGCGCTGCGGAAAGAGACTGAGCCATATGGGATAAAACCCGGTGCGATGAAGTCGACCTTGTCGACTTTTAAGCGACTTTTTATCATATTGTAGGCATGTGATTAAGGAGAAAAAGGTGGCCAATCTCCCCTCACTTTGGCATGTGACGAGTCCAGACGCCGAAGCCGCGTCCACCGCGCTCATGGCATTAACAGCGCAGGCCCCTATGAATTTGGCTAGTCACGCACGATGTTAACGTTAACGATGTCGCATTGGGCGTTTTTACTTCTCATAACATTTCCTCAGTGTGTATACATACATAATATTTTCTTGTTCGCTTGTATCTTACGGTGTCGAAGTGAAGCATAAGTATCAGGAGAGTGTTCGATTTCGGTTTGATGTGTTTCGTTTAGCCCGGGTTCTATTGTAGGTTGTAGTCTTTTCTTGAAAATATTGCAAATTATTTTTCCAGTATGACCCAAAAGGGAAATGGCTCTATATTAGGTGCCTTTGTATTTTTCCAAAGTTTGATAATTATAGCCCTTTCTCAGTCTCTTGGTGTCTGTTGTTCTACCCAAGCATGGTTAAACAGTCTATGTAGCCATGTTGTTCCAACGTCTTTTCCCGCTTTTATTAGTTTATTGAGACAGTATGCTTTCATTGTCTCTAGGCGCCTGAGTTTACTGGAAAGCATTAACTGGGATATTTTTGGTTCGACAAAGAGTTCACCGACCAGTAAGTTCAAAATTAGTAGTGAGTGGTCGGGCAATGACTCTAGTGCAGCCCGCTGACCGACAGTTTACCTCTCGTTGTTAGTAGAATAAGAAATTCAGGAAACCTGAAGCCAAACTTAGCATAGGAGCTGTCAAATGAACAAGAAATACAACGGGTATGGCTAGATATATGGGAACGGACACGCCCAATGAACCAGACCAGGCGAAGGCAGAAAAGGTAAGGTCTTCGACCTCAAGCTATAACCTAGTGGTGTCAAGGGATCTAGAATAAAGCGGATTAAGTAGAATTAATTATGTGGTACAGCTAAAAATCTCATTGGGTAGCCCTTCGCGGCAAGGAGGAGCTATGTCACGTGATGCCAGAAAGAACCGCCAAATTAAGCGGTATATATATACGCGGGACAGAGAAGCATTTGAGGAGATAAGCGAGTTCTAGACAGCCGAGTGCAGATACTCGAAAGGCTGTTGAGACCAATAAGACTGTGGCAACTCTGGTCGGGCAGATAAACCCGAGGACCAAAGAAAGCACGGACTTAAGTGTTGGAAAAAGAACCGCCCTAAAGAAACTATTGATTGCTACTGGCAATTGCAATCATTAAGGAAAGTCACACAAGACTAGAGTGGGCTAAGAGGACACATGTTTGATGGGATCATCCAGAGGACTGCGTCGAACAAAGTTGGAAGGAGCCTGACTTTATTGGAAAGTGGCGAAATCATTCTGACACGGGCGGTGATCAGACAAAAGCACCCGTAGGCAGGCGAGCAATTATCCACGGGACAGGACTCCTACGTAAGTTGGTTAATTTTAATTAGAAATCTATTAGTCTGTAGTCGGGCGTGGGTAATGGTACTTAGGTTTAGGAAGCGTTGGCAAACTACAACTGACAGATAACGGGATTGACTGCGACGTTCTATAAGGAGGTAAAGAATACGTAACTAACTATTCAACCAAAATTCGCAGTGACTAGTTACGGAATAGGAATATGAGCGCCGAGACCGTACAAATGGTAATTATGTGTGAACGTTATTAGCGGCATCAAAAGTCCCCGAATTATTTCTCAATCAAAATGTAAACACGGCGAGTACGAGACGCGACCACTAGGTCAAGCCATTCAATGAGGCCAGGTGAATACAGCGGATGAATGGACCGCGCTTGGAGCAAAGCCTGCAGATGAAAGAATGTGCTTGTATTGTTGCCGGCCCGGCAGAGTTGAATCGGGGTCAGACTGCGGCGGAGAAAATAGAGCATACAACTGGTTAGCAGTACAACCTAAAAGTAGCGGGTTCGGACCTTCATGGAGAATCGGGGGTAAATAGCTTAAATGGCTTTAATACTATAAGGCGAGATAGGGAAATAGAGAGCGGTGAATAGATACAACTGGACGAGCACTAAGTGAACTGAAGGGAACAGGAATGCCTTTGGATATAAACGTTACAGACAGATTGGGGGGATATATCCTGGGTAGAGAAAAGGAAACGTGCGTCCATACTTCAAGAGCTGAATATTGGAGGAGATTGGCTTATAAAGACGACAAACTATACTGCGGGGATGGATGAAGAGGCATGTTTATCAATTATCATAACTAGGGTGTTGTTAGGCGTGATATTAATCTATGTTGTCAACATGGGTTTGTGTTAATAGTTGTGTGGGCTTATGTAGTCGATGTTGACGGCCCATAATGATGGTTAATCATGAGTGGACTTATGTACTGCAAAAGATTATAATGATTGTAGGAGTTTTAGTGTAAAGGGGCATTTCATATATGTGATTTGTGGGCAGTATCTGGTCCCATCTTGTTGTCTTATAATTACTGTTAGGGTACCAAGCTGCAATGATATTGTTGATGATGTAGATTTATGTTGTTATTAATAATGGCTATGATATTAATACATGCTGTTGAGGACGATGATGGCGCCAATGATAAGGAGACATGGCCCTGGTACATGTCACTGGCGTATTGTGTTGTCGGCCTCGGGGACAAAAGTGTTGTTGTTGGGGTTTACCTGATGTAGTTGTTGAAATGTGACGACCAGTTATCAGCTGTTGTGTTATGTGTCTGGCGCGGGGAAACCCGGCCAGTGTGGGCAAGCGGATCAGGAGTTCTTGTTTAGGGTTGTCCCACTGCCGAATTATATGTGTCTGTCCACTGTGGAAAGACTGTCAGTTTCGGCGTGGATATTGTAATAAGGTCACATAATTATTACACATGTTGAAGTGTTTGGGGATTTATGGGTTGATGTTGGCATCAGGGAACACTGGTTGGTGGTGTACGACCGTCCGGGCAGTGATGGAATATCTCTGACCCGATGTCAATACACGTAGCTGAAGACGAAGGTGAGCAGTAGGTTGTTGACACCCGATGATGCTGTTCACATAGTCAAGGGTGTCTTTTTGTTCAATTTTCAGGTTGTCGCTTGATCGATTGCCTGGGTAAACTAGTGGGCGGTCATTTGACGGTGGAAGTTGGTTGTGTGCATCTTTAGTGGATTTATATACTTTCTTGTCAGATTTGCGTACTTTATTATAATATTTCCCTGATTGATATGTGACTAGTTATTGGTTTAATTGCCTGCAATTCCTTAGTTTGATGGTATTATCTTGATGCTAGCTACCTGACTGCATTCTTCCATAATTGTTTGAATTGTTACCGCACGACACTTTGTATACTTTGTAATGTCTTTTGAGAAGCAAATAAACTTGATTCAGTGTTAGCTTATTCTTCTTAGTGCCTGTACTGTGCTTGTCGGTTAGGATAGTGTTGTATTCGTGACCTGCGTACCTGTATACTTGTGAGGTTGGTAGATAAAACCAAGGGTAATCACAAATCAGTGGTTATCTCTACAACCGGAAGACGGACAATCTTTATCTTTCAATTCTTTATTCTCTCCTCCTCCACTTCTCTCTCTCATCTCTCATCTTCGTGCTATCACATTATATTTCGTCTTGTCCCGGTGATTTATTCAATGGGGCTAATCTGATGACTTCTCTGATTTCCTCTTTCAGTATATCTGTTTCTAGTTCTTTGATGGCATCCATGTCTGTTTCTTGGATTCCTGTGGCATCTGATGTAATGTTCAGAAGTTGTCCGAAGTACTGCCTCCATCTTTTTAGGATGTGTATTTGTTCAATTATTGGTTCTCCCTTTTCACTGTTAATTATTTCAGCTATTTCAAGGGGATCTACTCTGGTTCTTATTGCACTTATCTTTTTGTAGAAGTTTCTAGTTGCCTCCTTGTAGTTTTTATTTAGGGTTTCTCCATATTCCTCCCAGTCCTTTTGTTTTTCTCTCTTCATTATTCTATGTGCGTGTCTTCTTGTTATTCTAAATTCGATGTGATCACGATCCTATTTGCTTTCCACACACTTTTTATATTTTAACCTTTTTATCTTTTACAGCTTTCTTAACCTCGGCATTCCGCCAACTTGATATTTTCTCCATCTGTGTTTGCATTTTTTCGTAATTCCACGTTATTTTTGCAGTGTTTAAAATACTTGATTGGAACATCTCCGATTCTTCTTCCACTGCTTTTCTTTCTATAGGTAGTTTTACAAATATTGTATTTAGTTCTTTCTCATAATTTTACCCCATAGCATCGTCTTTGAGATGTTTTTAAGTTTAATATTTTGCATGTTATGTTTTTATGATCGTGGGTTCTTATTATAGTATCATCTGCTTTGTGGTCTCTGTTTATACTTAAATTGGGCACTGCCCTTGCATTTAATATATATTTCCCTTTCTGTTATTTCTTATTAAGATAAAATCATTTTGGTTTGTGGTGTCTAGATCGTTACATTTCTACAAGAAAGTTAGTTGCATATCCTTTACAGGACGTAGCAATCAACTCAAGTATGTTTTGGCTGTTTATTATTCTTGGACAGTTTTACATTCAATAGTTTGCCATTGTTTTCTGAACGATCAGCACTCTTACCATTGTATGAAATACACGGTGTATTTTTAATAACTGTGTGGTGTTTGAAAATATTGCCGGTCCAAATTTTGAAGTTACCTATTATGATGCATGAACTTTACAGAGGGTGAATACAAAACTTGGACCTGCAATATTTTCGAACACTGCACAGTCATTAAAAATACACCCGATACAAATGCAAGGCGATCTGCTTCCAACCCGCCCGCGTGTGTGTTTCGAACGCGGTATCGGGATTACGAATTGAAATCGTAACCCCTACAACACAGAGCCATGTGTAAAAGTTGTATATTTGTGAGATTTGTGTTTTAAAAATGTGTTTGCTTTAAAGAGGTCGTGTTCGCTGCATACGAGGGTAAGTTAATAAGTAAGCCACAAATGGCTATAGAAAAATAACTAACTATGATAACAACTTGAAACCAGTTTATTTTTATATAAACGTTGTCCCTTTATTTCTCAACATAATTTCCACCAACACTGATGCACTTATCCCATCGTTTTATCAGTCCTCCCAAACCGGCTGCATAGAACTGCGTGCTTTGTGTTCATTGACCTACCATCCAACAGAACTGTGTGACTTACTTATTGACTCGCCCTCGTAACTTTTTCTACCCTGCTATGCACCGCTTTACGGGACAAACATTTGTCACCATGAACAGGAAACTCACCTTGGCGGGAGACATTTCGCGACTGACGCCAACATTGAATGTGGAGTGACAACGTGATTTTGAAAACAGAGCACGCAGTTCTATGAAGCCGGTTTGGGAGGACTCATAAAACGATGGGATAAGTGCATCAATGTTGGTGGAAATTATGTTGAGAAATAAAGGGACTATATATCTACAAAAATAAACTGGTTTCAAGTTATCATCTTTAGTTATTTTCTACAGTCATTTGTGACTTACTTATTAACTTACCCTCGTAGCTTTATCAGTCTAGTCCCGTTATCATTTTTTTTTTTTTTTTTGCAATTTGTTGGTCTCCAAATATTCCAAGATGTTTCTCTGTGTCCGTTCTGTTCCTAGTCTTGCATTGAAGTCTCCCATAACTATGATTTTGTCTTGCTTCTCTATTCTATTTAGTATATCATGGATGTATTCGAAGAACTTGCATTCTTGCTTCATTTTTGTACGTATTATATGGTGCGTATATTTGTACATCTGTTGTAATTGTCTCCGCATACCGCGTTCGAAACACAGTTGCGGGCGGTTTGGAAGCAGACCACCTTGCGTTAGTATTTCATACAATGGCATGCATGCCGGTCGTTCAGAAAACACCGACCTCCGTGGCGAAGGTCTTACGGACGCGATTCGTAATCCCGTATACCTGGGTTCGAAACACAACAATGCTGTTTTTTTTTCGGAGAAGGTATAGGTCCCGGTCGTTCAGAAAGCAATGGGAAACTACTGAACGTAAAACTTGTCCAGGAATCACGAACAGCAAACATGCTGGGGTTGACTGCTACGTCCTGTGAAGGACACGCAACATTTTTGTTTAGTAATTGTCTGTTCTTTTATTTTCACTGTTATGATTCTTTCTTATCTATATATATATATATATATATATATATATATATATATATATATATATATATATATATATATATATATATATAATTTCTAATATACTTCTTGCTAGCCGTGGTCCAATTACAATTTTTACACCGTATCTTGTCCTTTCTTGTTGTTTACACTCCGGAGTAGACAAGTGTATAACCGGTGGATCTCCTTATTCTGGTACCCGCTGCTCCGATCAGTCCAATTTTGTTCTTTCTTATTGTTAATATAAGTTGTTCTTTTTTACTGTTTACACCGCAGATGTTAAGTCTGCCTATTTATTTTAATCGCTAATCTGTCTCTTTGTCCTTTAACTGCCGTGTCTGTTTCCATTTGGATCATGCCGATTATGCTTCTTTCTTTTTCGTTGAACAGTAGGAAAAAAATCCCCTGCCGGATTGCTATTCTAGTAGCAGGCTAAGAAAAGAAAAATCTTACCAAGGGGAGTCAATCCCACCTGGAGAGCCAGAGCCCGTTGGCCCATGACCTCGTAGTTATGGTTCCCTAGTCTACACCAGAGGGGTTACACCACTTTCTCCGTAATCCCGTTTATCACGCAGTCTCGTAGCGGGCGAGAACTGGGAGCGGTTCGTCCCCCGCTGGTGACTTGCGGGATAACTGAGCCGGCCGCTCAGAAAGCAATGGCAAACTACTGAGCGTAATCTTGCCAAGAAATCAACAGACAGCTGAAAGATGCTGCTGTTGACAGCGATGTCCTGTAAAAGGATAGGCGAATTAAAAAAAAAAGTCTACACCAAGCCGTTCTCCCTGGCGAAAGATTTAAGGACGGTATTTGTAATCCCGTATTCTCACGTACGAAACACAGCCTCGCGAGATTCGGCAGCAGATCGCGCCGCTCTGGTTACATACGGAGGTATGTGTGCCGGTCGTTCGGAAAGCAATGGCAAACTACTGAACGTAAAACTTGCCAAGACATCAACAGCAGCTGAACAATGCTGGTGTTGACTGCAATGTCCTGTAAAGAATATGCGAAAAAAGTCTATACCAGGATATATATATATATATATATATATATATATATATATATATATATATATATATATATATATCCATCCATCATGTGCCATGCCGGAAAGCGTGGGCGGTCATGACTCGCCATCTCACTCGATCACCAGAGTCGTGGATCAGCACAGTGTTCTTGTCTCGACCATGCCATGTGGCCAAGCCATCCAGGTATTTACTTCTCGGTCTTCTCCTTGGTCTGTTCCCTTCGATCTTGCCAGTTGTCACCAAGTTCTCCAATTCATTTCTTCTCATAACATGCCCAAACAATTTTGACTGTCTACGTCTAATTTCTCTAATCAATTTACGATTTTCATGTGTTTCCTGTAGTACTTGGTCATTGGTTTTTCTGTCTGTCCATGGTATTCTTTGCATTTTCTTCAGAAACCCAATTTCCACAGCCATCAGCTGTTTTTCAGCTTGACTGCTTATTGTCCACTTCTCCACGTCCATACAAAAGTATAGATTCTATGTAGCACTTCAACACCTTTTTTCTCGTTTCAATATATATTATGTATATATTTATTATATATATATAATATATATATATTATATATATATATATAATTATATATATATTATCGATGTGGTCGAGAGGATAAGTGCGGTTTAACCCCTACATACATTAAGTTGGACATAAACGTTGACTTCACGTCTCGTTCAGAAAGCAATAGCATATTACCGAACGTACAACTGCATATAAAATCAAAGTTGTGTTGGTTTCAAAGGATGTGCAACAACTATATGCATATACAGACATACTTGTAATACATACAGGAATTCAATACGTAACCAGTCTTGCCCCAACTGGCCGACCCTCAACTGAACTCTTGAGGCCCAAATGATCCTGTTTGTCGGTGCAAGAAAGCAAGCACCCGCTTAGGATCTGATAAACCAGTTGCCTCGCCACAAGCGACGCGTTGTGTGCGCGGGCGATATGATCCACACACGAACTGTGAAGATGGCAGTTCCGTTGTAAAACTACGGTGATCAGTACATGGCTCAATAAACAAACATATGAAGAAGTTATTTACATGCGTAAAGCAAGAAAGTAAACAAAAGACATTAAGTAAATGTTAGAGGATTGACATATACAAGGCAAACAATTGGATACTGTGCAAACAATCCGAAAGAAAACACACTATTGGAAAGAAGAGAAACTTTCAAATAGTAGCGAAACAATAGGATAGGAGAGCAGCACATCGGAATAGAGGAAACAGAAACACAAGGAATAGAACAAAACACAAGCCAGGGAAGACTCCACGCTACCTGTAAGTGTTTATTTTGCAACTTATTTATTTTGCATTTAATTATTTGTGTGAAGTTCGTGTTTAACTAACAACATAAAACAAAAATTGGTGTCCCGCATTTTCCCTCTATGGGTCAGTTATATGATAGGAACCATCATATTGTGTAGGCCTAGTGCACAGTCCCCGTGGCGATGGCGTTGCGGACGCAATTCGTAATGCCGCTTACCCGCGTTCGAAACACAGTGGCGGCCAATTTGTCAGCAGACAGTGTCTCGCTGGTTTTAACGTGTTGGTATGGGCGCCGGTCGTTCAGAAAGCAATGGCAAACTACTGAACGTAAAACTTGCCAAGACATCAACAACGACAGTAAAATGCTGGTGTTGACTGCAACGTCCTGTAAAAGAATATGCAACTTAAAAAAAAAAAAAAAGCACAGTGCATTAAGTGGCCAATATTTTTTTGGAGAGGCAACAAGCCCAGGTGTCGAATCCTCGTTCGGCAGCATTCTTGGCACTATCATTGCAGCTCCCTATCAATCACGGTAAAGTGTCCGCTCTAACATGCTGACAGAGTAGCTTCACTTTGAGAGTACATTTCGGGTTTTTAACGTTACAGGTAGTTTGACGCTCATACCTTCAGATCAGCAATGAACTTATGTCACTGCATGTCAACAACCACGTCAGCTACCACATGTCACCCGTAGAAATACTGCAATAGAGCAGTAGGTCAGAAAGCTAATGTTTCTTTTACATGTCATAAGGTGCTTTAAGCGTTGGAGCAGACCGTTTCGATTTCGATTTCACCATTACCCCCACCCCTTTCAACCTTAAGGAGAAGTTATAGTTGGGGTCCATCGCCGGCTCAGAATGATAGCCCTGGGTTTACCCTCACAGGCTTATTAATCCGAAGGTGATTGTTGTCTATGTGGGGTAATATGCGAGACCGCTGCAACACACATTGTATTCATTACAGACTCTCGGAGTATGCTTAGTAAGGTGGAGAAAGGAATGTTTCGTGTAGAGTGGCATGCCTCGCGACAGAGGTCACAGATTGTGATAATTGTTTGGATTTTCTGCCCTGGTCTTGCGGGAATGCGGCGGAATGAATAGGCTGATAGGCTGGCAGGGGATGCACATCTCGATGGTAGATTACCTATGGACAAGGGAAAGGTGGTCGGGCACCTGTGGGACCAGGTGGAGAAAGCGGGGGAACAGACTGAGAACGCCGCGGCCCTATGTGGAGAGAATTATATGGCGGCGGATCGGCAGGGGTTCTGGACAAATCTCAAAACTGAGAGTGAAGACCAAGTGAACTTTCAATCACATGGTAGTTGGAACGATTAGCAGTATAACTCTTTGCTGGCAGTTGAACGAGGGGACGCAGCGCGTGTGGGAGTGTCCTGAGTGCAGTGATGTCGGTTCTTGGCCCAACTCAACTCAACTCAACTCAACGCAACGCAACTGAACTGAACTGAACTGAACTGAACTGAACTCAACTCAACTCATCTCAAAGCGCTTTAGGCATATTATGCGAGACCCATATTTTCATAGACCCGTGGGTATTCGATGAGTGATCTGGTCGTTAATATACATACCGCCTTTACTTTCCAAGACAATTCCTTGTACTCATTTAAGACCTGGGAGCCCAGGTCATGGTTAAATCGGACCCCCCCCCCCCCCCCCCCTGTAATGGCACGCGAGCCTCATATAATACTTAATCTGAGCTTATAGCGGATTAACTACTGGAGGCAATGGAGGTGAAGTTTGGTCAACATGGGAGCATGCGAGTTCCACATCAAACCGCACACGATATAATCAGAGCAAACCTTAAGGACCCTTTTACAGGTCTTGAGGTGTTGCTTGCTTGCTTGTGTTCGCTGTGTGTGAACTCCAGCGTGAAGTAATGTATGCCGGATAGTGACATCCTGTTGTTCAACATCAGTGTGATGTCATACCGGACCTGAGGTTTACGTGAGTATCCGTTGTTCCATGTCTGGCTTATTGGTGTGCATACTGGTTGTTCCTCGCCGTGCAGGCAGACACTCTCCGACTTCGGAAGAATCAGCGATCCTACTACGTTAGCCAGGACCCCGAAGGGATCTGTTGCCCAGGACGCACGACTAGGACGTGGTAGTAGGTCTTGGCCAGTATAGAACCCGGCCCTGGTGCCCTGGAAACACCTCTAAGTCCCACGTCTTGAGGTGTATTGGGTTTATTTTATTGTGCTAACCGAGCATATTTATGGACCAATGGATGATGCCGGCAATATCACGGAGGCTGCCTTTACTTCTCAGGACATTTCCTCGTGCCAACAACAACAATAACATCAGCAACGAAAACAAACAACAACAATAACAACTTTAACGACATTAACAGCAGCAACAATAACAACAGCAGTAACAACAACAACAACAACAACAACAGCAACAGCAACAGCAATAACAATAGCAGCCATCACAACAACAACATTGGCATACAAATGTTTTCGAACTATTTGCAGGAAAAACCATAAAACACGCGAAGGCCGAATGATCGTTATTAATTACTGCAGTCGTGAAAACAAAGGCAAAGTTGAAGTCCGCGATAGTTTTCACAGTTCTAATTAAGACACACGCTCATAGTTAGTCAGGCCACCATTGTATACGTGCTGTTTCTTCTTGCTTATTGTCTGCGTTGTTCCTTTAAGGAGCAATAAAGCACACACAAGTTAGGACAGTGTCATTGAAACAACGCCGCAGTTATTTGAATTTTTAAGACTCAACATATTCTAGATCAGTGGTTCTCAACCGGTGGGGAATCCCCCCCCCCCCCCTCCATGGGGAATTTTGGGGTTTCCAGGGGGGGAGGGGGTTAAGATTATTTCTAGATTGCGTTAATACAAGAACCGATTACTTGATATTGTTTTTCCCTTCATACTTTACGGTTCTGTACGTATCACCCTTCTGAAATTCATTTTATAACGTAAGTATCAACGTAAGTATTAACGTCCAAATCACGTTTTATGTAGATGTCTAGACTTGTTTTAGTATGTGCTATTAAATTTAGCTTCAGTTATTACGTATACTGTATAGGGGCATGGGGGAATTTTTAGGGAGGAAATACGAAAGGGGAGGGGGAGGAATGACGTTCTAAAAATATGTTGAGGGGGGAATGACGTCCTAACAATATGGTGAAGGGGGGCTCGGGCCAAAAAAGGTTGAGAAGCACTGTTCTAGATGAGCGGCATTTTGAGATGGTGTTGATAGATCTGTTGTCCTCGCGGTATATCCTTGCCGGCAAGTCCAAGTAAACTGAACATCATTGGCTACCTATTTTATGAGCTGGTCGACCCTAGAAGAATATTCGAGGAAATCACAATCTGGCCATTGCCGTGCCGTTGATCTCTAAATAACTGTCTTTGTGAGAAAACACACTGTCTTTGTGAGAAAACCCACTGTCTGTGTGAGAAAACACCACTGTCTTGTTAGAACGACCACTGTCTTTGACAGAAAGTCAACTGTCTTTGTGAGAAAGCCCACTGTATTTGTGAGAAAGCCCACTGACTTTGCGAGAAAGCCGTTGTCTGTGTGAGAAAACCCTATGCCTTTTGAGAAAGCCCACTATCTTTGTGAGAAAATACAACTGCCTTGTAAGAAAGCCCACTGTCTTTATGAGAAAGTCCACTGTATGTTTTTGCTTGGGGGAGAAAGCCAACTGTCTTCGTGAGAAAGCCGTTGTCTTTGTAAGAGAACTAACTGTCTTTATGAGAAGGCTCACTGTCTTTGTGAGAGAACTAACTGTCTTCGCGAGAAAGCTCACTGTCTTTGTGGGCAAGCCGACTGTCTTTGTGAGAAAGCCCACTTACATTTGTGAGAGAATTGTTATTGTGAGAAAGCCCACTGTTTTTGTGAGAGAACCAACTGTCTTTGCGAGAAAGCAAACTGTTTATGTGAGAAACCCAATGTCTTTGTGAGAAAGCCCACTGTCTATGTGAGAAACCCACTGTCTTTGTGAGAAAGCCCACTGTCTATGTGAGAAACCCACTGTCTTTGTGAGAAAGCCCACTATCTGTGTGAGAAAGCCCAGTCTTTGTGAGAAAGCCTACTGTCTTTGTGAGAAAGCCGTTGTCTTTGTGAAAAAAAATCCTTGTCTTTGTGAAAAATCCGTTGCCTTTGTTGGCAAAACCAATGTCTTTGCATGAAAACCCACTATTTACTATACTGACAATTTAGCTGTGATGTATTCCATTACCGAACTGTTCTGTTATCAGGCAAATTGAATAAATTTGTGAGAAAGCCCACTGTTTTTGTGAGAGAACCAACTGTCTTTGCGAGAAAGCAAACTGTTTATGTGAGAAACCCACTGTCTTTGTGAGAAAGCCCACTGTCTATGTGAGAAACCCACTGTCTTTGTGAGAAAGCCCACTGTCTATGTAAGAAACCCACTGTCTTAGTGAGAAAGCCCACTATCTGTGTGAGAAAGCCCAGTCTTTGTAAGAAAGCCCACTGTCTTTGTGAGAAAGTCGTTGTCTTTGTGAAAAAAATCCTTGTCTTTGTGAAAAATCCGTTGCCTTTGTTGGCAAAACCAATGTCTTTGCATGAAAACCCACTATTTACTATACTGACAATTTAGCTGTGATGTATTCCATTACCGAACTGTTCTGTTATCAGGCAAATTGAATAAATTCGCGAAGAAACTCGAGAAATTACAGTTTATACACACTGCGGAATTGAGTCTTCTTTAACTCGATCACATTGTTTAGAGTGCAGTCCACAAACGTCCTACGGGTAGTGAATGAACTGGATTGATTTTGAGTGAAGAGTAACTTTCCCTAATGCCAGTAAACGTCATACGTCACAGTCAGGAGAGAGAGTTTAAGTGCATGAAAGCTCCCAGCCCTGACGACCTCAATCATGAGCACTTTTATAACACAAGAATAGGACAATAGCGCAATGGAAAATAGAGTGCATGTGAATTTAAAGTTTTGAGTCAAGAACCGACTTCATAGCACTAGGGACATTCCCATACGTGCTCCGCCTCATCTTCAACAACCAGCGAAGATCCCCAATACTTATGGTACTTGAAGCGGTTATGTGTCCTTTTGGCCTTTTCTCAGATACCTGTGTGTCGGCCAAATCCCCCGGTAACTCACCGCAGCACAATTCTCTCCAAGACGTTATAATATATCTGTTCATCTGCACTATACGCACGATCCCAAAGGGGTCGAAATTGACCTTATCATGCACCAATCTACCATCTAGCGGTGCAGAGGAACCCAATTAGAAGTGTTTGTGAATAAGGTGAACGTGTTATATCACAAATGGTGAATGTGTCATATCACGGATGGTGAATGTGAAATATCACAGATGGTGAATGTGTAATATCACAAATGGGCAATGTGTAATATCACAGATGGTGAATGTGTAATATCACAAATGGGCAAAGTGTAATATCAGATTGTGAGTCTGTAATATCACAGATGGTGAATGTGTAATATCACAGGGGTGAATGTGTAATATCACAGGTGGTAGTAGTAGGCCTCTTTCAGTCCTGAAGGACTATAGAGTTGTGCCGCTTGGGAGGTGCCTGGCAGCACCGCTGGTGACTGTATAGTCCAATTCGAGAATGACAATCTCTGTCACAGTTTCCGCATCTGTGAGACGAGGCAAGTCCCACAGTAAGTGACTGCTCTTTGAGCCTGTGCCGTCTCTCCTCAGTTTTTTGGATCTGATTGCGCTCAAAGAGCACCAGTCCGTTTCGTACATCTCTTCTCCAGGAGCATCTGTCTGTTGCAACTCTCTCCCACGTGTCTGGATCTATTCCAATGGTTTTCATATCTTGTTTACACACATCCCTATATCGCATTTGGGGTCTTCCGGTTGGCCTCTTTCCTGTGGCTAGTTCTCCGTAAAGGAGATCTTTGGGAATACGTTCGTCCTCCATTCGAGATACGTGGCCCAACCACCGGAGGCGTCTCTGCTTGAGGAGGGTGTGCACTGTGGTAATATCTGCTCTTTCAAGCACCTGTTTGTTTGTTATGTGGTCTTTCCATGTTATGCCCAGGATACGTCTCAGACATCTTATGTGGAAGGAATTCAACTTCCTTTCCTGTCTTGAGTACAGGGTCCAGGATTCAGACCCGTAGAGTAGTGTGCTAACAACACAAGCTTTATATACTTGAGCTTTTGTACGCTCTGTTAGTCTATTATTCTCCCAAACTCTTTTAGCTAGCCTGGAAAATGTTGTGGCTGCCTTTCCAATGCGTCTGTCGATTTCTGTCTCTAATGAAAGATTATCTGTGTCACAAAATGAAACCGTGTGTTTATCCGGTTGATTATTACAGAGGATTTTCGGATTAAGCGGACGATCGACCAGCGACATCTATTTGTACTAACAGAGTAAACACAGCTGTACAGGTTACATCGTGTCAGCCCATATACACATTTGGTGGTGAGTGAGAATGAGTGGATACACCGAGTTGGCAGTTCATTAACAGTTGGAATCACATATATTGTCACCACGGAACAGAAGAGTGACAAGTTTGTCAACATTTGAATGCAGATGGAAGCCGTGAGATCACAGGGGCAGATGTAAAACGGAAGTACCTAGTACGGAAAACAGTGCATCTGTCAATTCTTGGTTTCCGGCACATCGAGAAGTTGACGGGGTTATTTGCAACTCTTTGTGGGAGTAGACATAAACTTGCTGGCTTGTTTTGATAATCTTAACAATTACTGACAACTTTGACAGGACTAAAGCCAGGAAAATAGATTCTTGCAAATGGCTGATATGTCCAAATAACACCTGTGTGGGGGAGTAAAGGATAACGTCACGTGGACAACTTTGGTAGTTTGCCATATAAACTCGAGTTGGGATCAACTAGGGTGGACTTGAATAATGCTCTAGACAGAGTGCAGGGCACTGCAGGGCCAGTGGAAATAATATCTACCGTGTGTTAATTAGTGACTTAATTTTACACGTGCCTATATGGCAGATGTAGATATGATTTATAGGACTGCAGTAGTGCCATTTAAGGTTCCCTACCAGATCCAAGGAAACTCTACAAGTTTTGGGGAAGAATTAAAAAACCCATTCGGAAGAACACCAGTTCAACAATCAATAAAGTTGCATACAGAACGTAACTGAAGCTAGGAGGAAGTTGATTCACCAAAGATAGTGATGATTACTGATGCACCACACAGCATCAGACAGTAGTAACTAAATGAGAACAGTCTAATAGTTACTTAGTGTTATATAATCTCGTGTAATAGAACACAAGACATTATACTTGAGGCTAGATAGACACGAGTGAGGATCCAGTACAGTAACAATTAACATTAATGACTGTGTACACACTACAAAGGACTTGTGCAGTTTTTGTTTAGGAACATTAGGAACGGACATTGTGTAGAGTGTAACCGGTCCCTGATTAACTCTTAATACCCCCGGTGTCTATTTCGGATGTTCATGAAATTGGATTACCAGAGGTCTACAGAGGCAAAGCATTATCCGGCAAGATGGTTCCGGCAACGGGTGAGACGTACTTGTTCTGACGTAACGTGCTGTGGTCTATCTTTGCTGTGATCAGCTGACTGAGTTGATGTCTGAGAGACAGAGTCTACACACTTTATAGAACACGTCACACATTTTCTTCGCATACACGTCTCATACACGTTACACTTTTATTTTAATAAATTAATCTTTATTAATTTCTAGAAGCAAGAGTTGTTGAGTATGTTGCGTTGGGGAAGTATGAGAAGGGGGCATAGTACGACAGTGTGAGAGTGATAGGAAAAGGTGTCCATAGGCTGATGGAGTGTGTTGGACGGAAGCTGGTGGATTCTCCAGAATATTGAGGGGGGAAAAAAAACTAATATTATAATGTGGGTGTCGGATCTCCTCACTCCAGGGACGACACTTTAAAGGAGGACACGACATTATTGGGGGCTCGTAAACGTGATATTTGGACAGTGGGATCTCTCGTAAACGTGATCTTTGGACAGCGGGATCTCTCGTAAACGTGATCCTTGGACAGCGGGATCTCTCGTAAACGGGATCTTTGGACAGCGGGATCTCCCGTAAACGGAATCCTTGGACAGCGAGATCTCCTGCAAGCAGGAACCTTTGACAGTGGGATCTTCTGACAATGGGGTCTTTTGACACGGGATCCTTAGTTATAAGAGGGAGATATCATTTTGGAGAATCCAGCTAGAGTGAATGTGGATAGGGGTTAGGACTAATATCTTACCTGTTCACACTTCACACGTCTGCATAGGTCTGTGGTCCTGATTCTACTCTTGTCACTGAGTGAATGTACGGTGTGTGGTAATATCTAGATTTATAGTACTTGTTCATATATCGGTATAGTAATTTGCAGTTATATTGTACTCGACCTGCTAGCTTACCTCTCTGTATAATGGCCACCCCTAAACTTAGCACGTTAGAATTAAAGGCAAGGGGGGAAGAAATGGGATTGGCTGGGTCTGCTCTAACGGATTACATACAGGAAGTGGAGAGAGAGTATCGTCAAGCAGAAAGGGAAGATCGAAAGGCCGAGTTGGAATTGAGGAGGATGGAGTTGGAACAAGCAGCTAAGAAATTGGAAGCTGAACAAGCAGCTAAGAAATTGGAAGCTGAACAAGCAGCTAAGAAATTGGAAGCTGAGCAAGCAGCTAGGAAATTGGAAGCTGAACAAACAGCTATGAAATTTGAAGCTGAGCAAGCAGCTAGGAAATTGGAAGCTGAGCAAGCAGCTAGGAAATTGGAAGCTGAACAAGCAGCTATGAAATTTGAAGCTGAGCAAGCAGCTAGGAAATTGGAAGCTGAGCAAGCAGCTAGGAAATTGGAAGCTGAGCAAGCAGCTAGGAAATTGGAAGCTGAACAAGCAGCTATGAAATTTGAAGCTGAGCAAGCAGCTAGGAAATTAGAAGCTGAACAAGAAGCACAGAAGAGGGAGCACGAGTACCGGATGCGGGAACTCGAGCTCAAGAGTCAATCTAATGGAGAAACTGAGGGAGCAGTTGGAGGTTCCTCCATCCCAGGATCAACACCAGTAGGTGGACATGGGTACCATGCTATGAAGTTTCCTTTAGCGGTCTACGAGGAGGACAAAGAGAAGATTGACCAATACCTTCAACGCTTCGAGGCTATGTCAGTTGCTATGGGTCTGGAGCGTAACAAATGGAATCTTAAGCTATCCCAGGGATTACGCGGGACGGGATACGAGGTTTATACTCGCCTGCCACCAGGACATGAGAACAATTATGATGAGTTAAAGACGGCTCTGCTGAAACGATTCGAGGTTACGTCACATACCTACCGGAAAAAATTTCGAGCAGCGAAACGAGAACCCGGAGAGTTGTTTGCCGCCTACAGTTTGCGTCTTAAATCTTATCTCCATAAGTGGATGGATTTGGCTGGGTTCGCACATGACTATGAGAGTCTGGAAGAGCTCATGGTGGTCGACCAGCTGAAGAAGCAAATGTCTAAACCTCTCAGGACGTTCCTGGGAGAACAAGGAGCGGAACGTATTGACCTCGTGAATAAATTAGCAGAACGGTTCGTCGAGGTACATGGGGAGGCCGGGGAAAACCTTCCAACCAACACCAAAAGTCAAGAGAAACATGACAAGAAGAAAGCCAAAAACTCAGGAACAAAAAAATGGGAACCTTATGTGCAAAAATCAGAGGATAGTTCAGAGAAGAAGAAGGAGGGAAGCAAGAGCACTTCAAGCTCTACACCTAAACGACCGTGGTCGGAGAAGTGGTGTTCAATTTGTAAGTCACCCTCTCACAATACGAGGGACTGCAAATCGAAGGCTAAGAACCCTCACTTTGCAGCATGTCAAGTGACTTCCAAGGAGGTTGTCACGGAAAATGCCAAGGTCAACAAGGAAGCTCGCCACCAGGAGAGCTCATTAAAGTCCGACAATAGAAAATCTAGGACAGGGAAATGGTGCAACCAATGTCAGTCGAATACGCACAATGCTATTGACTGCAGGGAAAAGTCAGGAGACACTCAATTCGTCGTGTGCTCAGGGAAACCTAAGGTGGAGCCCACCGAACAGGTCGAGGCCGAGGAAGAGACTCCAGACCAGGAAAAACCACCTGTAGTGGAATTGGTAGAGGTTAACGGTCGTCAAGTGGAGTGTTTATACGACACAGGACTGGACGGGGAGGCCGTGATTTCTGCGGATCTGGTACATCCAGAACAATTCACAGGTGAAACATTGGATATACAGCCTGCACAGAAAAGTGCTGTAACCATGAAGTTGCCCATTGCTAATGTGGAGATTCGGTCAAGGTACGTCACCGGCACCATCAAGGCCGCTGTATTGACCGATCCCATTTTCCCAGTCATCCTAGGTTGCCGGTATGTCTTTCTGGGAATGCCCAGGGAGCCAATCCATATGGGAGCAATGCAGACTCGCTCTCAGACGAAAACGGAAGAGGCAGACGCAATTGTGACTAACCCAATGCCGGGGGAGCTACGAACTGCCCAGAGTGAGGATGATACTTTACGTCCTTGCTACAAAAAGCTGCAGAAAAGTGCTGATCCACCAGGACGGGGGCAGTACTACATGAAGAATAGGATACTCTACAGGAGAGCAGGAAGGGGAGACAACCTATACGGTCAGTTGGTCGTCCCGAAAGCTCATCGGTCCCAGATTCTTCATATGGGGCATACCATCTCCTTTAGTGGACACATGGGTATTGCCGCCACCATGCAGCGGATTTCCTGCCACTACTATTGGCCGGGAATGACAGATGATGTGCGTCGGTATGTGAAGTCATGCCCTGAGTGCCAGAGGGTGGCACCGAAACACTGGACAGCACCGGTGATGTTGGGTGAGATGCCCATCATGAACTCTCTTTTCGAGAGGGTAGCCATCGATATCGTGGGTCCACTTCCCAGGACTAGGAAGAGGAACATGTATATACTCACAATGGTGGATTGCTGTACAATGTGGGGTGAAGCCATACCGTTGACCACGATTGACTCGAAACGAGTGGCGGACGCACTGATGGAGGCCTTTACCAGATTAGGCTTTCCGGATCAAATTCTGACGGACAATGAATCTCAGTTTTGTGGAAAACTCATGGAGGAGGTATTTAGGGTGTTTCACTCTAACCACATACATACCAGCCCTTACCACCCTCAAGCCAATGGACAAGTAGAGCGTTTCAACGGCACGTTGATGACAATGCTCAGGAAACTAGCGCAGGAAAAACCTGATAGGTGGGATGAATATATCCCAGCAGCACTCTTTGCCTATCGGGAAGTTCCTCATGGCTCAACAGGACTACCACCCGCTACGTTGCTGTTTGGTCGTCCAATCAAAGGACCGTTGGAAGCCATGTTGAGGAGTTGGACTGAAGAGGGGACGTCAGAAGAAGTGATCTCATCCTATAAATACGTGGAGGAACTGAAAGAAAAACTCCACAAGGGATGGACTCTGGCAAATCAAAACTTGAAAAAGGCCAGGAAAAGACATGCGGCTTACTACAACCGTAGGTCTAAAGAAAGATCTCTAGAGGTGGGAGATAAAGTCTTGTTGCTACTCCCAACGGGAAACAACAAACTGGAGATAGGTTGGCAAGGACCATTTCCCGTGGAAAGGGTAATATCCAGAACCAACTATCAGATCCGGATCCGGGGAAAGTTGAAGATTTTCCATATCAATCTCTTGCGGAAATACGAAGAGAGACCCGGAGACAAGGCAGCTCACCTCATGGCAATGGCAGTTGCAGTGGAGACAGAAGTGGGAACCAGCGAGGGCAGGGAATATCCCTTGGTACACCAGGAAACCTATAGGGATGTACAAGTGAACCCTGATCTGACCTCCCAGGAGAGGGAAAGGATAACCCAGGTTCTCAAGTCTCATAAGGAGATACTGACTGATAAACCAGGACGAACGAGGTTGGTTGAGTTCGAGATGACTTTGACCACACAGGAGCCGGTTCGTCAGAAGGTTTACCCAGTGCCATTCTCTAAAGAAAAGGCCCTGGAGGAGGAAATACAAAAACTGCTGGAGGATGACGTGATTGCACCATCCACATCCCCATACAATGCGGGGGTAGTTTTGTTACGCAAACCAAGTGGAGAACACAGGTTGTGTATAGATTACCGACTTCTGAACAGTCATACACAGTTTCAGGTGGAACCTTTGCCGAATCCCACTCAGCTATTCGCTAGGCTCCATAAGGCTCGGTACTTTTCAAAGGTGGATCTGAGTCGGGGGTACTATCAGATACCAGTCAAACCGGAGATTCGACCACTGTTAGCTTTCAGTACACCCAGTGGACACTACGAATTCAAGGTCATGCCCTTTGGACTCAGCAATGCACCTAGTGTGTTTACACGCATGATGAGGACTTTACTAGATCCGTTACAGGATCCGTCCATCATCTCATTCATGGATGATATTATGATTTCCAGTGACAGCTTGGATGACCACTTACAATCCTTGGAGAGAGTGTTTAATAGACTCAAGGAAGCAGGGCTTACTGCTCGTCCAACCAAGTGCATGATTGGTTACCAGACTCTGGAATTTCTAGGTCACACCATCACTCCAGGACACATTGTCCCAGAAGAGAAGAACCTGGAGAAAATCAGAAATGCACCAAGGCCAAAAACGAAGAAGGATGTGCGATCTTTTCTCTCGTTGTGTGGGTTCTACCACAAATTTATCCCACATTTCACTGAACTGGGAGCTCCGTTGACGGAAACCTTGAAAAAGGGATTCCCGGACCAAATCATTTGGACACCAGAATGTGAGAATGCCTATAGTCAGTTAAAGGAGGCCTTGGTCAGCAAACCTGTATTACAGCTCCCTGACCTTTCCAAACCATTTGTGTTGAGAACGGATGCGAGTGCGATTGGAATTGGAGCCGCGTTGTTACAGGAAGGAAAAGACGATGCTTCGGTTTTGAAACCTGTGGCATACGCAAGTAAGAAACTTCTACAGGCGGAGAGGAATTATTCAACCGTCGAGAGAGAGTGCTTGTCCCTCGTATGGGCAGTGCAAAAATTTCAGCCATATTTGTATGGAGTTAAGTTTCGGGTCCAGTCAGATCATCAGCCCCTGATGTTCCTGGCTACTTCTCAGAAGCTCAACGCACGTTTGATGCGGTGGTCGTTGTTACTTCAACCGTATAATTTCACAGTAGAGTACATTCCTGGGAAGGAAAATGTTGGAGCGGATTTCTTGTCAAGACACCCAGCTCCTGAAGAAGAAGAATGAATCATCTGGATTAAACTCACGGTGGAGAAGAGTGAGATGGACTACTCTCTTAGGAGGGGGCCTATGTCACAAAATGAAACCGTGTGTTTATCCGGTTGATTATTACAGAGGATTTTCGGATTAAGCGGACGATCGACCAGCGACATCTATTTGTACTAACAGAGTAAACACAGCTGTACAGGTTACATCGTGTCAGCCCATATACACATTTGGTGGTGAGTGAGAATGAGTGGATACACCGAGTTGGCAGTTCATTAACAGTTGGAATCACATATATTGTCACCACGGAACAGAAGAGTGACAAGTTTGTCAACATTTGAATGCAGATGGAAGCCGTGAGATCACAGGGGCAGATGTAAAACGGAAGTACCTAGTACGGAAAACAGTGCATCTGTCAATTCTTGGTTTCCGGCACATCGAGAAGTTGACGGGGTTATTTGCAACTCTTTGTGGGAGTAGACATAAACTTGCTGGCTTGTTTTGATAATCTTAACAATTACTGACAACTTTGACAGGACTAAAGCCAGGAAAATAGATTCTTGCAAATGGCTGATATGTCCAAATAACACCTGTGTGGGGGAGTAAAGGATAACGTCACGTGGACAACTTTGGTAGTTTGCCATATAAACTCGAGTTGGGATCAACTAGGGTGGACTTGAATAATGCTCTAGACAGAGTGCAGGGCACTGCAGGGCCAGTGGAAATAATATCTACCGTGTGTTAATTAGTGACTTAATTTTACACGTGCCTATATGGCAGATGTAGATATGATTTATAGGACTGCAGTAGTGCCATTTAAGGTTCCCTACCAGATCCAAGGAAACTCTACAAGTTTTGGGGAAGAATTAAAAAACCCATTCGGAAGAACACCAGTTCAACAATCAATAAAGTTGCATACAGAACGTAACTGAAGCTAGGAGGAAGTTGATTCACCAAAGATAGTGATGATTACTGATGCACCACACAGCATCAGACAGTAGTAACTAAATGAGAACAGTCTAATAGTTACTTAGTGTTATATAATCTCGTGTAATAGAACACAAGACATTATACTTGAGGCTAGATAGACACGAGTGAGGATCCAGTACAGTAACAATTAACATTAATGACTGTGTACACACTACAAAGGACTTGTGCAGTTTTTGTTTAGGAACATTAGGAACGGACATTGTGTAGAGTGTAACCGGTCCCTGATTAACTCTTAATACCCCCGGTGTCTATTTCGGATGTTCATGAAATTGGATTACCAGAGGTCTACAGAGGCAAAGCATTATCCGGCAAGATGGTTCCGGCAACGGGTGAGACGTACTTGTTCTGACGTAACGTGCTGTGGTCTATCTTTGCTGTGATCAGCTGACTGAGTTGATGTCTGAGAGACAGAGTCTACACACTTTATAGAACACGTCACACATTTTCTTCGCATACACGTCTCATACACGTTACACTTTTATTTTAATAAATTAATCTTTATTAATTTCTAGAAGCAAGAGTTGTTGAGTATGTTGCGTTGGGGAAGTATGAGAAGGGGGCATAGTACGACAGTGTGAGAGTGATAGGAAAAGGTGTCCATAGGCTGATGGAGTGTGTTGGACGGAAGCTGGTGGATTCTCCAGAATATTGAGGGGGAAAAAAAACTAATATTATAATGTGGGTGTCGGATCTCCTCACTCCAGGGACGACACTTTAAAGGAGGACACGACAATCTGATATTGTCGATCCCAGATACACAAAATCGTGGACGACTTTCAATTCATAATTAGAGATTTTGATTGACGGAGGCGCATCAGCATCTTGTTCCATCACCTGTGTTTTATTTAGGCTAATGGTGAGCCCAAAGTCTTTGCAGGCAGCTGCAAAACGATCTATGAGCCTTTGGAGATCTTCTGCTGTATGAGTAGTCAGTGGTGAATGTGTAATATCACAGGTGGTGAATGTGTAATATCACAGATGGTGAATGTGTAATATCACAGATGGTGAATGTGTAATATCACAGATGGTGAATGTGTAATATCACAGATGGTGAATGTGTAATATCACAGGTGGTGAATGTGTAATATCACAGACAGTGAATGTGTAATATCACAGTTGATGAACGTTAATATCACAGATGGTGAACGTGCAATATAAAGTCGATTTAATGACGGGTTATAATTCGACTTATGATGGGTTGTATTAGCGACTTTAGTAGGTAGTTTGGTATTTTAGCTAGAAGCCATCAAAAGAGGTAGGTTAGGTACAGGATGTCGCAACCAACCCCAACATTTTTTAACTTTTTGTGAATTATTAGGAAACTTTGCGTTCTGTAGTTTGCCTTTGCTTTCTGAACGGTCGACGCCTATGCTATGGTTAACAATCAACGCAAGACGGACCGTTTCCAAATCGCCGTCAGCTTATTTCGAACCCGGTACGTGGGATTGTGAAACGCGGTCACTACTCCTAGGCCACAGACGCTGGTTTCTTAGTGATAGTTCACGATTATACAAGGAAAAGGCTGGGGGTATATTTTACTGCCCCAAACAGCGATTGTTTTATATCCCTAAGACAGGACGGAACTTCTGATAGGGGTTATAATCGGCCTATAGTTATACAAACTCAACCTCGGAGCAAGCACTTTAAGGGGCTTCTGATCATTTCAAAAAGGTCACTCTTCGACGAATGTTTCAGCCCACTCACCTCTTTGACACCCTCTATCCATTCAATCCAATATTTACAGGGAGGAAAAGAAAATTCGACCTTGTTGTACGTGCTTCTGCAAGATCTGTTATAATTGAGGTCCGTTTTTACTTTTATTTGTGTAAGTTTTGATGTTCTTTCCTTTCTGTGTTCTCTTTCGAGTTAGGCCTGACTGGTTATATTTTCTCCTCTCTGCTTTTCGGGATCGGTTGGCTCCACGGGGGTTCACACTGACTGGCATTTTCATTATTGCGTTGAATTGGTCCTGATGGGGACCTTCCTTAGGAGGGCCTGCCAGAGTCGGTAGCCTCCCAGTCGTTTGTTGCTTATTTTAAAAGGACTGGAACTGAACTCTTTTAGTCCCAAGAAGGACTGATCGTGAATTCATTTAGTCCCCATAATGACTGGTATAGTCTTCACAAGTTCTGGTGTTGTACACATTTAGTCCTATCAGGACTAACAGGACTGATAAAAGGGCTGTCTAATAAGAACTGTAATCCCTCTAGAGGTTTGTCAACTATATATATTGTAGAACGGACTTGGCAGCTACAGTTTTGCAGCCCATGTGAAGGAAACTTAACACAAGCTCTTAGTAAGTTTCGATAGCAAGAGTGGTACTGCCCATTGTAATAAACATTCATGGTAGCTATGATGGGTTATAGAGGCATCTCCCACACGTTGTTGATCTGGCAAGGGACTTTCATAGCCAGATATATTAGAGATAATGAGTTCTGTGTTAGTGTGACGTGTGGGTAAAAACAAAGCGGTTAAACCACAGGGCAACGGAAACACAAGACGTCATTGATCTGAGCGACTCGAGCAAACGTGGACAGATGGACATTTTGTTGACAGAGTACAGCATGTGGACACTTTATTGACTGAGTAAAACAGGTTGGACACTTTACTGACAGAGTACAGCAGGTGGACACTTTATTGACAGAGAACAACAGGTGAACACTTTAATGACAGAGTACAGCAGATGTACACTTTATTGACATAGTACAGCAGATGAACACTTTATTGACAGAGTACAGCAGGTGGACACTTTATTGACGGAGTACATCAGGTGAACACTTTATTGACAGAGTACAGCAAGTGGACACTTTATTGGCAGCGTATAGCAGGTGGGCACTTTATTGACAGAGTACAGTAGGTGGGCACTGTAGGGCAGAGTATAGCAAGTGGACACTTTATTGGCAGAGTACAGTAGGTGGGCACTGTAGGGGCAGAGTATAGCAAGTGGACACTTTATTGGCAGCGTATAGCAGGTGGGCACTTTATTGACAGAGTACAGCAAGTGGACACTTTATTTGCAGAGTATAGCAGGTGGGAACTTTATTGACAGATATAGCAGGTGGGCCTTTATAGACAGAGTACAGCAAGTGGACACTTTATTGACAGAGTATAGCAGGTGGACACTTCATTGACAGAGTACGACAGGTGAACACTTTATTGACAGAGTACGACAGGTGAACACTTTATTGACAGAGTACAAAAAGTGGGCAGGCTCTGAGGCGAACGCGTTAAGATTGCATTTCATAATTCCGCCAATCTGCGAGCGATTTGGAAGCAGATCAGATCGCCTTGCGTTGGTTTCCATACAATGGTTGTTCAGAAAGCAATGGCAAACTACTGAATGTAAACCTGCCAAGGAATCACAAATAGTCCAAAAAAATGCAGGCGTTGACTGCTACGTCCTGTAAAGGATATGCAACTAACTTGTAACAGCAAGTTGGTTAGATATCCGAAATTTATGGCTCATGAACCCTGCCATATCAGACTCACAAGTGCTAGTTTGTATATGTAGATAAATAACAGATAACGGTTACTGGACACACATCTGTCACTGTTACAATGCATCATCATCATGTGCCTTGTTGACTGGGGTGGGCTGAAATGCTTCATCGCATCTTGCGATCTTCGACAGCATGTAGACTTTCAGTCCAACATGGAGGATAGGCTGTTCAGCTGGATTGTTTAAGTTTGTGGCTACAGTGTGCTTACGTATTTTTCTCATGTTTGACTGGTAGTGTATGGTTCCGTCGCCCAGCCAATGAGTTAAGCGCGTGGAGCGGCACTGTGAGCTGTCTATTTTGTGTGGGGTGCTTTTACATCTGTATGCGGTTGTTTGTATCGTGAACTAAATGTTCAGAAAAATGGCGGCCGGCAAATTGCTGAACGAATTGGGTTTGCCTTATGCAGTAATGTGTGGCTGCTAGTTTTCTAGTGACTGCAGCTTCCATCGAGGATGAACTGTATTTTTTCGTGGAGGACTTTTGTGTTGGCTTTCTGGCAGCGGTATAGGGGATAGTATTCCTGTGCGGGTTGTTGGTTTGTCCAGACACCTGTCTGTTCTACTTTTCACATTGGGAAGTGAGAAGAATATTGTGTGATATTCACTGGAGCAGGAACGGGGCATTATAGGGGCGACCCTTTGCTGTGAAGTTGGAACCGCGACTAACTAACGACTAACTAACAACAACATGTATCAATTCGTGTGCTGATACATTTCTGTGCCATAGCAAAAAAAAAAAAAAACAGTAAAGAGTGTTTTCTCGCTGCCTTATTCTGTCATCCTATCCACAAATCGATCTAGTTGTCATAACATGTTTAATTTTCTCGCTTCTCATGATGTGGACAAAAAGTTATGATTGCTTATTTCTGATGTTCGTGATAAGTCATCTTTGTGTTTTTTACCTCTTTCAAAACATTTAGATTTCTGGAGATCAGCATGGTCGAATCGATACTAGCGCATGCTCTTAAACTTACGGTGTGCTGTTGCCGGGATAGCGAGTTTAACCCCTCCACCGGTTATTTGGTCTAAAATATTGACTTCTCGTCCTTGACTTGAGGGACGTAAATTACAAGTACCTTAGCGGTTGGAGTGGGTTCACCTGATGGCGAAGGACACTGGTAATAAGGAAAGCTAATCCACGCGCAAAAATTAGTCCTCTGCACTAGAAGTAGTAACACTTATATAGACTACGCTTGAGTTCAAAATGAGAGAACGCCGTCGAAAAAAATTAATCTTTACTTTAGATTACCCCATTTCTCCTGAAAAGCCACGTCTTCGATGCCTCAAGGAACTGTATGCTTAATTTCTACTTGTCAAGATTTCACAGTAATTATGTAAATAATGGTTCAATGCAACAAGCAAGAATTCTTTTTACAACCCCTAATGACAGGGATTTGTTAAATAAAATATTCTATATTTTATAAGATAGAGTTTTTGTTTTTCCTGTTATATTCCCTTTCATCTGTAATACGCCTTCTATCATATATTATTCACGCTCCAATATATCTGAGTTTATGTACGTCCTTCAATTTAATACCACATTGACTTTAATTGTGCATTTAGACATAATCCGTGTCAATATTCTCTCTCTCTCTCTCTCTCTCTCTCTCTCTCTCTCTCTCTCTCTCTCTGCCTCTCTCTCTGTCTGTCTCTCTCGTTGTCTATCTGTCTCTCTGTCTCCCCGACTCTCTGTCTCTGTCTGTCTGTCTGTCTGTCTGTCTGTCAGTCTGTCTCTGTTTCTCTCTCTTTTTCTGTCTGTCTGTCTGTCTGTCTGTCTGTCTGTCTGTCTGTCTGTCTGTCTGTCTGTGTTTCTCTCTCTCTCTTTCTGTCTGTCTGTCTCTTTCTCTTTCTGTCTGTATGTCTCTCTCTCTGCCTGTCTCTCTCTGTCTGTCTCTCTCTGTGTCTGTCTGTCTCTGTCTGTCTGTCTCTCTCTCTCTGTCTCTCTCTGTTTTTCTCTCTCTCTGCTTGTCTGTCTCTCTCTGTGTTTCTCTCTCTGTCTCTGTCTGTCTGTCTGTCTGTCTGTCTGTCTGTCTGTCTGTCTGTCTGTCTGTCTCCCCCCTCCCACACCCCAACGTTTGTTCGCTATGCCGAACTACGAATTACTTCCGTAACACCATCGCAACAAACGACAGAGAAACACCGGGAGGGGGGGGGGGGGGACGACAATAACTCCCTTAATTTAGTCGACAAGTCTAAGCTCCGAACGCACGTCCGTCCCAACTCACGACATTATCTGCAGTTGTCTGTCATCTTCATAACGCACCCGTTCGGCTGGAGTCTGTTGGCAATAAAATGTCTAATTCCGGCGGAGGAAACACGACCAACCCGGGACATATCTTAGCCAGTTAGACGGGCCTGCGTGCCCAATTCTTAACCCTTTCAAAATAAAGTTTTGTTGTTGTTGTTGTTGTTGTTGTTGTTGTTGTTGTATCTTGTGTAGCTGAATTGATTCCGTGCTAAGCAAAGTGTAAGTTTGGACCAGACATTGTACACAATCAAATGAACAACTATTTTAATGTCAATCCCCGTTCACTGAGCATAGAAATTATGGAAGATACCACGAAACAAAACAAATAACACAATGACCCAAGAATGGCGATATATCATCCTTCTGTAGAAATGGGAGGTCACATCTGGCGATACATTATCCTTCTCAATTAGTTAATCATGACGGGGTTACACTATATTATGCACCTTCGAGGATCTGAAGTTCCAGTACTGGATATTTTTAAAAAAAAATAGTTGTACAGGTCTTGGGGAGGGAACGGAGGACTCTGCAAAACCGTCTCCACGTTTTTTACACTTCGGTAGGGAGTTTTGAGGGAAGTCTCTACATGTGTAAGCCCTCTTCCATGTTTAAATCACCGCAACGTCACTGCATCGGAGTTAAGAGACAACAGTGAGACATTCACCAGCCGTCAACCATGCAGAGACCCACAGAAACCGCATGGGTTCTTAAATAATTTATGTTAAGATGTCCTGATGTGGGAATGTCAAGTGTTAGGATTTTTGTGGGCTTTCGTGCACGGACCGGGGTTGTGACGTAGAGGTTAACGACGCAATTCGAAAGCCCGCTTACCGCGTTCGAAACACAGCTACTGGGGATTTAGCAGACAACCGCCTTACGCTAGTATTCGTACAATGATATGAAGGCAGATTAAAAAAGCAATGACGAACTACTGATCGTTAACATGCGAAGTAACCACAAACAGCAAACTCTCTCCCCACCCTCCCCCACCCCACCCCTTCTCCAAATGAAGTTGTTGACCGCGGTGTCATGTAAAGGATATGAAAATAATTTCGTCTTTGTCCACGGTATGATAGGTGACCGTTCTGTCCTTCCCGTGGCGAACGACGAGAGCTGGTATTGAACCCTAGCCCAACCATGTCCATGCCATTGGTAGCGTAACGTCCTAACATTTACAACATCAACTCCCACTAGGTCGTTTATAAAGTTGGTTGCATATCCTTTACAGGTCGTCGCAGTCAACCCCATTATTGTTTGGCTGTTTCTGATTTCTTGGCAAGTTTATATTCACTAATTGCCATTGCTTTCTTAACGACAGGTACTCGTACTATTATATGGAAAAATAATGCAAGGCAGTCTGCTGCCAAATCACCCGCAGATTTGTTTCGAACGTGGTATGCAGGTTGTGAAGTGCGACTGTATCCCCTTCACCGTAAGTACTTTCGGGTCCCCTGGCCAAGGCGTTAACGACGTTGTTCGAAATCCCGTATATTCACGTGGGAAAATTAACTGCGCGAGATTCGACAGCGGATCTCGCCGTGCTAGTAGCTTACCGGGAAATGTGAGCCGGTTGTTCAGAAAGCAATGGCAAACTACTGAACGTAAAACTTGCTCAGTACACCAACAGCAGCTGGAAAATACTGGTGTTGACTGCAACGTACTGTAAGGGATATGCAACATAAAAAACGTAATTAACATTACCATGAAATATGCGTGCTGTTTAATGCAGCTGATAGAATTAATTATTTTGCTTCATTTTATATTGAACGACCTCTTTAGTAAGCACCTTCCGCGAGTCAGCGAAATATGCTCTGCGATAGATTATGCAACCAATTATGTGTCCATCCATTATTCAATTTCACTATGGAAAACATTGTTCTGAATTCCTAAGCAATTGTTATGGCTATAATAGTCTTGAGACAAACATTGCGTGGTAATCACCATCGCAGCAGTACTTGTTTTTGCCTCGTCTCCTCGTCATTGTTTCCTTCTGCAGCGTTTAATGTTATTTCCCCGTAGACATTTACAAACGCGCACACTGATGACTCAAATGATAAGGATGTTTTTCGGGTTACTTCCCCCGCGGAAAGACGCAATGGTCATTGTCTGGGACGGGTGGGCACGCACACACTGTATGAGTGGGTGTAAATGTAAGTGTGGGTGTGTTTGTGGAGGTATAAACCATCAATTATGTGCCATGCCGGTAAGCGTGGGCGGTCATAAATCGCCATTTCACTCGTTCATATAATACAGTGTATTTTTAATGACCGTGGGGTGTTTGAAAATATTGCCGTTCCAAGTTTTGTATTTACCTATTATGTTTGCATGAACTCCACAGAGAGTGAATACAAAACTTGGAACGGCAGTATTTTCAAAAACCCCACAGTCATTAAAAATACACCCTATATATGTAAAATGTCATTTTCTGTCCTGTACGGCTCTGCGGTTATTCTTCCTCTTCTTCTTCAGCGTTCCGAGCCATTGAGGTTCTTTGCTGCAGATACAATCCGTCTCCATTCGTCTCTCTGGTTGAGCCTCTTTTGCCAGTCGTCGATTCCAAGTGCTTGTAGGTTTGTATGTATATTATCTCTCCACCGTCTTCTTGGTCTACCTCGGGGTCTGCGGTCATTTATTTCCTGAGTGTAAGCGAGTTTTGTTTCCCTATTATCTTCCATTCTTTCTATATGCCCCAGCCACTGTAATCTATTAGCCTTCATGATACCAGTGATTAGCGGGGACTTAAACAGATCTAGACTCATAAAAATGGCGGGAGCCACGGTAGCGTAATGGCTGAACACAGGCCTGCCTGTCCAGTGAACGTTGGTTCGATCCCTATAGGGACGAATTTGAATATTGTTTTAATTAATCTGGGCTTCCAGTTTAATATAACCTAAAATGGGTACCAGAAATATCTTGAGAAGTAAAGGCGGTGGGTGTGATACTTACCACATCACCCACTATATACACCAGTGGTTCTCAACCGGTGGGGAATTCCCCCCCCCCCTACCCCCTCAAGGGGAAATTTTAGGGTTTCCAGGGGCGAGGGGGGAATTAAGATTATTTCAAAATCGCATTAATTACAAGAACCAGTTACTTGATGTTGTTTATCCCTCTAAATTTTACGGTTCTGTACTTCTCGCCCTAATGAATTCGTTTTATAACGTAAGAAAAATCACGTTTTATGTAGATGTCTAGACTTGTTCTAGTATGTGTTATTACCTTTAGCTTCCATTTTTATGTATACTGTGTACGGGTGAGGGATTTATAGGGAGGAAATTCGAAAGGGGGTGGGGGGATGACGTTCTGAACATATGATAAAGGGGAGCATGGGCCAAAAAAGGTTGAGAACCACTGATATAAACCATATATCCAAAGCCCCTCAAGGCGTGTAATAGGTTCCATTGTGTTACTTTCTAGGAAATGGGTGCAAGAGATGCTATGCTATGTTGTGACGAAATACGTCATGGCACTTTGGGCATTTCCGTGCGTGCTCAGTCCTCCGATGGAGTAGTTTTTGCAGTGTCTCGGGGAGTACACAAACGGTGAGCGTAATACTGGTCAAATCAGCCATCGTGTGATATTTGGTCACGTGAAATAGGGATCCGTGACAGTATCCTCAACATGCCGTCAAGACGCGGAGATGGGTTTATTTTAAACAGTATGCTGTATATGTGTGTGTGTGTGTGTGTGTGTGTGTGCGCGCGCGCGCGTGTGTGTGTATGGTTGCATGTATTTGCGTGTGGCGGTATAGGTTGGATTCTGCAGCTGTTTGTGTGTGTGCGTGTGTGTGTGTGTGGATGTGTGTATTTACGTGTGGCGGTGTAGGTTTAATTCTGCAACTGGTTGTGTGTGTGTGTGTGTGTGTGTGTGTGTGTGCGCGCGCGCGCGCGTGTGCATGCATGTGTGATGTTGCGTGTATTTGCATGTGGTGTTGTAGGTTGGATTCTGCAGTTGGCTGCGTGTGCCTGTGTGTCTTTGTTTTACTAATGCCAAAGATAAGATACAGAGGATAAAGATATGCAAGGAAGAATACAGTAAAGAACTATGATAGATAAGTATATATATATATATATATATATATATATATATATATATATATATATATATATATATATATATATATATATATGAATACATCAGCACATTAATACTGACAACAAAGAAGGACAGCTAAAATATTGAATAACACGACAGAAAAAACACATTAAAGAGAATACATAAAGAAAGAAAGTAGGAAAGAAAGCAAACCAACACAGACAGGACGAAAAGCACGGTGTTATAAATAACACAGAAGACACCATATATCCAACATTTTAATTTTTACGATGATTTATTCTACATTCATCCATTCTCACCCAACCGCCGTGTTGTCCCGCGATAACTTAATCTCCATAAATTGTTACACATTTTTATCTGCGGCCATCTCGCTTACTGGACGATCATTTCAATGTTTTTATACAAATAAGTTAGCTTTGGATAACACACAAATGTTGATTTATGCTTTATTATTTATCCTGGCTTAAATAAATCACATAATCAATATATCGCATTGCCAGAAAATACAGTACACAAGGGTTGTTTAGATAAACAAGGACACGCTACTCTTGTTCATGAAATGACTACAGTGTATCTGAGAATCGGGAGTTATGTACACTTGTTTATGTAACATCCCCACGAAATCAATGTTTTAACACGTGAACACAAAGAAAAGCAGAGATAGGAGCTGTATTAAAGTAATACTTCTATTATTGTTTGCCACACGTTCTCAGTTAAAAACCAGCACTTACTAGAAACCTCAGCAAGATTTCCATTTTTGTTGCTGTCACATTAATGATAAAGTTTCCAGGATTTTCAAAACATCTTAAAGTTTATGCGAGCCTCTTAAACAGCGCAATTTAGCATCTCTCAAATAAAAGTGGTTTCTTTCTATTTGTTGTTCTTTCATTATAGGCGTTAATATATTGTGTGTTTTTTTTGTCTCTCGTTATCATCTCTCTCGAAGCCCCCCCCCCCCCCCACCCTTTTTCTTTCTTGTTGTTGCTGTTTTTAAACATTTAATTTTTTTTATGTTGACATTAGTTTACTCCGTTTTATCGGTCAGTTAACAATCAATTTTACTTTTTTTTTTACCCCACACTCCCCCCTCCCTCTTTTTCCCCCCTCCTCTACCGTAACAGCGGGCAATGTAATTTAAATTACCATCTTTCTGGTAAAAATAGGTTTGAGATTTTATAAAATCTTCAATCAATATCAATCAATATCAATCAAGTTCAAATGGCTCTTCTTTCTGGATTTTTACGGGCACAGTCTGATCTTATTCTGTTGTGTATCACGATTATCCATATAATATATAATGTGTGCACAGTTTACAAGTCTGTATAATACATATTGTTATTATTATATTAGTATTAGCATTAGTAACAGTAATAGTATTAGTGGTAGCAGCAGTAGCAATAGTAGTAGTAGTAGTAATAGTAGTAGTAGTAGTAGTAGTAGTTGTTGTAATAATAATGCTAGTTGTAGTAGTAGTAGTAGTAGCAGCAGCAGCAGCAGCAGCAGTAGTAGTAGTAGTAGTAGTAGTAGTAGTAGTAGTAGTAGTAGTAGTAGTTGTGGATTTTTTATAGTAGTAGATCAGAAGTAGTAGTGGTAGCAATAGTAATAGTAGCAGCAATAGTTGTTTAGTAATACTTTAGTAGTAGTTGTTGTTATGTTATTGTAGTTATAGCAGTAGTAGCAGTAGTAGTAGTAGTACCAGCAGTAATAATAATAATAGTAGTAGTAGTAGTAGTAGTAGTAGTAGTAGTAGTAGTAGTAGTAGTAGTAGTAATTAGTAGTAGTAGTTTAGTAGTATTTATAGCAACAGCAGAAGTTGTAGTAATCGTTGTTGTAGTAGCAGTACAAGTAGTATAGGTAGTAGAAGTATAGTTGTTGTTGTTGTTGTTGTTGTTGTTGTACTTGTAGTAGCATTATTAACATCAGCAGTGGGACGCAGAGGTGTTTCCAAGGCACCAGGGCCGGGTTATATACTGACCAAGACCTATTGACGCGTCCTCGCCGAGCGTCCTGGGCAACAGGTCCCTTCGGGGTCCTGGCTAAAGTCAATAGGATCTCCGATTCCTCCGAAGTCGGAGAGTATCTGCTTGTACGGCGAGGAACCACCAGTCTGCACACCAATAAGCCAGACATGGGACAACGGATACTCACACAAAACTCAGGTCCTGTATGACATCACACTGATGTTGGACAACAGGATGCCTTCATCCGACATACAGGACTTCACGTTGGAGCTCAAGCCAACGAACACAAGCAAGCAAGCAAGCAACATCAGCAGTAGTTCATCAAATGCCCGATTATCTTATGTTAGTCTCAATAGCTGCGCTTTAATGTCTTTTTTCTATTTGCGTTGGTTCTGACTAACAACAAGCCGATTGTGAATCAAGTAGCCATATATTCTGGATAATTACTCAAAAATCTCCCTCGGAGTCCCTCCCAACTCCAGCTAATTGACGTGTTTTGTCATTTACTAACTTTTAGGTATCCGCGGAATGTTAAAGCGTGGTGTTTGCGACAATGAGGCAACTTCCAGAAAATTCAGGGCGAAAATCCTAGAATACACTTCGTCTAGTACTAACTACATTTTGGATTAACAATGTACCAAACATCATTTTACTTGCATAGAGCATATATTACTGGTCCCTGTGTCAAACTCTTCCCCAGATTTATCTGATATGCCTGACCTGGGGGTCTCGCTGTCCCCCTATTTGTTTAACCTTTATGCCGAAAATATAATGAGACATGTCAGATATGATATAACCAGGGAGCAATATGATGACCTAAATATCTGTGAAATGTCATGAAATACAAGAGAATCGATATGCTGATGATACAGTATCACTATTAACATCACAGACTGGTATAGAAAACCCAAAAGCGTGACTTCAAAAGAATAGTGAAAATCACAACTTATATCTTAACATAGCAAAAAGAAAGATAATGCACACAGATAAAACTACTATGGAGAAAGAAATATATGTTAATGAGGAAAAATTGGAAGTGGTGGAAAATTTCTAATATCTTGGGACATTGATTACCAACAATGGTGACACAATGACAGAAATTAAAAGACGAATATCTATTGCTCGTCAAAGACTAAACACTACTGAATAAATTATTTTAGAGACCTGGACACTTACTAAACAAGCTGAACAGCGCATAAATGTCTTTGAATATAAATGTTATAGGTGAGTTCTAAGAATATCTTGGATAAAGAAAAGAACAAATGCATCTGTGACATTTTGGATACCTAGTGTGCAGCTTACAAAATGGAGAATTAAAATAACTTGGAAACAGTCGAGAAAGCACATTCCTACCTGTCTATATTATGATTGTCAAGACAAATAAGGAATTCCCACCATCATATTTACTTTAGCCAGTTGACCTATGGTTGTAATAACAAGCCACGGTGAAAGTGAAATGTAGGCAGATGCTATTTTGTATTCAACGTGCGAGAGACGGAGTAATTTCATATAAACAATTTGCCAAATTCTGTTTTAAGGCAGTCAATATGAAAATTTGATTCAGTCACGGGGTGCATTGGTTTTGGGATATTCTCTTGATGCCTTTTTGTTGACACAGATAAGAGTAAAGGCTTATAATAATCCAAATATTTCCTCGCAGTTAACAATTCTTTCTATATGACTAAATGGGGAATATAATATTCTTATGTCTCATTAAGTATATTAGTGAGTTCCGTCACCGGACGTGATTCTGAAAAGATTTAATGAAAAGTTCACTTGATTAATAAAGTATAACAGGACTGTCCTTCTTTGATCATTAAAGACACATGCTGAACGATGAGATTCTCATATAACACAATGATCTGTATACTCAGAGACAATAAATGTCCCTTTATAGTCTTCAGTTGTATATGTTTCTGGGATTGATGGGGGGAAAGTGCCAAGATAATCTTTCTGTGCTTTTTCCTAAATATATTTTTTATATGTGTCAAAATGCGCATAACTCTTATATGATATATCTTTATGTGTATGGGGGAAATATATTAATGTGTATACTGAACATGTCGTAGTTATTTGTCACTCGTAATGGTAGCTGTGACAGGACTAGACCACTGGATGATCTAATGTATTACTGAGTGTGACACTGTGCATGAAAGCGAAGAGAAATGTCTTGCGGACATGAAGGGATGAGGACCTATGTCATGTGGCTATGTGTCGGTAATAGGCATGTTTACTCATGGGAATGACAATACACACAGCCGGAAAGGGTCTGGCTGACTTACACTTATGTAGTAGTATGCAAGCACTATTTCCAAATATTTTGTGAGGATGAGTACATTGGGTGTTTACATGTTATGTTGACAGACGTGGGAGGTGGTCAGTTGGTACAAGTGGTGCTCCCAAGACTGGAAATATCCCTGGCCTGAGTAGTACTAGTACAATCCTCAGTGAATGAGGACAACCTTCGCCTTTATATTGTCATGAGGAGCAGAGGGCGATCTTTAATATGTGCCACAGAGGACTGCACATTTCCACACGAGAATGAAGATAAGTGGCAAGACAAACCAATGTAACCTCAACATTACATTACCACCAGAGGCCAACAACCATTAGAATCTACAAATCCCTACAGTTATCCTTCCATCAAGGATCAAGAACACTAATTTAGAAGACTAGAATCAGCAATAACAAGATTAAATAGTGTTACCATATCTACCAAGAAAAGGAACTATACTATCGGTGCTTAACTACCAGAAACACACTAACAATAATTCTTAATTAATTGTGCTAGAATTGTGTCTCGTGTTCGAAAATTCCCCCCCCCCCCCCCAAGATATAACATGTGAGATAGTCACATATGAATGAACGTTAGGAAGAGTTATATTAACTGTATAATTCGATTTATGTACTTTATTATACCCATGGGGCATACCCCCAAACCCTTTTCTTCCATTAGAATATTGTAAACCTCTCCTACTGAGTTATTTAATTTAATCAGAATACTTGTGGATGTACTGTGTTAAATAATAGTGTAATAGTGTTTCTATATTTGACAACTAAATTCAGGCAGAGTAGGTGGCAGGGATAAACCTAGCTTCCGATCTAATCAGACTGAGATTCATTTTATCTGAAAGCAGTGACTTCCCTGTACTCTCTTGGCCTTCTAATAGAAAACCTGACTTATACCTAGTGGAATCTTATATTATATATATCTGTTTCAACACTAGGGAGTGTTACGAGCCAATTCCTAGTTTTCGTATAATAGTTGGCAACTACGAATTGGGAATATCTATTTCTCATTTATATGTTATCATACCACAGCAGCCATACTTCACGAACTGATTATTGAAGAAGGTTGGCTATTAAAGATGATAAAATAAAGAAAGTTGAAATATTTTGGTCACCTGAAACGTCATGAAAGTTTTGAGAGAACAATAATGGATGGCTTGAGAAAAGAGGAAGAGGAAGGCCAAAGAGAAGATGGGTGCAGGATGTGGCGGATTATCTCCAGATGGGTGTATCGAGCGCGAGGCATCTTGCATATAATCGAGAAGATTTCCGGAAGGTTATTATGGGAACAAGGTTCTGCAAATTACATGCTACTGAATGAATGAATGAATGAATGAATGAATGTATGGATGGATGGATGGATGGGTGGATGAATGGATGGATGGATGGATGGATAGACAGAAAGATTAATGAAAAAATCCTACGAGAAGCAAATGAAAACTGTAAACTGATTGGAGAAATTAGACACAGACAGTCAACATTCTTTGGGCACCTTATGAGAAGAAATAAATTAGAGAACTTGGTGACAAATGGCAATAGTGAGGGGGAAAGAAGAATGAGAAGGCGGAGAAGTAAGTATATGTATGACCTGGTTCAATGGCTTGGTTGAGACAAGAACACAGAGCTAATCCACGTCTTTGGTGATCGTGTGAGATGCGAACCATGACCGCCCACGCTTATCGGCACAGAACATACTGATGATGATAGTTTTGACTTGAAGACAGCGCGGCAAGAATCTTCTAGATTAAAAAACATGATTCAGTCTGGTATATTTTTGGCCTCTAGTTACCACTAGAATTCACTGCGCTTCAACGGTCAACAACAGTGACATAAATTCACCGTGAAGTTAATTTACTCTGCCGCCAAATAAACGTTGTTTGATAAATTACTTTCCGGTAACGCACAGTAAAAACGTTAATTTTACACGCCGCATGTAACATCTGGACAACCAAAATGAGCAATCTGGACATTTTAAGGGAAGATAAGTCGCAAAGACTTTTCACAAATATCAGAAAAAAGCAGTCATTATTTTTTGGACCACGTTATGAGAAGACAAAAACTGGAATTTGTTGTGATAACCGGAACGATTTGTGGAAAGAGAGGCAGAGGAAGACAGCGTGAGAACATTCTTGACAGTCTTGTGTCTTGGCACGGAAGGGAGTCTAGACATGAATTGATCCATGCCGTCGGAGATCGCAATTTGTGGAGGGTATGATTGCCCGGTAAGGCACTGGATGATGATGATGATGATGATAATGTTAATGATGATGATGATGATGATGATGTTGTTGATGATGATGATGATAATGATGTTGATGATAATGATGTTGATGATGATGTTGATGATCTTGATGATGTGGATGATGTTGATGATGATGATGGTGATGTTGATGATGATCTTGATGATCTTGATGATGATGATGATGATGATGTGGATGATGATGATGATGATGATGATGATGATGATGATGATGATGATGTTGATGATCTTAATGATGATGTTGACGATGATGATGATGATATTGTTGATGATGATGATGATGATGATTGCCACAGATCAGGTGCCTAGATCACGTCATACAGAAGATGGAAGGAAATCTCAAAGTAAACAGTGCACGAAAACTATGGGATACGAATATACGTCACACCAACGCTAGCGTGACAACGAAAACATACGTTGTGCGACGATCAAGGTGAACGGGCGTGTAATGGATTTGGAGAACAACTTGGTGTGGCTATTGGATCGTTTGAAGGCTAACAGTGGACTCACTCCAAGCTAAGAACAGCTAGAAGCATATATGGAGAACGCCATGGATTCGAGAACGACGGGCAAACTCATAGACAGAATCGGAGGAAGATGACAGCAAGGACGACCTGAATGAACGGAGGAAAGAGAAGTATTACTGAGTGACGATAAGGAAAACGCAGAACAGGTTAGATTACATAAAGGTTAGTGCACGCTTATATTAGATGCCATCCCGGCAACAACGGGAAATCTAATTGGTCACAACAAAATGTATTATAACTCTGTCAGCTCCGTAATAAAGCGGTGTTAGATTTTCCTGAGATCCGATGTTTACTTCATATTTCAAAAGTTCTTCAGTGAATTCATAAACTGTTATCGTTACACCGTTTCAATGAGCCAGTTCCTTTCGTAAGTTCAAACATATCCACATGGCAAAACACAGCGAAGAAGGACTTACGACATGGCAATGATGATGATGATGATGATGACGATGATGATGATGATGATGACGATGAGGGAACATTGGGCATATGTCGCTAGAAGAATGTTATCTTAAGGCCGAAAAACTCCGGTAATGTGGTCAGCATCAAGCCGGTTAACTTTACTTCCCAAGATATTTCCTGATAACCATGTAGACAGGATTGACCTGAATGCTCAGGTCAATTTTTAAAATCCCAATCCACTCCAATGCCGATCGAACTCTTGACCACGGAGACCTTAGGCGTGTGTCTAGCCACAACTCTAGCGTGGCCCTCGCCACGTACAGTGGTAAAGAACAAATAATGGAGCAATAGCTTGCACTCTAGTTTTGGTTAGAAACCAGAGAGTGGGTGGAAGCAAACAACCGATGATCGTCATAGCAATGATATATTTTAGCTTTCCAATTTATTTTGATCGGCATTAAGCAAAACAAAAAACTATTTCGTGCTAGCGAATGCGTTCAAGCCTCAATTATACATAATTAAAGACACGCTGAAATGATGAAACAAAGGCACGGAACTGAAAACTGTATAGCCTGCAAAGATCGATTAACTTTCGGAGGTTGCAAGAAATCGGTCGAGAGAGGAAGGTAAGCAGACGAAAGCTGAAGAATGTTTATAATTGAAAAGACACAAAGTGCACATCAATTTAAGCAACCTCTGTGTTATGACCTGCGTGGATAACATCAGATGAACGATGCTTCACAGAGATAAAGAACACAATAGGACAAGAAAACACTGCATTCTGTCAAATGAAGAACATTTTGTGCAATAAGTCCTTGTCCTTAAACATTAGAAAAAGAGTTCTTACATGTTACATAGAACCTATTTAAATATAACGCTGCGAATCCTGGACAATTAGTAAACGGGCAAACAAATAATTATTCACTGGAAGCCTTGGAGATTAGATTTTATAGAATAATGTTGAAAATTAATTAGACAGCCAGAATTAGCAATCTTGACATTTTGAGTGAAGCTAAGTCGCAAAAACATATCACAAATATTAGAAAGAAGCAGTCATCTTTTTGGCTGCATTCTGCGAAGACAAAATTGGAACATGTTGGGACAACCCGAAACGATTCGTGAAAAGAGATATTGAGGAAGACAGCGTGGGAATCTTCTTGACAGTCTTGGGTCATGGCACCGTCTGAGCTGCTGCTGGGAATTTAGCAGACAACCGCCTTGTAGATGAGAATAATCGCCTGCGTAAACCGGCAAGACACTGGATGATGGTGATGATGAGACGCTATTATGCCTCCTCTGTGACAGGGACATTAGCTTAGTCGCTGGCACGTTTACCTGTCGACCCGGTTGTCATACGTAGACGTCTCTATTGGAATGTTGGTGGGCCCTGCCTGGATGGTGTGGTATGTTAATTTGAGATGGGAGATGGATATCCCCAAATCGTTGTTGCCGACTACTAACTGAAAACCAGAAATGGCTCGTAAGACTCTTTAGTACGGGATCAGACACATCTGGTGGGATTCCACTCAGGTATCAGGTAAGATCTTCTAGTAGAAGGCCAAGAGAGCTCAGGAAAGGCACTGCTCTCAGAGAGGAGAATGCTCACTCTTGTAAGCTGAAGACGAGTAGTATCCCTGCCACACAGCTCTGATGATCTGTTTTTAACTGATTCAGTCCCAAACGAAAAGTAGGTTTGGACCAAACATGGTGCACAATCAAACGAACGAGTATTATAATGTAATTTCTGTTCACTGAGTATTGAAATGGCAGAAGATGCCACGACACAAAATAAATAACACGATGGCCCTAGAATGGCGATATATCATTCTTCTGCCCAAATGGGTGATCACATTTGGAGATATATTATCCTTCGGCATTGAATCAGTTAAGTGATGTAGTACTATCACTGCATTACATAACACCATTACAAACACATAACTATGCCAAAAAATTCACTAACTTCCGTTTGTAAAAATTAAAAGCTTATATTGGATGATAGAGGTTATATGAACAATGGCCATCCCAACATAAAGATAATAGATAACACTACTGATTCTTAGACACAGAATGTAAATAATGTCAATTGTCCAAAAGAATCCACTGCCGGATATTGTCTCTGGCTTAACTGAGTATAGTTGACTGTCTTCTTTTTATTAGATAACTCTTTGCTGGTAAACATTGTTGGCGATTGGTGATTAGAGGTTAGCTGGTTTATACTCAGCTTCGGTTCAGGGTGGTACAGTTGCTCTCTGAGTGGGTAATGGCTGATTTCTGGTCATCACTCGTCGCTGTATCAGGAAGATGAAATCCATTAGCCTTTACTGCTAATCCCTATGGTAGGCTACATGTGAGCACCTCTTTTAGAAACCAATATGTAGGCCACTCAACCACCTCCTCTTGTATCCAGATGGCACAAGTTAATCCGACTGGAATCACCACTTGCATTCGCAGCACTCAAATTACAACTAACCCTTATTCTAGAATACCCATTCAGTTTTATCGAGGTGAAAATATTCCCCATTACTGAGATCTAATTACATTCCTACTAACATCCATGGAGGTAATGTAAACATCCGCGGACATTTCCTTCAGGCGTAGTCGGTTGTTTATAATTAACCTGTCTGCCCAATTAGTAAGTTCTCTTGGCGGTGTTGTCCTTGCACTAATATAATAAAGAAATCACCGTTCACATGAGGTAAAACAAACATCACGGGAATTTGGTCCTTTGTGAATGCAGCTTTTCTAAAACTGTCGTTTGGGAATTGAACTTAAAATCAAGCCGTATTTTGAAAAGTCAGTTTGATGCTGCAATGCAATGTCACAGATGAGTACCAGAAAATATGTTGGGACGTAAACAAGATACCCGGCATGATATTAACTACGTCATTCATCGTATAGCCAACGGAATATAAACAAATATGATGCTAGAACCATATACATAATAATATAGTGCTAGAACCATATACATAATAATATAGTGCTAGAACCATATACATAATAATATAGTGCTAGAACCATATACATAATAATATAGTGCTAGAACCATATACATAATAATATAGTACTAGAACCATATACATAATAATATAGTGCTAGAACTCAAAGTGTGTCAACGAGTCCCACATTTTTTTTATTCCTATGTAGTGCTGACCTATTTACTTTCTATTAGAATAGATGGCAGTCTTGTCTCTTGTTGATTACATTTTTAATTCCTAGTCAGCATATTCTGCCTGTTGTTTGTTATTTCTATCTTTTCTGTTGTTTTATATTTCAATGTCAGTTATTTCAGTTATTTTCTCACTTGTTGCTTATGCTCAAGCGTGACTGTCAACATCTTGAATCACTCACACCTCCCCCGATGTGTCTCCACCTTACCGCGGTGGGGGAGCTTGTGTGTCCCTCTGACCCCATGTGCTTGCCGATGGATAAAAACTACATATCGGACAGCTTATGGGATAGGGGCCAGACTAAGAGAGACACAACCTGCTGCTCTGCGGGTTAGACTGAGGTGAGGATAGCAGTCAAAAATTCAAATCAGGTGCACGAAGGCAGAAGTTCTTGGTCCGGACAAAACACTTAAGGCTCCCTGTCGAGGGCTGTGGCTGGACGCCTCTAAGCCATAAACCCTCGGATCTGAGAGCCGGGCCGATACACACCTTTCGAAAAATAGAGGCGTGATACTGAGCAAGCTACATGCTCAGGTCTGATACAAGTTCGAAGGCTCTCAGCTGGGGGATATGAGAGATCCCCGGATGAGAGGGACAGGCCGTTTCTCGTTCACTGCTGCACGAAGGTAAGGTGCTGAGCTGGCAGCACATGTAGCCTACCTTGTGAGCGAGTACAAAAAGTCAGAAAAGTGCCCCAGTCAAAGGAAATGGTTACAAAAACTGTCTGTATCTAACTCATAGAGAGTGTAGATAAAAGTGGAAGAACGTCTCAATGACGCGAAATGGAACGCACGGCGAGCGAATCTATTGCGTGGTCCGAAGTCAAAAGCAAAAGCTTACCGAGTGGATGTCGCTCGCAGTCTGACCGCTCCTGGTGTGCGCTTGAGCGATCAGTGGCAAGCGAGTTTCCCAACACAAGGAAGTGAGGAACTAAAGCAGTCATGAGCAGGACGTGGCAACTCCTCGGGTGAGCCCAGTCACAGAGCAATAAGTGCCGGCTCTGCAATTATGGAAGCCTCCTTGGATAGCAAGGGAATGCCCATGGTCTGCCCCTGCCTTCCCTTGAGGGCCGACCGCGATGTCGTTGATCGTACTATCTTGACCAGCTGAGATGTTGGCAACATCACAACAGTCTAACGAGCCTCGAAACCAGAGGAAGGCTAACCTCATTTAAAAAATGCCCGCCGGAAGCCGGAAGTGTCGTCCTACGGGTGGCAAACTAAAAATTGACACTACGCAATTACGTCCGAGTGAAATGTCTCGTCCGAATGTCTCTCGTGCTAGGAACAGCTCTGACTACCTAGTTTCCGAATGCCGCTCTTGTTCGGAGCAGCTCTGACTAGGTAGTTTTCCGAATGTCTGTCGTGCCTGGAACAGCTCTGACGGGCGCAACGACAAGCACATGTCCGAAAACTCGCTGAGTGGATACCGTCTGCAAACTTGTCTGGTTTGTGCGGGAATGGCCCGGGGGAATCGAAATGACCAATATATTGAAGAGAGGATTTAAAGCAGCCATGAGCAGGACTGACGATTCCCTCGGTGAGCCCTGAACCAGGGCGCTATGTGTCGGCCCTGCAACTATGGAAGCAACCTTGGATGGCGGAAAGTGCTATGGACTGTCCCTGCCTTCCTTTGAGGGATGACCGTTGTCTTCGACCGTTCAACCTTGGCCAGCTGAGTTGTAGATGGCACCACAAAAGTGAGAGTCTCCCAGGAATGCTACCTGGTCAAAAAAGCACGCTGTAGCCGGATGTGTTGGCTTACGGGTTTCGGCCCAAGGGCGCATAACAGATACACCGCAATCACATCTGAAAAAAACACTCCGGATGAACGAAAAGAAGAAGAAGAATCACTCACACAGGCACTCGCTACTTCATCCACACCCAAAGAAATATCCGTTGTGTGGATGGTATATCATGTCTTTTAATTCAGGCGACCCTGACATAGTTACATATAATAACCAGGCGGTGACGTCCTGAACAAATATACATTTGTCGCCTTCTTTACAATACTTATGCACAATCACTTATTCAACCTCCACACTCGCTATCTCTAACTGGCGCCCTAGAAAACTAAACATTTGCGCTCGGAAATACACAAGCGTCCTCTCTAGAAAGCTGTCGTGTCCCGTCTGACGGTTTTCAGCCGGCTGGCTAGCCTTGCCGTCCTAAATCCCGTGCGGTCAGTAAAACCCCGTGCTATTGTACCTGTCTCGTAGTACAGCAGTCTGTCCGTGTTCCTGGGTTATACTAACGTCTAGTCTGTTCAGGGTGGTATCCCGTGAACTAGCGTCCCCTCCCCTCCTCGGGGTTGGTCCTGGCGGTGTCCTGTTCTGGTTATGACACGTCCGTGTCCCCACCTAAGTCCTGTCTTATGACTGTTCTAAGTCCTAGCTTGTGTTCTATCTATACTCTATCTACTCCCATGTAGAGTCATAATCTATGTCCTATATGTCATTACCTCTATTCTGTCCCTTGTCCTATCTATGTCCTCCTCAACATCTTGACAGTGACATTGATGAAGAGACCGCCTTAAACAGTGGCTATTTACTTCGGGGTGGTTCAGAAGCTTAGAACTCTTAGAATACCATGAGCGGGTGCATAAGTCTTCTCGGGTAGGGAAGAAATACAGTAGGTGTGCAAGTTGTACACTTCGAACATCCCACAACAGTTAGAAATGGCGAAGAGTAAGCCATAAGAACGCTGACCTGGAGAAATTGTTAGAAAAAGAAGAAAATAAGAACGGATAGATGGGGGTCTGTTGGCTTGGGTGGAATCTGTCGAAGTAAAACTTACACAAATGCATGCGGAAATCTGACACATTGGCCTCTTATGGGTGTAACTACGTGCGACGCAGCAAGAAGAAGAAGACGAAGAAGAAGAAGAAGAAGAAGAAGAAAGAACGAAGAAGAAGAAGAAGAAGAAGAAGAAGAAGAAGAAGAATAGACTGACATTTTACCAGATCTGAATAAGGACATAAAAGCTGGCTATAAACAGCAACAGGTCTGGGAAACAAATGCCGTTGCTATGTTAAAGGTCGCAGTGATTTATTAAGAAATGTAATAGGAGGCAGGACTCCTACACTGAAATAGGCAGGAGTCAGGCAACACGATGGTGGGTACAGGGCGGTAAAGACATCAGACATATACAAATGCATGAGGTAAGCGAATAGACGATGGATCGATAATCTGTTTCTGTGAATTGTGTTGAGAGTAACGTTCTGCAAAAGTCTTGTTACAAGATGATGTTGATGATGATGATGATGTTATATGTTTGCTCCGCATTATAAGTGACGCCTGTTAGCCTCCCCTTATTTAAACGTTTTATTGTTTTCGAAAGATCTGTTTGTGGAAAAACTTTGAACAAGTCCTGCAAGAAACAAATGATAAACGTAAACTCGTAAGAGGAATTAGACATAGACCTTCACAATTTTTTAGAAGCGTAATGAGAAGAAATAAACTGAAGAACTTGGTGACAACTGACAAGATTGAGGGGGAACAGTCCAATGGGAAGGTAGCGAGGTAAATATCTAGAAAGCTTGACACATGGCGTTATGAGAGATAAAAGCATAAAGCTGATGCGGCTTGGCCATCGTATGAGATGGCGAAACATGTCAGTCAACTCTTATCGGCATGTTTATGCTATTCCTGAAGAAGATCACCAGGATCGAAACGTCAAATTCTTTGTGTTTTGGTTTAGCTTTTTTATTAAATATTTGCTTAACGTTATTTTACTATTGTTATTACTGTTATTTACTTGTAATGTGCCCACTGTTATTTCCTGTTACTGGGATTAAATTATCTGTAAGGTCTGTGTCTCTTTGTTTTCTCTATTTCTCACATGAGCCACGTATATCTAACTGTCCGACTGGCTTTGTTGCATCAATGTTCGATCTATGCTGTCATTCTTCTATCGGATCATATTACGAGCTGAAACATTTGATTGGCTTTAGTTTGTTAGTTCTCTATAACAGTCTTAAAATTTATTTCCATTGATGGCCAGAACCTCTGTTTTGTTGACTACGATTTTTTTCCATATTCAGGTCGTCAGTCTACCTACTGTTGTGCTTCATATTCTGAAATTAGGACCGCCGATAAAGTGACGTTCATTATGATCATTGTCTTCATCGGTGTTAGTAATGGTAAAGATCTTCTGTACACGTCCTGAGGAAATTGCTATATGATGCTAGTTTCATATTTGTGTTGACTAATCAGTACTCAATGTACGACGTATTCAATATCACACTAATCAGTACTCAATGTACGACGTATTCAATATCACACTAATCAGTACTCAATGTATTCAGTATCACACGGGCTTCTTTTACTTCCCAAGGCATTGTCCGGTAAACATTTATATCCCGGAAGCCCAGGCCAATTAAAAAAAAATAGATCCGCCCCGATAAAGATTCGAACACATAATCACCGGCTCGGCAAGCAAGCGTGCTAGCCGCCGCTCCACTTTATAATGCATATATTTTATATTGTGGTGTTCTAAGATAGTCTTGAATGATGTGTGGATGAAGTGGTGTATGAAAGAGAGAGATAGAAAGGCAGAATGTTAGACGGACCTGCCTGCCCAATTCTTAACCCTTTGAAAGTAAAGTTTGTTTGTTCGTTCGTTCGTTCGTTCATTCATTCGTTCTATCGCGGCTTCACTTTATTAATATTGTGGCACGTCCTTTACATGGTCTTTCGGTGTCTTTCTGTAATGGAAACAAGATAATTACTACGAATGCATTTCCATGCAAGTGCCACGACAATTGCGAATTAGGGATAGGTATCCAATCACAGATACAATCTCCGAATTGTAACAATCATTCACAAATTCTGCTCCCTTAGTACTGCTGGAATTTAGACATTATTTTCAGACTGATTAGACAAGACATCAAATTATGTCTCGTCCTTCGTGCCAAATGTGACCCGAAGCGCCTCTTATCTAACTTTCGGGGCAGACTGTTTTTTTTTTCTTTTCGTATTGCAGCTTGTTAAGTTAATTAATGAGAACAGTTACACTGTGCAAACACGGCTGCCATTTATACAGATCAAATTGGAAGGCGTGAATGGGTGTCTAACGAAGCAGAATAGAGTGATAGATAGGTCTGAGGGTAGGAGTGGAATGGGTTATTGTTTGCACGGTCGAAAGGATATGAGCAGTTGCTTTACAATATCCGAGACGCTGATGGCGAAGTAGAGTGCTGATGGCGAAGTAGGGCGCTGATGGCGAAGTGGGGTGCTGAATCCCTACATCGACATTAAGTTGGACTTGAATCTCGACTTCTCGTTGAGAAAACAATAGCGTAATATTGTAAGGAAATTGGTAGGTCCGCATGGCCGAATGGGTAAGAACGCGTGTTCTTAAACATCCGGTGTGCTGATACCGAGGTAAGCGGTTCAACCCCTACACAGGACAGTTGGACTAAAATGTTGTCTTGTCGTCCTTGATTTGCGGACGTAAATTACAAGTACCTTTGAAGTCGGAGTGGGTTCGCCTGATGACACTGTTAGTAGAGAAAGCTAATTCACACGCAAAATTCAGACCATCACTACTATAAATAGTGTGTATTGACTACGCATGAGTTCAAAACTAGCGAGCTCAAAAGAAAGAAAAGAAAACTAGCAAATCAGCCTGGAAAGGACATGCACCATTCTTCGAAACGTAATTCAACATTGTTTACGAAAATCTCTCTCTCTCTCTCTCTCTCTCTCTCTCTCTCTCTCTCTCTCTCTCTCTCTCTCTCTCTCTCTCTCTCTTTCTCTCTCTCTCTCTCTCTCTCTCTCTCTCTCTTAACTTTGTTTACGGAAATATATATCTCTTTCTCTGCCTGCCTGCCTGCCTGCCTGCCTGCCTGCCTGCCTGCCTGCCTGCCTGCCTGCCTGCCTGCCTGCCTGCCTGTCTGTCTGTCTGTCTGCCTGCCTGCCTGCCTGCCTGCCTGCCTGCCTGCCTGCCTGCCTGCCTGCCTGCCTGCCTGCCTGCCTGCCTGTCTGCCTGTCTGCCTGTCTGCCTGTCTGTCTGTCTGTCTGTCTGTCTGTCTGTCTGTCTGTCTGTCTGTCTGTCTGTCTGTCTGGTCTGGTCTGGTCTGGTCTGGTCTGGTCTGGTCTGGTCTGGTCTGGTCTGGTCTGTCTGTCTGTCTGTCTGTCTGTCTGTCTGTCTGTCTGTCGTTCTTTCACTTTCTTCATCTACCGCACTCGCTCTCTATTTCATACTTTCCCTCCCTCAGGCATTTTCTCACTCGTTCTAATGGAAACTATACTGCACTTTACTATTGTATGGATGTGAAACATGAACAATGAGCAGCAAGCTGAAAAAATATCTAATAGCAGTCAAAATGTCTGAGAAAGATGCACAGAATATCATGGACGGATAGAAATATAAATGGGCATCTTTTACAAGAAGCAAATGAAAACTGTAAACTGGTTAGAGAAATTAGACGAGACATTCACACATGTTTGGGCACGTTATGACAAGAAATAAACTAGAGAACTTGAAGACAACTGGCAAGAATGAGGGGAAAAGAACTAGGGGAAAGCAAAGAAGTACATTGAATGGCTTGGTCACGTCGCATAGTTGAGATAAGAAATACGGAGCTGACTCACGACCCTGGTGATCGTGTGAGATGGCGAAACATGACCGCCCACGCTTACCGGCGTGGCACATAACGATCATGATTCCTGAATCCACCAGCCTTTGCCGCCATAAGTCATTAATTTGTGTATCCTCTCCGCCAGACGATCATTCATTGACAGGATCACGTGGTGTCTGCGATTCGTCAATGTTCGCCCAGGGGGCTCGCCAGTCGGACAAATGTTGCCGTGTTATTTTGGAATACCGCCTTGTTCAAAGTTTAGGGTGTTTGACATGTCAGGGATCAATCTGCGGCATTCTTTCATAGAACGGGACCTCTCCGTGCGTCGTCCTCCAACAGAGGAAACGACTGGCCATCTAGTCCTCTTTGCATTCAGGCCTGCAAAATGTGACAGCTATATCAGATCACATACCCATAGTAGACTTTGGACTACTTTGGGGCAGCAATGGCAAACTACTGAACGTAAACTTGCCAAGAGATCACAACAGCAAAAAAGAAAATTATGGGGTTGACTGCAACGTCCTGTCAAGGATATGCAACTAACGTTTAACTTTGGGATATGCTGTTGTTATTATTGTTGCTGTGGTTGTGTTTGTTGTTGTATGGATGTGTGTAGTCTCCGTTCTGTTTTTTCTCCGCATGCTCCCTGCTTTTTTAGATCTTTTTTGTTTGTTTGCTTATATGTTTTGTTGTTATTTATTTATTTTTGTGTGTGTGGTTCTCTGAGAAAGACTTTGTTTGAAACCATCTCTGGTATCTGTGTGTCTGTCCTTCCGTCCAGCTTCCTAGATATAATTTGCATTCATTTGTTTTTCAGTATTTGGTGGACAGCAGTTACCTATTTCCGAAACTCACAGCTGATTGCGACTCATCCGGGCCACCATAACTTTGTTTTGTTAGTTGTTATTTTAATTTTAGCGCGTACTGGCTTAGAGCTCAACAATAGTCCATACAGGCTACTTATTGTAGCCCTGAACTAAATTGTGCTTGTTTATTGTTTTCCCTATTACCAGTGTCCCTTCACCTCAGGCGAACCCACTATAACGTCAGAGGTACTTGTAAATTACTTCCACAGTCAAGGATGAGAAGTCAACATTTTAATCCAACTTCCGGTGTTGGGGATAAATCCCCTACCTCAGCATCAGCACACCGGATGTTTAAGAGCGAGAGTTCTTAACCATTCGGCCATGATATGTCCCTTGTGTCAACCAGGAGTTTCCACTTTGACCGTATACAGAGTAGTCTTGTCATATGTGGGTGTACTAAATGCTCTACGAAAAGTCGTTTTTCGAGAACCAAGTGATGATGACTGTGGATCTACATCCATGATCAGACAGCGAGAACAGCAAGTTCAAAGAGGTGTGATTAGACAAGAACACTATGCAGATAGCCAAAGAAGATATACTAAACCAACACAGAATTGGTGTCGTTAGCCGATACACGCTGCGGGATTTCCTGAGGAGGGGATACGAACACGTATGGACTGAATGGTTCGATGTGCCATGAGGATGTTTTGTCGACTAACTAACTAACTAACTAACTAACTAACTAACTAACTAACTAACTAACTAACTAACTAACTAACTAACTAACTAATTAACTAACTAATTAACTAACTAACTAATTAACTAACTAATTAACTAAAAAAAACTAACTAACTAACCAGCTAACTAACATGTGTGGGTACATTTGGATGGAATCTGTCTAGAGACAGCTGACCTTTCACATATACATGCCGAAGGCGGATACACTGACCTTTGACCTGTATAAATAGCTATGTTATACGCACTCACCTCGAAAGAGTACCGAAGAAGAAGAAGAAGATACTTGTGTACGAGTCATTATGTTTAAGCCACATGGATAATAGGAGCCACATGCATAATGGGAGCCAGATGCATAATGGGAGCACGTACGCACATTAGTTAGTACTCTTGCCTGCCAGCGCTATGGTCATATTTTTAACTCGCATCGAGATAGATTATTACAATTGTTGTTGACGGCCAGGTTAACCTACCGTACAATAGGCACTAGAAAATCCCATGCTGGTCTATCATCGCTCTTCCTATATTGCTCATCTCTGTTTGTACTGTCGTTCTCCGGGAGTGATTAGGTCTTCGTCTATATGTTTTGTCCTATAGGTTCCAGACTAGAGCTTTTCTAGTTATAACGTGCAGGTTGCTAGTGATTGCCACAGTTATAACCAGTAGATCGCTAGTGATTGCCACAATTATAACGAGTAGTTCGCTAGTGATTGCCACAGTTATAACGAGTAGTTTGCTAGTGATTTAACCATTATGAGAATAAAGGCGTTCTGAATTAGCGGCATGGTCGAGGCCAAAGGTTGTTTCAACAAATCCAGAAAATGTAGCGGCACGTGTTTACATCTGGTCGACGGATTGGGAACATTCGGTGGTGAATGAGACAAATCCCTGCATCGCTTTGACAGTTTGTCAACATTTGAATACAGATGGAACCCGTCGGATCCTGGTTGCAATCGGATGTCAGCCATCACATGTCGGGCAAAGTTAACAGCTGCAGATGTGTAGGGGAAGTGGGTGAGCTGAATCATACATCGCTTTGACAGTTTATAAACAGGTCGGATTGGAAGCGGAAGTACTCAGCTCGGAAGAAAACAGTCCGTCTGTCAATTTATAGTTTCCGGACATCAAGAAGATTGGCAGCTTGTTGGGAAAACTGTTGTTGGGATCATACAGTAACTCGCTAGCTTGTTGGGGATGTCAAAACAACTGATGAAAACTCTGACAGTGACTAAGCCAGGGAAAATGGATTCTTGACAATGGATGATATGTCCAAATAACACCTGTGTGGACAGGAAGAATACCGTCAAGTGACCAATTTTAGGTTTTGCCAAAAACCATGATTGGAGATGGGGAGTTGAACTCAAACCTTGGATTTTAGCGGACGTGCTTCGGCACTGAGGTTCTGATTGGAAAATGTCTACCGTGTGCGAATTGAGTTAATTTAATTTTACACGTGCCTGTCATGGCAAGAGTGGATGTAATTGGATCTAACTGCGGTGTTGCCTAAGGTTCCCTCTGGTTGGAATGAAGAACCCGGAACCAATGAAAAATCCGATCCCGGATAAATTATGATGTAGAGAGATGGGCCAGCAACTTTCGCAACGGAAGAAGTTAATACAAATTGCTCGGTGGAGCTTAATGGTATAAGTATCCTACATGAGTGCATACCAATCGCTAACACACCTGAAGTGATGGATGTTCAGCCCATGTGGAACTAGATCAGTAGGAACTGATGTTCACATTAGATGAAACCAAACATTGAAGTGTAGTTGTTCCACGTATCAAGGAAATCAGAACTGTCAGACTATATCTAGTGAATAAAGCAAGCCATTTTTGTCTAGATACATTGACTGTTTAAGAGTGAAAATACAGAACTAATACAGAACCGTTGTGTTAGGAACAATAATAGTATTTTCCACGGATTATATATTTACATTGGATTCAGATCTCATGGTCATCAGAGCTCCTGGAGGAGGACATGTCTGGAGAGAAGGATACGACTTCGGTGAGGTCTATTGTACTGACTCGTGTGATATCGTGTAATCCTTGCCATGATGTGTGCACTATGAACCTGAACTTTGAAGGCTGACATATACATTTATGTTATAATACACGACACACATTTTCTTCGCATACACGTCTCATATACGTTACACTTTTCTTTTAATAAATTAATCTTTATTAATTTTTAGAAGCAAGAGTTGTTGAGTATGTTGCGTTGGGGAAGTATGAGAGGGGGCATAGTACGACAGTGAGAGAGTGATAGGAAAAGGTGTCCATGGGCTGATGGAGTGTGTTGGACGGAAGCTGGTGGATTCTCCAGGATATTGATAAGGGAAAAAATATAATGTGGGTGTTGACTCTCCTCACTCCAGGGACGACACTTTAAAGGAGGACACGACATTATTGGGGGCTCGTCTGGGATCTTTGGACAGCGGGATCTCCCGTAAACGGAATCCTTGGACAGCGAGATCTCCTGCAAGTGGGATCCTTTGACAGTGGGATCTTCTGATAACGGGGTCTTTTGACACGGGATCCTTAGTTCTAAGACGGAGATATCATATTGGAGAATCCAGCTAGAGTGAATGTGGATAGGGGTTAGGACTAATATCTTACTTCTCACGTCTGCATAGGTCTGTGGTCCTGATTCTACTCTTGTCACTGAGTGAATGTACTGTGTGTGGTAATATCTAGATTTATAGTACTTGTTCATATATCTGTATAGTAATTTGCAGTTATATTGTACTCGACCTGCTAGCTTACCTCTCTGTAAAATGGCCACCCCTAAACTAAGCACAACAGAATTAAGGGCAAAGGGGGAAGACATGGGATTGTCGGGGTCTGCTCTAACGGATTACATACAGGAAGTGGAGAGAGAGTATGTGTCGTCAAGCAGAAAGGGAAGATCGAAAGGCCGAGTTGGAATTGAGAAGGATGGAGTTGGAACAAGAAGCGAAGAAATTGGAAGCTGAGCAAGCACCTAAGAAATTTGAAGCTGAGCAAGGAGCTAGGAAACTGGAAGCTGAACAAGAAGATCAGAAAAGGGAGCACGAGTACCGGATGAGGGAACTCGAGTTGAAGAGTCAATCTAATGGAGAAACTGAGGGAGCAGTTGGAGGTTCCTCCATCCCAGGCTCAACACCAGTAGGTGGACATGGGTACCATGCTATGAAGTTTCCTTTAGCGGTCTACGAGGAGGACAAAGAGAAGATTGACCAGTACCTTCAACGCTTCGAGGCTATGTCAGTTGCTATGGGTCTGGAGCATAACAAATTGAATCTCAAGCTATCCCAGGGATTACGCGGGACCGGATACGAGGTTTATTCTCGCCTGCCACCAGGACATGAGAACAATTATGACGAGTTAAAGACGGCTCTTCTGAAACGATTCGAGGTTACGTCACATACCTACCGGAAAAAATTTCGAGCAGCGAAACGAGAACCGGTTGAGTTGTTTGCCGCCTACAGTTTGCGTCTAAAATCGTATCTCCATAAGTGGATGGATTTGGCTGGGTTCGCACATGACTATGAGAGTCTGGAAGAGCTCATGGTGGTCGACCAGCTAAAGAAGCAAATGTCTAAACCTCTCAGGACGTTCCTGGGAGAACAAGGAGCGGAACGTATTGACCTCGTGACTAAATTAGCAGAACGGTTCGTCGAGGTACATGGGGAGGCAGGGGAAAACCTTTCCACCAACTCCAAAAGTAAAGAGAAACATGATAAGAAGAAAGCCAAATACTCAGGAACAAAAAAGTGGGAACCTTATGTGCAAAAATCAGAGGATAGTTCAGAGAAGAAGAAGGAGGGAAGCAAGAGCACTTCAAGCTCTACACCAAAACGACCGTGGTCGGAGAAGTGGTGTTCAATTTGTAAGTCACCCTCTCACAATGCGAGGGACTGCAAATCGAAGGCTAAGAACCCTCACCTCGCAGCATGTCAAGTGACTTCCAAGGAGGTTGTCACGGAAAATGCCAAGGTCAACAAGGAAGCTCGCCACCAGGAGAGCTCACTCAAGTCAGGCACTATAAAATCTAGGACAGGGAAATGGTGCAACCAATGCAAGTCGAATACGCACAATGCTATTGACTGCAGGGGAAAGTCAGGAGACACTCAATTCGTCGTGTGCCCCGGGAAACCTAAGGTGGATCCCCCCGAACAGGTCGAGGCCGAGGAAGAGACTCCAGACCAGGAAAAACCACCTGTAGTGGAATGGGTAGAGGTTAACGGTCGTCAAGTGGAGTGTTTATACGACACAGGCTTGGACGGAGAGGCCGTGATTTCTGCGGATCTGGTACATCCAGAACAATTCACAGGTGAAACCATGAAGATACAGCCTGCACAGAAGAGTGCTGTAGTCATGAAGTTGCCCATTGCTAATGTGGAGATTCGGTCAAGGTACGTCACCGGTACCATCAAGGCCGCTGTATTGACCGATCCCATTTTTCCAGTAATCCTAGGTTGCCGGTATGTCTTTCTGGGAATGCCCAGGGAGCCAATCCATATGGGAGCAATGCAGACTCGCTCTCAGACGAAAACGGAAGACGCAGAAGAAATTGTGACTAACCCAATGCCGGGGGAGCTACGAACTGCCCAGAGTGAGGATGATACTTTACGTCCTTGCTACAGAAAGCTGCAGAAAAGTGCTGATCCACCAGGACGGGGGCAGTACTACATGAAGAATAGGATACTCTACAGGAGAGAAGGAAGGGGAGACAACCTATACGGTCAGTTGGTCGTCCCGAAAGCTCACCGGTCCCAGATTCTTCATATGGGGCATACCATCTCCTTTAGTGGACACATGGGTATTGCGGCCACCATGCAGCGGATTTCCTGCCATTACTATTGGCCGGGAATGACAGATGATGTGCGTCGGTATGTGAAGTCATGCCCTGATTGCCAGAGGGTGGCACCGAAACACTGGACAGCACCGGTGGTGTTGGGTGAGATGCCCATCATGAACTCTCCTTTCGAGAGGGTAGCCATCGATATCGTGGGTCCACTTCTCAGGACTAGGAAGAGGAACATGTATATACTCACAATGGTTGATTGCTGTACAATGTGGGGTGAGGCCATACCGTTGACCACGATTGACTCGAAACGAGTGGCGGACGCACTGATGGAGGCCTTTACCAGATTAGGCTTTCCGGATCAAATTCTGACGGACAATGGGTCTCAGTTTTGTGGAAAACTCATGGAGGAGGTATTTAGGGTGTTTCACTCTAACCACATACATACCAGCCCTTACCACCCTCAAGCCAATGGACAAGTAGAGCGTTTCAACGGCACGTTGATGACAATGCTCAGGAAACTAGCACAGGAAAAACCTGATAGGTGGGATGAATATATCCCAGCAGCACTCTTTGCCTATCGGGAAGTTCCTCATGGCTCAACAGGACTACCACCCGCTACGTTGCTGTTTGGTCGTCCAATCAAGGGACCGTTGGAAGCCATGTTGAGGAGTTGGACTGAAGAGGAAACGTCAGAAGAAGTGATCTCATCCTACAAATACGTGGAGGAACTGAAAGAAAAACTCCACAAGGGATGGACTCTGGCAAAACAAAACTTGAAAAAGGCCAGAAAAAGACATGCGGCTTACTACAACCGTAGGTCTAAAGAAAGATCTCTAGAGGTGGGAGACAAAGTCTTGTTGCTACTCCCAACGGGAAACAACAAACTGGAGATAGGTTGGCAAGGACCATTTCCCGTGGAAAGGGTGATATCCAGAACCAACTATCAGATCCGGATCCGGGGAAAGTCGAAGATTTTCCATATCAATCTCTTGCGGAAATACGAAGAGAGACCCGGAGACAAGGTAGCTCACCTCATGGCAATGGCAGTTGCAGTGGAGACGGAAGTGGGAACCAACGAGGGCAGGGAATATCCCTTGGTACACCAGGAAACCTATAGGGATGTGCAAGTGAACCCTGATCTGACCTCCCAGGAGAGGGAAAAGATAACCCAGGTTCTCAAGTCTCATAAGGAGATACTGACTGATAAACCAGGACGAACGAGGTTGGTGGAGTTCGAGATGACTTTGACCACGCAGGAGCCTGTTCGTCAAAAGGTTTACCCAGTGCCATTCTCTAAAGAAAAGGCCCTGGAGGAGGAAATACAGAAACTGTTGGAGGATGACGTGATTGCGCCATCCACATCCCCATACAATGCAGGGGTAGTTTTGTTACGGAAACCAAGTGGAGAACACCGGTTGTGTATAGACTACTGACTTCTGAACAGTCACACACAATTTCAGGTGGAACCTTTGCCGAATCCAACTCAGTTATTCGCTAGGGTCCATAAGGCTCGGTACTTTTCAAAGGTGGATCTGAGTCAGGGTTACTATCAGATACCAGTCAAACCGGAGATTCGACCACTGTTGGCTTTCAGTACACCCAGTGGACACTACGAATTCAAGGTCATGCCCTTTGGACTCAGCAATGCACCTAGTGTGTTTACACGCATGATGAGGACTTTACTTGATCCTTTACAGGATCTGGCTATCATCTCATTCATGGATGATATTCTGATTTCCAGTGACAGCTTGGATAACCACTTACAATCCTTGGAGAGAGTGTTTAATAGGCTCAAGGAAGCAGGGCTTACCGCTCGTCCAACCAAGTGCATGATTGGTTACCAGACTCTGGAATTTCTAGGTCACACCATCACCCCAGGACACATTGTCCCAGAAGAGAAGAACCTGGAGAAAATCAGAAATGCACCAAGGCCAAAAACGAAGAAGGATGTGCGATTTTTTTTCTCTCGTTGTGTGGGTTCTACCACAAATTTATCCCACATTTCACTGAACTGGGAGCTCCATTGACAGAAACCTTGAAAAAGGGATTCCCGGACCAAATCATGTGGACACCAGAATGTGAGAATGTCTATAGTCAATTAAAGGAGGCCTTGGTCAGCAAACCTGTATTACAGCTCCCTGACCTTTCCAAACCATTTGTGTTAAGAACAGATGCGAGTGGGATTGGAATTGGGGCAGCCTTGTTACAGGAAGGAAAAGACGATGCTTCGGTTTTGAAACCTGTGGCATACGCAAGCAAGAAACTACTCCAGGCGGAGAGGAATTATTCAACCGTCGAGAGAGAGTGCTTGTCCCTCGTATGGGCAGTGCAAAAATTCCAGCCATATTTGTATGGAGTTAAGTTTCGGGTCCAGTCGGATCATCAGCCCCTGATGTTCCTGGCTACTTCTCAGAAGCTCAACGCCCGTTTGATGCGGTGGTCGTTGTTACTTCAACCTTATAATTTCACAGTGGAGTACATTCCTGGGAAGGAAAATGTTGGAGCGGACTTCTTGTCAAGACACCCAGCTCCTGAAGAAGAAGAATGAATCATCTGGATTAAAATCACGGTGGAGAAGAGTGAGATGGACTACTCTCTTAAGAGGGGGCCTATGTCACATGATGGACCAACGTGATTTAACCATTATGAGAATAAAGGCGTTCTGAATTAGCGGCATGGTCGAGGCCAAAGGTTGTTTCAACAAATCCAGAAAATGTAGCGGCACGTGTTTACATCTGGTCGACGGATTGGGAACATTCGGTGGTGAATGAGACAAATCCCTGCATCGCTTTGACAGTTTGTCAACATTTGAATACAGATGGAACCCGTCGGATCCTGGTTGCAATCGGATGTCAGCCATCACATGTCGGGCAAAGTTAACAGCTGCAGATGTGTAGGGGAAGTGGGTGAGCTGAATCATACATCGCTTTGACAGTTTATAAACAGGTCGGATTGGAAGCGGAAGTACTCAGCTCGGAAGAAAACAGTCCGTCTGTCAATTTATAGTTTCCGGACATCAAGAAGATTGGCAGCTTGTTGGGAAAACTGTTGTTGGGATCATACAGTAACTCGCTAGCTTGTTGGGGATGTCAAAACAACTGATGACAACTCTGACAGTGACTAAGCCAGGGAAAATGGATTCTTGACAATGGATGATATGTCCAAATAACACCTGTGTGGACAGGAAGAATACCGTCAAGTGACCAATTTTAGGTTTTGCCAAAAACCATGATTGGAGATGGGGAGTTGAACTCAAACCTTGGATTTTAGCGGACGTGCTTCGGCACTGAGGTTCTGATTGGAAAATGTCTACCGTGTGCGAATTGAGTTAATTTAATTTTACACGTGCCTGTCATGGCAAGAGTGGATGTAATTGGATCTAACTGCGGTGTTGCCTAAGGTTCCCTCTGGTTGGAATGAAGAACCCGGAACCAATGAAAAATCCGATCCCGGATAAATTATGATGTAGAGAGATGGGCCAGCAACTTTCGCAACGGAAGAAGTTAATACAAATTGCTCGGTGGAGCTTAATGGTATAAGTATCCTACATGAGTGCATACCAATCGCTAACACACCTGAAGTGATGGATGTTCAGCCCATGTGGAACTAGATCAGTAGGAACTGATGTTCACATTAGATGAAACCAAACATTGAAGTGTAGTTGTTCCACGTATCAAGGAAATCAGAACTGTCAGACTATATCTAGTGAATAAAGCAAGCCATTTTTGTCTAGATACATTGACTGTTTAAGAGTGAAAATACAGAACTAATACAGAACCGTTGTGTTAGGAACAATAATAGTATTTTCCACGGATTATATATTTACATTGGATTCAGATCTCATGGTCATCAGAGCTCCTGGAGGAGGACATGTCTGGAGAGAAGGATACGACTTCGGTGAGGTCTATTGTACTGACTCGTGTGATATCGTGTAATCCTTGCCATGATGTGTGCACTATGAACCTGAACTTTGAAGGCTGACATATACATTTATGTTATAATACACGACACACATTTTCTTCGCATACACGTCTCATATACGTTACACTTTTCTTTTAATAAATTAATCTTTATTAATTTTTAGAAGCAAGAGTTGTTGAGTATGTTGCGTTGGGGAAGTATGAGAGGGGGCATAGTACGACAGTGAGAGAGTGATAGGAAAAGGTGTCCATGGGCTGATGGAGTGTGTTGGACGGAAGCTGGTGGCTTCTCCAGGATATTGATAAGGGAAAAAAATATTATAATGTGGGTGTTGACTCTCCTCACTCCAGGGACGACACTTTAAAGGAGGACACGACAATTACCACAGTTATAACCAGTAGGTCGCTAGTGATTGCCAGTTTTAACGAATATTTCGCTAGTAATTGACACAGTTATAACGATTAGGTCGCTAGTGATTGCCAGTTATAACCAGTAGGTCGCTAGTGATTGCCACAGTTATAACGAGCAGGTCGCTAGTGATTGCCACAGCTATAACCAGTAGGTCGCTAGTGATTGCCACAGTTATAACGAGTAGGTCCTAGTGATTGCCACAGTTATAACCAGTGGGTTGTTAGTGATTGCCAGTTAAAACGAATAGTTCGCTAGTGATTGCCACAGTTATAACGAGTAGGTCCTAGTGATTGCCACAGTTATAACCAGTGGGTCGTTAGTGATTGCCAGGTAAAACGAATAGTTCGCTAGTGATTGCCCCAGTTATAACGAGTAGGTCGCTAGTAATTGCCACAGTTATAACGAGTAGGTCGCTAGTGATTGCCACAGTTATAACGATTAGGTCGCTAGTGATTGCCCCAGTTATATCGAGTAGGTCGCTAGTGATTGCCACGGTTATAACGAGTAGGTCGCTAGTGATTGCCACAGTTATAACCAGTAGGTCGCTAGTGATTGCAAGTTAAAACGAATAGTTCGCTAGTGATTGCCACAGTTATAACGATTAGGTCGCTAGTGATTGCCAGTTATAACCAGTAGGTCGCTAGTGATTGCCACAGTTATAACCAGTAGGTCGCTAGTGATTGCCACAGTTATAACGAGTAGGTCGCTAGTGATTGCCACAGTTATAACCAGTAGGTCGCTAGTGATTGCAAGTTAAAACGAATAGTTCGCTAGTGATTGCCACAGTTATAACCAGTAGGTCGCAAGTTGTTACCACAGCTATGACGAGTAGGTCGCTGGTAATTGCCCTAGCTATAACTGGTAGGTCACTAGCGATTGCCACATCCATAACGAGCAGGTCTATAACGATGTCGTCAACCATGGGAGTAAGTCACAAATATATTATAGCCACAGGGAAGAGGCCACTAATGATGTCTAAAGCCGTTTCGAGTAGGTCACACTTTCTGTCTAATGCCACCGCTAGTAAGTCGTAGATCTATAAATGGTGTTTATAGCCATAACAAATAGGTGGCTAATGTTGTCTTTAGCCACAACATCGCTAATGATTTCCACAATCACAGCAAGTACCTCACTAATGATTTCCATAGCTACACTAAATAAATCGCTAATGACCACAATAATCATAGCGACTAGACATGAAAACATCACTGCAATGGTAGTTGTTAAAAAACAAACCGAGACATAATCTTATTGTACTGAAAACTATTACATTGCGCAATCCAACACGAATTATGTCAGAGCGTGACAGACGTTTCGGAAACCAAATTTGAAGTTTTAAAGTGCTTTTCTAAAGGTTAATTGATCAACCTCTCAGTAACAGTAACTCGGTTTTCTACAGCAAATGCATTCTAACACGTTGTTGACAAGGCGGTTTGGTGTGGCTGGAAGGTGTCAAGATAATCACAGATCTAGAAGCTAACAAATATGGTTATCGGTGTCTTTCATTAAAAAAGAAATATTGTTCTGTATTGACGGTTCTCATATGTTTTTTGGCTGACATAATTATTGTTCTATAACAATGGCTCTCAAATGTTTGCTCCAGATATCATAATTATTGTTCTGTGCCAGTGATTCTCAAATATTTTCTGATTGACATTATAATTATTGTTCTATACTAACGGTTCTCAAGTGTGTTAAGGCTGTCAACATATTTATTGTTTTATGTCAATGGTCTTCAAATGCTTTCTGGCTGATACCATAATTATTTTTTATAACCATGGTTCTCGAATGTGTTCTACCGACATTATAATTATTGTTCTATGCCAATGGTTCCGAAATGTTGTCAGACTGATTCCATACTTATTGTTCTATGCCAATAGTTCTCAAATGGTCTCTCGCTAACATCATACCTTGTGCCAGTGGCTCTCATTTTTTTTTCTGCCTGACAACATAATTATTGTTCTGTACCAATGATTGTCAAACGTTTTCTGACTGACATTATAATTATTGTTCTATACCAACGTTACTCAAATTTTTTTCTCGCTGGTAACATAATTATTGCTTTTTAAAATGGCTATAAAATGTATTCTACATGACATCATAATTATTATTCGATGCCAATGGCTCTCAAATATATTTTTACTGGCATCATAATTATTGCTCTATGCCAAGGTTCTCAATGTTTCAATTAGGGCTGGCCAACATAATTATTGTTCTATACCAATGGTTCTCACATGTTTTGTGATTGCTTCTTATCTTATCTTATCTTACTTATCTTATCTTATCTTATCTTATCTTATCTTATCTTATCTTATCGCCTTTCAGTTCCCAGTGGAGCAAGGACACACCACCCCCATACCCCTCCCCAAATCAAGTTAAGCCGTTTTTACACTGTTCACGATTGACTGGATTGTGCATCTAAAGTGGATGATATAGGATGCGGTAGCCAGTCTCACGCCATGGTAGGCTTTTAAAAAATGTTGCATATCCCTTACAGGACGTTGCAGTCAACACCAGCATTTTTCAGCTGCTGTTGGTGTACTAGGCAAGTTTTTATGTTCAATAGTTTGCCATTTCTTTCTGAACGACCGACTCACATACCCCCGTAAGTTACCAGCCCGGCTCGAACCGCTGCCGATTCTCGCAGCTGCTGTTTTCCCCATGTGGATATAAGGGATTACGAACAATGTTGTTAACCACTAGGCCAGGGAGACCGATATGGTAGTTTTACAGAAACTATTGTTGGCTTCCCTTGTGGGCCCCTGTAGTACACGAGCTACCCTAACCGCATACAGGACGTCACTCACCGTCGAGTTCACAAACACACGCTCACACACATACACACACACACATACACAGACACAAACACACAGACACATACAAACACACATTCATACTATGTTGCAAGCACGCATTTATTAATTTATTATTATTATTATTATTATTATTATTATTATTATTATTATCATTATTAAGAAGGTGACTGAAATCAGAACTTGATATATTCTACCTAAATTTATATAGAAAGACACACGCATGTCTTCCGATATACCTGTCACTCAATGGCATTCTCTGGACAATTGTTCCTTGGGTTACATGTGCAGTAGTTCATTCATCACCCGCTGCTTTACTGCAAATCGTAACACGTCACATCCTTCTTCTTCTTTGTTTCTCCTACTAATTTTGCCATGAAGCGTCCCAGAGACGAGGCAGATGTAATGCTGTGTATTTCGCTTGTCTTCATGCTTATACTAATGTCATATTTGATTTCTTCATTGTCTCTATTACTCCATCTAGTCAGCTCTTTCTGGGTCATCCTTTCATCTTATATACCGATGTCCCCACGCAGAACTCTCTAGCTGCTGGTTGATCTTCTTCCATTCTAATTGTCAAAGAACACATACCCGATTGGATTGACCGAATAATAAACAAAGACTCCGGGAACCGTGCCAAGCCGACACATCCTCCTACACCATCGATTGGACGGCATATTTTGGAAACCGGTCACATGATTGATGGGGACAATGCGTTTCGCATGTTGTTTAACACACAAAATAGTCGCATGTTAAAGGTGGTAGAAGCAATCGCCATTAATCTGCATGAGCCAATTTTGTGCAAAAAGAAAGGCATAATAGTCAGTTTAAAATTACCGTGTTAGATAATTGAAATTACTGTGCGAATGTGTGCATATTTCAGCTTGAATGATTTATCTAATTACTTTAGTTTATGTTGTGTGATTTCTGCAGTATATATCTGATGAGATGCAGCGAAATATGTCAGGCAATAAATCCCACAGTCTAATTTATATGTCTTCGTTATTCAAATTTCGTTCTTTGATGTTCTATAAAGTCAGTAATCGATGTTATCACTACACTCGTTCTTAGTTTCTCATTTGTCTCTCTATCTCTTCTCGAATTTCCAGCTGTGATTTTTATGCATCTAAACTCACATGATGTGATTTTACCCCTGTGTGTTTTTAGGACTGTCTGTGTCTGTCATTGGTAAAACAGCATTGACACGAATAACGCATTTGTGAGCTTCTTTGAAAAATGTCACTTCTACGACGAAAGTTTTCAACGCTACATGGGTACTACACCTAAATCGAAGGCAACCGTTTTACCAAATCTTCATCTTCTTCCACTTTTGCCGTCAAGCGTCACGAAAACGAATAATTGCCGATCCAGCGCCCGATGGGTGGCACTGGACAGTGTCATTTCGTGTGATTATATAATTAATGTCTGTGAAGTCGTCATTCATTTTCTTCGCGGGCGTCCTCTTGCTTTCGTGTCAGATCGTGTTTGGTTTAGCACCACAACTGGAAACTGGTAGCGTTGCATTCTAATGAGATAGCCAACCATTTGATCTTCAACCTTTAAATATATTTGGTGCAAAATGTTGATGCCACTGTATGTGTGGTAAGAACGTTTATTACTCGGTCTCGGATAGTGAAAATGGAAGCCCTTCTTAGGCATTTTATCTTGCCGGTGTTGGTTTTACATAAGGGTTGAATGTTACGCCTGTCAAGGGTTGAATGTGACGCCTGTCAAGGGTTGAATGTGACGCCTGTCAAGGGTTGAATGTGACGCCTGTCAAGGGTTGAATGTGACGCATGTCAAGGACACACACGTAACTTTTAATAGGGCAGGGTGGACGAGTGTATTTTCTAAAATCTTGTCAGACTTTGTGTGTTTCATTAAATGCGTCAAAGGTATGTCAAAAGAAGGTCTACTCCCAGGGTGTGTAGTGTAAGGCCGTGTCACGCTAGTTTTAACGTGTTAGTATGGGAGCCTGTAGTTCAGAAAATAATGACAAACAATTGAATGTAAAAACTTGCCAAGACATCAACAGCGGCGGTAAAATTCTGGTGTTGACTGCAACGTCCTGTAAAGGATATGCAACTTTTAAAAAAAGTGTAAGGCCTTAGGTTATGAGATTAGATGCCCTGGTCCTATCTTCACTACCTTTCGTTCTCAGACAGTTTCCAGAAAGCGTTCACAGTTTATGAAGGTGGGTCGACTCCAGGGTTGTACTTTTAGGAAAAACAAAACCCTGTGCCGCCGCAGCCAATGCGGCTCCCGCAGAATGAGTACCAAATAACTTTAAAAATAATCTATACATGATCTCAGAAAGAGAGGCGGCGATGAAGGTAATTAGTCACCTCACCTTATTATACCATGGCCTAATATTTCACATCTCATTGTTAGCAGTTGCCATGTAACTACATTTACCTGTTATTGCTTATAACTGAAATATTCTGCCTTGAGCAACTAATTTGCCATTTTGAAATTTGATACACAAAAAGCAGTTTTGGATATGTTTACGTCAGTTAGTATCTGTGTGCAAGCATGTCTTTACTAATGAGTGCGTGTGCGCGTGTGTATGTGAGAGAGAGAGGGGAGAGAGAGAGAGAGAGGAGAGAGAGAGAGAGAGAGAGAGAGAGAGAGAGAGAAGAGAGAGAGAGAGAGAGAGAGAGAGAGAGAGAGAGAGAGAGAGAGAGAGAGAGAGTAAGTTTCAGTTACATGCCAATCGATCAACTGATAGATAGTTTGTCTATTTTGGCTCTGTGAACGGTTCACAACACTGCATTGCTTCGACTCACCAAGTCGTCAAGTACAGACTACTGCTAATGTGATTTGTAATTGAGAACCGGTAGTGGATAACGAACCTGGCTAATTAGCATGGCAACGGCGGCAGGGTAATGAAGTGGGTGGTAACCGCTCATAGACACATTTCCGGGAGTCGTCAAAGCTGAGGACAGAAAAGGCAGCGACAAGGACATGGCCAGAAAAATAAATCAACACTTATTGATTGTCACTCATAGAAGTAAAAGGAATTAGTATCTTTGATAGGCAATATGCATGTGTAAAGCTATAGACCCACCAGGATTAGAATATACCGCCTCAAAGGAAAGGCGGCGCTTCGCTGACAGAACAAGTGTTCTTTGGCGTAATACTTAGAAGACACATTGTCATTATTAACAAATCATTCGTTTAAGCCCCTAGAGACTATTGGATTTATGGTCCCTACTCCATATTTTCATCATTGATCAACCGACACTCGTTGATGTTGTCAATATTACTCCGGTCGCCTTTACTCTCTCAGACATGTCTAGGTACATGGATTCACAAGGGAGCTGTGGCAGGATTCCAGGAGAGCCAGTGTATAGGGCCCGGATAGTGGGGTAATTATCCCCGATATATCCCTCACTCTCTCAAATGGACAATAACACAATGGGAACACCTAGGGGAGTGCTGCTCATTGACTAGCCAAGAGTGAGATAGACAGATATCTCACAACAAACACAAACATCCAGATCTGAATCAGAATCTAGGACACACTTATAGAGACACATTCTTACTCGTGCAGTGATTTACCAAAGACAATGTCAAAGGTAAATTAATTTAAGTTAAATCCATAGATTAGTTGACACTGGCAAGGAGGGTGGTGAGTATTCTATCCGCAATTATCCCTTGAAGAAGGATTTCAGAACTAGATGTTATGGTGTGTGGCTGCAGAGTTCATTATGAGGTCTACCGAGTTGAGTAATGTACGTGAATGATTGCCCCTGTTCAAAAGTTGATGTGTAATAACAGAGTCACTGTGAAGGTTTCCTTTCCCGTTTCTTGATGATGTGTATGGAGACACAGACAACTTTGAGTTTCGGCCCGATACAGGTTTTCATACAAGAGAACGAAAGAAGGAGAAAGTTTTCATACACAGTCGATCATAAATTCTTCCAGTTATACAATACCTGGATTTCAGCTCGTACTTCATGAATATGTAGACACATTTTAATCGTCGTTCAGGCATACTGTGACAGAATACTGACAGGTTAACGATCCGATGATATATCAAAACATAAAATTGCTTATATTACACGAGGATGGAAAGTTATTGACCTTTAGATCAGGACAACAAGTGATAGCTTCGGTACTGAGGATAGTACAGGTTATTGACTCCAAGATCTAAACAAATACCGCTTGTTTCAACGATCACGCCGTTTCACAACCCTTTGAACAACGAAGATGTAGTTACGATAAAAACTATCAGATGTCTTTTGAAGTAACGGAAACGAATGTCCGTGGTCCGAAGAAAAGAGTGGATAATCAGTGATGTCCCGAAATGACCGTTTATCAAAGGAGAATTTCGGTTGTTGTTGTATAAAATCAAAAAAACAGGACGGAGGACAGGGGAAAAATTGGTGGAATAGGCCAGTATAGTCGTACAGAGCCAGAGTATATATAGTCTGGATATTCTAGTTAATTTAGTGTGCTACAAGTCTTCCACGAGAGACAGTGGGGATTTATTCTTGAGCTAGTATGGAAAGGGATGTACAGTGTTTCAAGTTGGATGAAACCGACGAGCATTTGTATTGATGTGCAATAGTATTCCCGATTCAGCCGAGGATAGTTATAAGGTAGTTGTGGTGTAGAGTAGCACTCTAGCATAATGTATTTTAGTGTGTGACCGTAATATTGAGTGTCGGCCGCAATTAGCTAAGAAGTAACTTAGTGGATTGAGTAAGGTGTCAGTGCACTCGATAGGATAAGTACTATGATAATATAAGGATAGGTCTATGATAGGAGATTCTAGTGTTGGTGGTTACTAGGATTTCTAAAGTTTCCTATGACTTTTCATTCTTTTACCTTGTCTTAAGTTATGTGAATAACTCCTGTGTCTTATGTCAGAGGTCATTTCTCTGAATACATTGAAGTTAATAACTGATAACGGCGATAAGCCTACTCTCACCTCTAATGAGTTTGAGTTAGGTTGATAGCACCTGATATTGTCTTTCCGACAGATTCCAAGGAATAAAGCAATAACAACACTCCTGAAAAGAAAGAATGGACCCTAGTCTGGTGCCGTGATAAATATCGGCCAGATTGAAGTCTGATATCATACATACAGGTCAGCAAGTTCTAGCATTAACGGATACCTATAAGGCAGTCTGGCTAAGAGACTTATAGCAGAATAAAGTGCAACTAAACATTGATCGAAAGCTCAATATTGTGCACATGAACTATCTTTTAAATGAAGAGGCTGTAAGGCCAGAATTTATTATTGGATAAACAGAACAGTATCGAATAAGATGAACACCGTGAATCAGTGATATTATATAGACAGTGTTTGTTGGAATTATGCATCCATATAGAGACGATAAGTCATTCAATGATATCGGCGGTATGAACATTACCTGGAATATCATGTTGTTCATGTGATTGGATAGTTCACAAGGAAAGACATTATCTATTAAAAACACGCAGTGGTGAACTAACTGTTTAATTCTAACGTTGTCAAGGATATTGTGAAGACATCATCATCATCAGTCCGAGAGAAACTACCCTGGGTGAGCTCAATCCAATACTGTGCTGTGGTGACAATATATGCCGTTGTGTGATGAGAACAATGAGGACTGTGTCTTAGAGTGTCACTCTTATTTCACCTACACGATAGAACACACCAACAACGTCTTTACATACACTCTATTCACACCCATGACACTTTTTATTCAATAAATAATGTTAGTATTTATTGGAGGACAATGTTATGTGGGTATGTTCTGAAGGAAAGTGAAGAGGGGTATGGCATTGCGATAATAGATAGAGAGAGAGAGAGATAGTGAATAGAAGACTGGAACGGGGGTGTGTAGACAAAGGTCTGGCAATAGACCCAACATTGGAAAAAGGGTAGTTGAAGTGTGCTTGTTGATTCTACTGTCCCCCCAGAGACGACAATAGACACATACATCGAACCAACAAAAATGGGGGAATCTGCAACATACATAAAGGAGAACCCGATGAGGACTCTCCCAGCCATATTGAAACGTCAATCCTCACCACTCATTCTTCACCAACTCCCAACTCAAACCCCCCCCCCCCTGTTTCTTTTAAAGATCTAATAGAACAGATCAACAGAAATTCTGCCACAGCTAGACCTAATCTCTCCTGACACTAGATAGTTTTCCAAGAATGATTCACAATGAAGAATCATACCTTTCAATAAGAATCCTACTTATAATCGTAACAGTGATAGTAATTCATCCTCCTCTCCGAATCAGCCCTCATGGTAAGTAAGGATACTAGCGACCTAAGTAACTCAAGGAACAAATTATATATTACACTCCAGGTTACGACACGCCACAGGGTGATGGAAAGATGAAGTTCACTAAACTCCCAGAGAAAGGAGTCAAACTATTTATATTCACCTGAAGAGTAAGATTTCACAGGTTTCCTTGTGTATCGTCTACCTCTAGCAAGCCCCAAGTCATTAAAAAATCTTAAGCAAATCTACTAGACCATAATCTTGAAGCAGTGATATCCATTTCTGCACCCGTCCTAACAAGCCCTTGACCTAAATCGGCAGAAATGCAATGATAGCATTTATTCACATAAAACAATGATTTTCCGATCGAAGCAACGGAACAGGATCGTAGATTATAGGCTTGCCTCTCTCAAAGAACAATTCTTCAGGAGTTACCAGTACAGTTCTTTCTCCCAATAAAAAAAATAAATCAGTTTCTTAACATTCCAACCCAAACAGTTTTTGCTCCTTTGAATAATAGCAGACAACTGCTAAAATGAGATAACCCCTGACAACCCTGACGTCACGCACATAGCGTTCAATCACAGGGCATCAAAGGCCGCAGAGAAAAGAAAGACACTCTGAAGATTCACATAGTCTAACAAACTACAGTGTAGCCTCAAACCGAATATACACATGTACTACTATTATCTTATATATAAATTAGGATCTCCGTCTGTCTGTCTGTCTGTCTGTCTGTCTGTCTGTCTGTCTGTCTGTCTGTCTGTCTGTCTGTCTGTCTGTCTGTATGTATGTATGTCCTTTATTTGTTCGCGAACGGCCCATCCGATTGAGATGAAATTTTCTACACGCCTTCCTTTCATTCCAGCGCTGCCAACTGTGATATTTTTTTAGTGTGAAATCGGCTGCTTACTGAATATTATTTAATTTTCCATTTTTCATTATAATTTCTATATAGCGAGGGGACTTAACTCTGTAAAAGTTATTTCAAGGGGCATAACTTTTAATAACTTTTCTGTATAACTTATAGTCATATTGTTGCATCGTTTTCAAAGATTTATAAACTCTGTGTCTATAGTTATATACTGGCATATGAGTTATAATAAATAATGATACAATCTTTAAGGCATTTTCAAAGTCTTCATAAAAATAATGCACAATGCATAACATTGTAACTCATCTTTTCATGCTTAAGAAGTTACTGTAGTCATGCATGTGATTAGAAAGAGTTTTCATTAAAAATAATGGATGGTGTGTGGAAGGACATTCTTTTAAGTTACTTTTTTTGTTGTATGAATTTAATGAGACGCTACCCGCCAGGAGCTGGGCGAAGCCACGCCGGGTCAGATAGATAGACAGACCCACCTTTTCGCTGCAGTTATCTACAGGCATATGCGTTAAAATCCTCCTCCTCTCCCCTCCCCCTCCTCCTACCCTCTTCCTCTTCCCCTCCTTCCTCTCCCTCCTCCTCATCCCTCTTTCTCCTCCTCCTCCTTCCTCCTCCTCCTCCTCCCTCTTCCTCCTACCTCCTCGCCCTCCTCCCTCCTCCTAATCACTCCTCTTCCTTCCTCCTCCCTTCTCCTCCTCTCTCCTCCCACTCCCTCCTCCTCCCTGCTTCTAATTCTACATCCTCCTCCTCATCCCTCCTCCTCCCTCCTCCCCCTCTTCCTCCCTCCTCCTACCTCCTCCCTCCTCCTCCCTTCTCCTCCTCCCTCCTCATCCTCTCTCCTCCTCCCTCCTCCTCCCTCCACATCCCTCCTCCTCCTCCCTCTTCCTCCTCCTCCCTCCTCCTCCTTCTCCTCCCTCCTCCTTCTCCCTCCTCCTTCTCCTCCCTCCTCCTTCTCCCTCTTCCTCCTCCTTCCTCCTCCCTCCTCCTCCTCGCTCTCCTCCCTCCTCCTAATCACTACTCTTCCTTCCTCCTCCCTTCTCCTCCTCTCTCCTCCTCCCTCCTCCTCCTACGTCCTCCCCCTCCTTCTCCTCCCTTTTTCTCCCTCCTCCTCCTACCTCCTCCCCTTACTCCTCCCTCCTCCTCCATCTCCTCCTCCCTCCTCCTCCCCTCTCCTCCTCCCCTCTCCTCCTCCCTCCTCATCCTCTCTCCTCCTCCCTCCTCCTCCTCCCTCTACCTCCTCCCTCCACATCCCTCCTCCTCCCTCTTCCTCCTCCTCATCCTCCCTCCTCCTCCTCCCTCCTCTATCCTCCTCCCTCCTCCTCCTCCATCTACATCTCCTCCTCCCTCCTCCCCCTCCTCCTCCTGCGTTCTTCTCCTCCCTCATCCTCCTCCTCCCTCTTCCTCCTCCCTCCTCCTCCCTCTTCCTCCCTACTCTTCCTCCCCTCCTCCCTCCCCCTCCTCCTTCCTCCCTCCTCATCCCTCTTCCTCCTCCTCCCTCTTCTCCTTGCTCTCCTCCTCCCTCCTCCTCCTCCTAATCAATCCTCCTCCTCCCTACTCCTCCCTTCTCCTCCTCTCTTCTTCCATCTCCTCCCTCCTCCTCCTCCCTCATCCTCCCTCCTCCTCCTCCCTCCTCCTCCCTTATCCCCCTCCTCCCTCCTCCTCCTCTCTCCTCCTCTCTCCTCCTCCCTCTACCTCCTCCTCCCTCCTCCTCCTACCTCCTCCTCCTCCTCCTCTCTCCTCCTCTTAATCCCTCTTCCTCCCTCCTATTCCTCCCTACTCCTACTCCTCCCTCCTCCTCCTCTCTCCGCCTATCTCTTCCTCCCTCCTCCTCCTCCCTCCTCCGCCTCCCCCTTCCTCCTCCCAGCTCCTACTCCTCCTTTTCCGTCTTCTGCTGCTGCTGCTGCCGACAGCCAAACCTGCTAACCACTGTACCCCTGCAGCTCCCTGGTCATGTTTTATCATCCAATTAGAAGCCGATTCAGCACGGTGGTTAGTGCCCTTGCTTGCCATGACAGTGACCATTGTTCAATCCTCCACTTAGGTAGGATTCTCTTCAGCGGCCCCCCCCCCCCCCCCCATCCAATACAGCTTTGGGCTTAACCCAGCCTTATGAAGAAAATAAATACTTTACGACTTCCTGAGATTTTTCTTGGAAGAAAATCGAAGAAGAAGAAAACGGGTCACATAACATAATAGAGGTCTGCATGTGCGAATGGATAAGAGCATTAAAACGTGTGCTGATGGCGAGGTAGTGGGTTCAATGCCTACACCGGCAAGTCGGACTAAAATGTTGACTTCTCGTCTTTGACTTGTGGACGTAAATTACAAGTACCTCAGAAGTTGGTGTAAGGTCGCCTGATGGCCAGGGACAATGGTATTAGGAGAAACTACCCCACACACATATACTTGAATCTATCCTACACTGGAGTTTAAGACAAGCGAACGGGGGAAAAAGAAAACCTTCACTGATGATGTAGTGGTGTACCTTCACTGATTATAACTGATAATGTAGTGGCGTATCTTCACTGATGATGTAGTGGCGTATCTTCACTGATGATGTAGTGGCATATCTTCACTGATGATCACTGATGATGTAGTGGCGTATCTTCACTGATGATGTAGTGGCGTACCTTCACTGATGATGTAGTGGCATATCTTCACTGATGATGTAGTGGTGCACCTTCACTGATGATGTAGTGGCGTACCTTCACTGATGATGTAGTGGCATATCTTCACTGATGATGTAGTGGTGCACCTTCACTGATGATGTAGTGGTGTATCTTCACTGATGATGTAGTGGCATACCTTCACTGATGATGTAGTGGCATATCTTCACTGATGATGTAGTGGCGTATCTTCACTGATGATGTAGTGGCGTACCTTCACTGATGATGTAGTGGCGTATCTTCACTGATCATGTAGTGGCGTATCTTCACTGATGGTGTAGTGGCGTATCTTCACTGATGATGTAGTGGCGTACCTTCACTGATGATGTAGTGGTGTATCTTCACTGATGATGTAGTGGCGTATCTTCACTGATGATGTAGTGGCGTATCTTCACTGATGGTGTAGTGGCGTATCTTCACTGATGATGTAGTGGCGTACCTTCACTGATGATGTAGTGGTGTATCTTCACTGATGATGTAGTGGCGTATCTTCACTGATGGTGTAGTGGCGTATCTTCACTGATGACTTAGTGGCGTATCTTCACTGATGATGTAGTGGCGTATCTTCACTGATGATGTAGTGGCGTATCTTCACTGATGATGTAGTGGCGTACCTTCACTGATGATGTAGTGGCGTATCTTCACTGATGATGTAGTGGCGTATCTTCACTGATGATGTAGTGGCGTACCTTCACTGATGATGTAGTGGCGTACCTTCACTGATGATGTAGTGGCATATCTTCACTGATGATGTAGTGGCGTATCTTCACTGATAATGTAGTGGCGTATCTTCACTGATGATGTAGTGGCGCACCTTCACTGATGATGTAGTGGCGTACCTTCACTGATGATGTAGTGGCGTACCTTCACTGATGATGTAGTGGCGTACCTTCACTGATGATGTAGTGGCGTAGAATGTGTGAAGGTTTAACACTTCAAACCCAAAGGCTGTATCTGCTATGGGATGGTTTTCACCTCCCCCCATCCACCCACAGCCACGGAACATGGGTAGAGTTTGCATCCAACCATTCTGATCGCACTATAGATCTGGGTAATGTATATTAACTGAGTATTGATCCAGTATTAAGAGCTTGCGTCGCAACTTTACAAATTGTGCATGTCCTTTGCAAGATGTTACAGTTAACCCTAGCCCAGTTTGTTTGTGATTTACAAGGTAATTTCACTTTCAGAAGTTTGCCATTCATGGCCCATGAATGAACAAATTAGAACACGCTTAGAAGCAACGGAGCTGTGTTTTCTGAGATGAATGTCGCGAAATTTCTGAACTGCATGAGTAACTAGCAACAATTGCCTTAAGAGGCTAATGAAACAGCGTTCTTTGGTCATACGATGACAAGAGGGCATTGAAGTATATCTTAACAATTTTTGAAAGATCAGTGAGAACAGACTCAGAGGCAGACCGAGATATGATCCTGGATGAAAAGAGCCAGAGGCGTGGAGGGATTTCATCAGCAGAGTTGACCTGGATCGCTAAGAACAGAGATCCATGGAAAGACATTGTGGAGCTGGCAAGGCACACAGTGATTACCTGCCACACAACACCAGCAAACATATGAAATAACATGGTTTAGAAAGAGAGTCTTTTCTTTGGCGGATGTGAGTTATGCGCCATTTCACAATCACTAAATTAAAAAAATAGAAAAAAAGAGGCGAGAGTATCGACTTCACTGCACCAGGTCTTATCCCACAAGGCTCGGTCTCTTTCTGCAGGGCGACCTGTCGATAACGTCTACATAACACGAACTCTATAGCTCCAGCCACGAACCCCAGGAATCTCCGAGAAAACTACCCTCGTGAACCGAACGACGTAGCACGTAATCGAACCCACAACTTTCGGAGCGTAAAGCGTGTGGAGTAACCATTTCACCACGGAGACTCACTAATCACAAAATAAAAACATAACCAATGACGAGAAGTGTCTACAATACCAGTGACCAAGAAGAAGAAGACTGCAGACATTCTACAAGATTTGGACACCGAAGACAACTGGCGGACAAATAACATCATGTCTCTGGAATTGAAATACTGTGGTCGTACTAACCGTCACAAAGGTTTGAAAGTACGGTGATGGGAGGGCTGGTTCCTGTAAAAAGAGGCAAGGTTCAGTGGTGAGAAACAAACGTAGTGGCTGGGGCTTTATTGCATAGGCTAATGGACGAGTCTTGAGAAAGGAGAGTCTGGCATATGAGACTACGACCTCCAGCATGAGAATGGAGGTGGAGGCAGTAACAGCGGCATTCCGTTGGCTACTGCAACACACGTTGTATTCATTACGGATTCAAAGAGTATGCTTAGTAAGGTGGAGAAAGGAATGATTCGTGTGGAATGGCTCTTGTCGCTTCAGAGGTCACAGATTATGAGAATTGTATGGATATTTTGCCCTGGCCATGTGTGGGTACGGGGGAATGAACAGGCTGATAGGCTAGCAGGGAATGCACCTCTTGGTAGTATATTGCCTATGGACAAGGGGGAGGTGGTCGTGCGCTTGTGGGACCAGGTGGAGAAGGCGGAGGAACAGACTGAGAACCCATATGTGGAAAGAATGAGATTGCGGGGGATCGGCAGGGTTCTGGAAGAATCTCAAAACTGAGAAGGAAGATCAGGAGAACATTTAATCAGATAGCGGTGGGAACGATTAGTAGTATGACTCTTCACTGGCTGTTGAACGAGAGGACGGATCACGTATGGGAATGTCCTGAGTGCAGTGATGTCGGTTCTTAACTCAACTCAACTCAGCTCAACGATGGACACGGAACTCTGAAGACATATTGGACCTGATAGTGCTTGAGATAGCAGCAGATAGAGACACGTTTCGGCTGGACGCAATGAGTGCGACGTTCTGTAAAGAAGTTGCTGCATGATGGGAAAATAATAACATGTAAATATATCGGGTCGTTAAAATGGCCATGTCTAGTAAATTACGAACATGGGAGGTGCGTTTAACATAATATGTCGAAAACACAGCAAGGCAGCTTTTCACAACAGCTAGGTAACCGATATATATATATATATATATATATATATATATATATATATATATATATATATATATATATATGTGTGTGTGTGTGTGTGTGTGTGTGTGTGTGTGTGTGTGTGTGTGTGAAGTTGCATATGTGTTTGTTTGTTTGTGTGCTGACGAAAGCTTTAGCCGCAACGTCTATTTTGTCACGCGTGTTCGTGCTCCAGTAAAGCGTGCCTGATTCTTCTTCTCGTCGTCGTTGATTCACTCGTTGTATAATTTTTGTAAAGAGACACGTTTGGTCTCCTCCATTGTGTAATACTGAATAAACGCCGGTCGCAATTTCTGGGGAAACTTGTCATTGCCATTTAAATGATATAATAATTACAGTTTATAATTACAATCCTCGGTAAGGTGTGGGATATTTTTCTGTCGGGAGCAAAAAGAAAACTATTAAATGCACAATTCACGGCGACTGCACTAGCCAGGCGGCCTTAATTCCTCAGGCTCAAAGACCCCCCCCCCCTCCCCCTAACCATACACCGCAAGGTACTATATTGGCAGTAAATGACTAATTACAATGCCACCACGCATTAAAATGAGAATTGTCAAATGATACATATATTCAACACTACTGTAAGGCGCGGAAGCCTGCACATTGAACAAGCAACTAGGAAGTCAAATAGAGGCGCCGGAGATATGGATATAAAGAAGAATATGTCGTATTTCATGGAAACAAAAACAATCAAATACAGAGGTTCTAGAAAAATTGGGAATGAAACGAGAGTTTATGAAAATAAAATAAACAAGAGGCAAGTGAAATATTTCGACCATGTTAAAAGACATAACACACTTATAAAAAAACCATGCTCGAGGGCACGGTTGAGGGCAAGCGAGCAAGATGTTGTAGACAGGGTTACAATTGGGAATTTAACATCAAGAGATGGACGAACATCGATCTGACAGAATGAACATTAAGGGGGAGAGACAGACAGGGTTGGAGATCAATTGCAACCAACCTTCAATGTGGGGACGACATCTTATTGATTGATTGATTGACAGAAATACGGATAAGAGAAATCACAAGATACAGACATGCATAGACTAGAAGGTGTCGCCTCCAATGGCAAGAACAAAAGCATACCAACGTCATCTACTAAAACTGTGCACGTAATATATATGAAATGTGACACCTGTTGAGCAATGCATTAAGTTAGATTACCATTCCTAGCTGGCTAAGAAAATCAATACATTCCGGTGACGGCTGCTATGTCAAAAAAAACAAAAACACACACACACACACATGTGGACCAGAGCATTGTATGAAACCAGTTTTGCCGAGTATATATAAAAATACATACTGTGAGTTTACTCTTAGTATGTGGCAGCCGCCTTGAAGCTATGGCTAGCACTCTTGCCGACCGACCAGATGGTTGTAAGTTCAAATCTTCGTGACGACAGGTTTTTGGTTTTTTTTTTCTTTTTTCTGTGGTCTTCGCTCTTTCTTATTACCCTAAACGGTGTTCGCCGGTCTCCGTGGCGAAGAGGTTATGGATTTGGTTGGTAATTCCGCTTACCTGCGTTCGAAACACAGCTGCGTGCGATTTGGCAGCAGACCGCGTTGCGCTAGGTTCTAACGAATTGGTATGGGAGCCGGTCGTTCAGAAATCAATGGCAAACTACTGAACGTAAACTTGCCAAAACATGAACAACAGCAGTAAAATTCTGGTATTGACAGCGATGTCATGTAAGAAAACACAACAACTGTGTTCTGGGAAGTAAATGCGCCGCCTTGATATTGATCGCATAGCCCAGTTGTTCTCAACCGGTGGGAAATCCCCCCCCCCCCAGTGGGGAATTTTAGGGTAGGGTTTCCAGGGGTGGGGACTCCAGTTCCCAGCCGCCTCTTAACTCTGGCTTCGAGTTTATACAGAAGCTATTAGTTTACAAAGTTTAAACAAAATCTTGTTCGTGAATATGGTTTAAGAATACGAAAAAGGAAACTGAAAAACAAAAATTGATAGAATTGACAAAAATACAGGAAAAGTTGATTAAAACACACATAATGAAAAAAAAAAAAGTTACAAAACCTAAGGGAAGACAATACCCAGGGAGGGATAAGTTCTGATATGAAAACATTAAAATAAAATGACTATGTGCTGATTAAAAAATACTTATATATATATATATATATATATATATATATATATATATATATATATATATATATATATATATATATATATATATATATATATATATATAACAGACAATGTTTGTTTGTGTTTTTGTTTCTTTGTTTGTGTGTACTTTACGCGTTCGCGAACGGTCCATCCGAATGAGATGAAATTTTCTACAGATGTTCTTCTCATTCTCGGCGAGCCAACTGGCATAGTTATTTAGTTTAAAATCAACAGTTTTTCCTCCAGCACGAAAGAAAATGGCACGAGCTTTAGAAACAGACGAATACATGTTCAGCCATCTTGCTGCAAGGGAACTCACTCTCTGATTAAACCAGAAATTAGGAACAGTTGTTGTTCTTCACTCCCGCGGATCAAACTAAACAGACGAACACGGAAACAGACGTGAACGGATAGATAAATGGATGGATAGATAGACAGACAGATATACAGACATATACATAGACAGACAGACAGACAGACAGACAGACAGACAGACAGACAGACAGACAGATAGATAGATAGATAGATAGATAGATAGATAGATAGATAGATAGATAGATAGATAGATAGATAGATAGATAGATAGATACCGCCAGTGGCTGAGTGAAGCCGGTCCGGGTCAGCAAGTATATTAATAAATGTGAAGACGAGAAAAAGAAGGACAATACCGATGGCTGTCCGCGAAGAATAGTGTTGTATTATAGAAAGGAAAGAAACGAATAATGCAATTTACAAATTCCGAACATTAACAAAGAGATCAGACGAAATACATAACGCACTAAGTGTGTGCTATATAGATTGCACCAAATGTATAGCTTGAACCAAATTTTAGGAATTTTTCAATTCCAGATTGAACCAAAGCATTTGATACATAGGAAAACTATGAAATTATCAACATAGTGGAAGATTTTAAAACTAATGGGGGGAATCTCACAAACATGTCTACGGGGAAAGACGCAGCGGCAATTAACATAGAACATAAAATGGGCAATTAAGAACAGATACAGCAAACAGTAAGACAATGGTGCGTTATACAGGATCCTCCATTCTCTCTGTCTCTTTGTCCCTCTCTCTCTCACTCTGTGTGTGTGTGTGTGTGTGTGTTTGTGTGCTTCTGTCTGTCTCTCTCTCCCTCTTTCTCCTCTCTCTCTCTCTCTCTCTCTCTCTCTCTCTCTCTCTCTCTCTCTCTCTCTTTCTTTGCTTTGTATATTTTGCTCTTTAATCAATATTCCATTCGAGGACATGATTGCCTCCATACATGTGAATGTATTTACTTGATGAAACAATTTTCCCCCCTTTGTAGTATTACATAACTAAAAAATAACAACATTGTCCCGGAGCTCTCTCTTGCTATGGGTCTCGCTCCCTAATAGAGAAATAATAAAGAAAAGGATCAATGATAGGCCGGTTATACGAGATGAATTGTATAATATACACAATCTGCCCAATGCAAATGTCATGATATTGATAGCCGAAAACGCACGAGATCTGCAACAGCCGTTAGATATTGCTGTAATAGAAATTACCCACACATGGCTGGCCCTAAATATTAAGGCAACGGACACAGTGGTTATGACACAGAATACGATAACACTTAACATGTGATACGAAGCCGGCGCGCTGGCGTAGTTGGTAGCGTGACAACCGGGCTGGTGGGCCATGAGCACGGTGGGAAAGGGTTTGACGCCTGGGCAGTGAAAATGAGTGTAAGATTGGCCACCAACTGCTCGGTACAAAAAAGTCTACAAAATGTGAAGGCGCTATCATATCACAGATCGGCGATCGGCATGTCAGAATGGATAAGAGCGCTCGCTCTTAAATATCCGGTGTGCTGATGATGAGGTGCCGGGTTAAAATCCTTCATCGGTCATATAGACTAAAATATTGACTTCTCGTCCTTGACTAGGGGACGTAAATTACAAGTACCTCTGAAATCAGGTCAGTTCGCCATATGGCAACAGACACTGGTGATAGGGAACGCTAATCCACACGCAAACATCAGTCCAGTGAACTAGAAGCAGTACTACCTGAATGGACGAAGCTTGAGTTCAAAGCGAGCATAAGCAAAAGCAAAAACACAATCGGTGTTATTGTTTGGTTTCTGTTGTGCCGCTGACAAAGACAGGACGTTCGCCTGAATCTGTGCTTGTTTTTTTTTTCTTCCAATTTTCGCGTTCCTTGGTCGTATTTTGTGTTTTTATTCACATACCTGGAGAAAGAGAAACCTGCCACTGCTGGGAATTGATCCTCGACCACAGTCGCGGAAGGCAAGCTCACTAATCACTCTGCTACACAGCTCCTACCATATTGCATACTTGTTGTAAAGTTAGTTGCATATCTTTTACAGGACGTCGCTGTCAACCCTAGCAATTTTTCGCTGTTTGTGATTTCTTGGCAAGTTTACGTTCAGTAGTTTGCCTTTGCTTTCTGAATAACCGGCACTTATACCATTGAATGAAAATCAACACAAGGCGGTCTGCTTCAAAATCACCCCCATATGTGTTTTAAACGCGGTATGCGGGATTACGAATTGCGTTCTTGAGACCTTGGCCACAGCGCGGCTTGTTATATATTTTATGAGCCCTCTTTCCCCACTATGTGCTGTTTGTTGAGCCCATAGTGGTCCACCCAAGCACAATGCCAGTGTTAAGGACAGTGTTTTGGTAATTCGAGTTTGCAGTTCGGTTGACTGTCTCTGCACCCTAGTTCAGGTGCTTTGATCTTAGCCAATTTTTTTTTTCTGTTTAAAGGGCTGGCGGTTCCCCCAGATGATAGAGCAAAATTCTGAGGCCCCCGCGTCCCTCTGGTTTTGATGTGAGCCTTTTAGTCCTACTATGTGCCTTTTGGTGAGTTAAGTTAGGTAGTTGGTGACCGTCTCTTTATTTTAGCCAGACCAAGCGAAGGTATATCTGCACTTGATCTTAGCCAAAAGATCTGTCAGTTAAAAGCCAGTATCTTGATTAAAAGTAAAGGCAGACGACCTGACTTCTTAGAACAATTCCTTGGACATCGCTTATACTTTACAAATCTGATATTTGTTCTAAAATAAACCTCCCAAGTGTCATTTGATGCTGTTATTAAAAAAGCTCGCATTGTTTCTGTGAATATTTTATCCTTGCCAGACAGACTGCCCCTTGTGAAAAGCACTTTGAAACTCTTTTAATGTCTGTTTAACAACTAAATCCCCGAAGTGTTATTGTCGTATTCACCATTGAGAGGGATTTGTTACAATTAATCCAGGTTTCTAGGTTAATCCAGCCAAAAATAGATATTTTAAACACGTGATGGCGAGCGGCGAAATATTGACCATATCACCCATCGAGTGCCGGTTGGTTTATAAAATTAAGAAGCTCGCACCATTTACCCAATACGCTCACACGAGTACAAGGGCCTAGTACTTTTTATCACACGCACGCACGCACACCTTCCCTCCGCTAGCCTACAGGTCACTCTAAGGCAAGGTGTAGGTCGACGAAAAGGAAAAGTTCAGTTGGTCAGCTGTATGACACAATCACAAGTGACAAAGTGGGCGTTCCAGCAAGAAAGCCTTCGTCAACACATAAAAACAGACACTGATAAAACTGTCATTTACTGCCTATAAAGTACCTTGCGGTGTATAGCAGTCTTTGAGTCTGATGAATTAAGCCACCTGGCTAGTGCAGTCGCCGCGAACTGTGCAGGTTAGGATTTTCTTTTTGCCCCCGATCGAAAAAAAAAACAACCCACACCTTACCGAGAATTCGAACCCGAGTCTCCCGAAGGAGAATCCGGCGTTCTAGTCACTCGGCCAGCCGCTCCTCAGTCACTGATACAACCATATAAAACTTTTTTTTTTTTTTTTAAAGAAGCCACTTTGTTGGTGTACTTCAGGGGCCTTAAGAGTTATAAAATTTAATGGCAGTAGCACAGTAGCTATCTTGCTTGCCATGATGAAGTACCGGTTTAGAAACGTAAATCCGTGGGAGTACGCGGCGAACTGAGTCTGAGACCAGCTGACGTACAGCAGGAGCGGGGTACGCCCGGCTCGAGAGCTGTATAAGGCCCGCGAAATCATATGATAGGGCCCTATCCAGGCAACCACAGGCGGGCCTGAAAATTAAATATGTCTAGGAACAATCATCAATAAACCTAGCAGCAACATCATCTATGACATGCACAAAACAAGTATATCCAACAATAAATAAAACACAAAACAACAAACACATCCAACAATAAAAAACAAATACACCCAAAAGGAACATAATATTAAAAGAACATTGGTTATTAAAACAAATAACATTGAGGGAATTTCAATATATTTGGATTAGTTTAGTTTATGGATCAACATCACGGCACACGGGTGCAACCCATAAGTGCTCCGATCTCCTCCTAACTCAAACCTGAGTCTGGAGAAACTCAGCTCAGTGCACGAACTCCGTAGCACCGCCGAGGTTCCTGAAATACTTGGGTAGATTTTTAACTCGAAATTTTGCCCGGGCAGCGCCGTTAGGCTACTCTTTTTCGATTTCCAACTGCCAAGGGAGTTTTTACGTGCGCAACAATACACACGGGCGTCCGATCTCACTATTCAGAGACCAGGGGAAATTACTGGAAGTCCCGGTGGATTCATTAAATAAATCCTGGTCCACACCGGGGCCTGAACCCGGGACCTCCAGCACTCGAGGCGGACACCATACCTCGAGACCACGCAGCCCCTTGTATACAGGCATGAGTGTCTGGGAAATATAACTATTAGTGAGGTGTACATAAGCACAGTATATCGTAGAACAGCTAACATCATGCGTCACACCGAAGAGACGCAGTTTGAGTCTCTACATTGGGGATGTGTTAAATGTTTGGCCAAATATAGCAGGCTTATGTGTAAGTTTATAATTGTGTATGGCCCAAGAATGTTATAAATATCCAAATGACCTTTGGCAGAAAACAAGTTCCCCTCTCCTGCTTCACGGAGACAATGTCAACGGTCAAAAACTAGTGTAGCCAATGACAAGAAAGAAAGCAATGGCAGAGTGCATAATCTAAGAAGCCTTAAAATCATAATAAAATAACGCAAAGTAATGCAGTTTTGCCGGTCTCTCTGGCCGAGGGGTTACAACACTTTCTCCGTAATCCCGTTTATCAAGCAGAGTCTCGTAGCAGGGCGAGAGCTGGGAGCGGTTCGACCCCCGCTGGTGACTTGCGGGATAACTGAGCCGGCCGCTCAGAAAGCAATGGCAAACTACTGAGCGTAATCTTGCCAAGAAATCAACATACAGCTGAAAGATGCTGATGTTGACAGCGATGTCCTGTAAAGGATATGCAAAACAATGCAGCTTTATAGAACAGAATTACGAAAAAACAGGACGTTGCGGAGACTAGCCTTCATCAGCAACCAAATGTTATTTGTCCATCAAGAATTATGATGACCATTCATTTCATCTAGTGGGGTTGAATGTATGGAGCCGTGAGTTCTAAGATGGCTGATAAGGCCTATTTTGGCTCGAAATGTTCTTAGACAATGTGGGGACAAAATCCTTGACGTTCCAGGAGGAGTATCCCCTGCATTGGTTTTTCTGTCCAGCCTTTTCTTCACAGCTCTTGCAGTCCTGATTTCTTCACATGTGACTGCACCCTTATGTAATGATGTACGCCACGAATTACGGTCTTTAGCAGCAGTCTCCCAGGTATCAAGATGAATTCCAAAAGCTTTCAGTGAGATTTTCAGTGTCTTTAAAGCGTTTCCTCTGGCCGCCTTGGGAACGTTTACCACAACGCAGCTCGCCGTAAAAAAAAATTGTTTAGTGAGCCTGTGATCTGACATACGAGTTAAGTGACAAGCCCAGCGAATCTGATTTTTCATTAGTAGAGTGTGGATACTGGGCATGGACGCTCGTTCTAGAACTTCAGTGTCTGTGATCTTGCCTTACCATTTAACCTCCAATAGCTTCTAAAGGCAGACTGTGTGGAAGTGGTTTAATTTCCTATCATGTCGCTGATAAACAGTCCAGGTTTCACAAGCATATAGCAGTGTGGATAATACAACTGCTTCATAGACTTTCAGCTTTGTTTGCAGGCTTATTCCATTTCTGTCACATACATTCTTGTACAGTCTGCCAAAGGCTGCGCTGGCCTTGGAAATTCTTGCTTGTGACACAGTCGGGTGAATTTGTCCATAACACTTAGTCTATGACCATTCACCTATATATTTGGCACGGTGTGATTATTCCCTTGAGCTGGTAAATAACTACAGTCTTCTCCATGTTGATATTGAGCCCAAAGTTGGCACAGGCATATGAGAAAGCTGAAACATTGTGTTGCATGTCTGCCTCTGAGTTGGCATATAGAGCGCAATCATCAGCAAACAGCAGTTCTCTGACAGTGTCGCTGTTAATTTTGGTTTGGGCTTTCAGCCTTTTGAGATTGAACAACTTTACATAGTTGATGTCTATTCCAATGTCATTGTTCTCGAAGGCATTCGTCAGCATAGCTGAAAACATGAGGCTGAACAGTGTTGGTGCCAGGACACATCCTTGCTTCACTCCATTGGTGACAGGACAGGGCTCAGACAGTTCACCATTTTCCTCTACTCTTGCCTGCACACCATCATGAAATAACGCACAGTTGGGACAAACGTTTATGGACAGCCATAATCTTCCACAGTCCTTCTCTGCTGACTGTATCACAAGCCTTGGTAAGGTCAATGAAAGTGGAGAACATTGTTCCTGACATTTCTCTTGCAGCTGCCTTGCAGCGAAAATCATGTCAACAGTTCCACGTTCTTTTCTGAAGCCACATTGACTCTCAGGAAGAAGACCTTGATCGAGATGGGCCGTGAAGCGATTGAGAAGAATTCTGGCGATTGAGAACAAGGAGATGTCTCGGTGGTTGTCACAGGATTGGCGGTTTCCTTTACATTTGTAAAAGTGGACTATTGACGCGTCCTTGAAATCCTGTGGCATGATCTTGTTCACCCATATGTTTGTAAAGACTTGGTGAAGCTGCTCTATTAGGACCGGCCCACCTTCCTTGTATATCTCTGCTGGGATGAAGTCACGACCAGGCATCTTTCCACTGTAAAATTGCTGGATGGCTTTGTTTAGTTCCACTATGGTTGGCAGCAAACAAATCATCATCATCATCATCATCATCATCATCATCATCATCATCTTCCACTTCTGCCGTCAAGCGTCGTGGGGAGGAATAATTTGCTTTTCAGCGCCCGGTGGACGGCACTGGATAGTGTCATTCCGTGTGGTTGTACAATGTCTCTGATGTCGTCAATCCATTTTCTTCTTGGACGTCCTCGTGGTCTCGTCGCAGATGATCTTTGATGTAAGGCCAGTGATGGTAGTTGCTGATGTTGCATTCTAACGACATGGCCAAACCACTTGATCTTCTGTCTTTCAATAAATGTGGCACAAGGTGTTGATCCCACAGTCTGTCTGATAGTCGCATTTCTTACTCGGTCTCGGATTGTTAAGTTGGCAGCTCTCCTCAGGCATCTCATTTCACAGGTGTTGATTTTGCGAAGGTGTAATTTGGATAAAGTCCAGGTTTGAGATTGATAGCATAGGGTAGGTGTGAATATGCTGTTTATTATCTGTAGTTTTGCGGACATGGGTATGTTTGGATGCTTCAGTAAGGGTGATAGTTGATATGTAAGTGCACTAGCTTTTTGACATCTGATTTCAATTTCTCTGTCCAATCTGCCATCTTCTGTGATCATTCTTCCAAGGTATTTGAATTCTTTAACTTGTTTCAGAGGTGTGTTATTTATCTGTATACTTAGTGGGCCTGGCGATCTGCTAACTTGCATTACTTCGGTTTTGGCTGTGTTTATACTCATAATGTATCTGCTGCAGGTTGAACTCAGATTAGTAATATGATTTTGTAGTCTGCCCTCATCACTGTAAAACAGGCACTGATCGTCTGCAAATAGAAGTTCATTTATTCCTTGTGGGTCAGTTGTTTCATCTGGAGTAAAGAGTTCTAAATTTTCTGAATCTGTTCTGTCGAGACTTGCTTCTTTGGAGATTCTGTCCATGTAGATATTGAATAGCAGGGGAGAGAGCAGACATCCCTGCCTCACTCCTGTATTGACTGTGAACATATCTGATATACCTTCTTGTGTTCTTACTGCACTTTGGCTCTAGTGGTACATGGCTATGATGTTTTCTAGCAGTTGCCCTTCTATCCCATAGTCTTCAAGAATGGTCCATAATTTGTATCTGTCTACTCTATCGAAAGCCTTTTCCTGATCCACAAACACAATATTCTGCTGGTCACTATATTCGATAGTTTTTTCACAAATTTGTCTAAGTGTAAATAATGCATCAGTGCAACTTTTACCTTTCTAAAATCCTAATTGTTCTTTGCTTAACTGTTGTTCAACTATTGGTCTAGCTCTTTGTTCCAAAAGTTTTGCATACATTTTCCCTATATGGCTTAGGAGTGATATACCTCTGTATGTTTCGCACTCTCTCGTATTGCCTTTCTTTTTCCATATTGGTACTATTATTGCCTGTTGCCAATCATCTGGGACTTTTCTTTCTTCCCATGCTATGTTAAAAAGTCTTGTTAGCCATTTAACTCCTGTTTCCCCACAGGCCTGAATAGCCTCTGTGGTTATTCCATCTGGACCTGGTGATTTGTTTTTAGGACTTTTCTGTATAACTGCTTTGACCTCTGCAGGTATGAAATTTGGTTCTTGCTGTCCCTGGCATCTAGGCACAAAAGTGAGGTTTTCTATGTTATGTGTGGGGTTAAGTAGTTCTTGAAAGTATTCTGCCCACCTTGCTAGTCTTTGTTGTGGATTAAATATCGGTGTACCTCTTTTGCTGTTTATGATGGTGGTTGGGTTGTAAGATGCATCTCTGTTTCTCATTGTGGTGACACGTTTATAAAATTCTCTTGGGCAGTCTTTGCTAAGGGTCGCCATCTGTTCACCGTATATTCTCCAGGATTCATCTCTAGATGCTCTAATTGTTCGTTTGGCATTACGTCGTGCTATTCTATAAGTAATATAGTCCTGTTCAGATTTAGTTGTGATCCACTTTTTGAATGCTACCTTCTTTTTGAGTATGCTATCTTTAACTTCGTTGTTCCACCAGGCTGTTCTTAATCTTTTGTCCTGCCCTACTTTCTTTGTTCCACATTTATTTTTCAGTGTGTCTAGCATGGCAGCCTTGAAACATGTCCATTCCTTATCTACGCTTGAGTGGTCATCAAGGATGTTCTTATGTAGGTTTTGGATTTCTTGATTGAATTCGTCTTTAACTGTATTTTCCTGCAGTCTCCTATAATTGATGACATGTGTTGTTACCTTTTTGTTTCTTATTTTCCTGTGTGATGAAATCTTTTTAATTATGACTGGTTTGTGATCAATATCAACATCTGTATTTGGGAGTGCTCTTGAATCTAATAGTAGCCTTCTGTCTGATTTCCTAATTAGAATAAAGTCAATTTGAGATGCTTGGTCTAAGTCGTTCCATTTATACCTGGTTTTGGTGTGGCTACGACGATGTTGAAAAAAACTATTTGCTATTATTAGTCCATGTTCTGAACATATGTTGAGTAGATGTTGACCATTGCTGTTACAATCAGTCTCTGTGTCGCTGAATGGTCCCATGCAATCCTCCCACGGTGTTCTTCGTGTGCCTATTCGTCCGTTAAAATCACCCATCACAACTAGTTCATCTGTCTCCTTGACATTATTTAACGTGTCTGCAAGTTTATCAAAATATTCGTCTTTGTCTTCGTCGCTGTAAGTGTCATTACATGGGGCGTATGTTTGTATTAATGTTGTTCTATTTCCTTCTTTGATCTGTACTAGTATTATCCTTTCTGATATAAATTTAGTGTTGATAATGGCTTTCGCTTTGTCTGGATGCAACAAAAAACCCATTCCATGTTTAGCTGTAGCTCGCTGATCGACGCCACTCCATATAAGAACGTAACCTTCATGTGTTCTTTTCGTGTTCTGCCCCTTTTTCCTAGTGTCTGCGAGTTCTAATAATTGAATATTTGATTGTTTCATGAACTCTACGAGAGCTGGTTCCTTATGTCCTAGACCTGTAACATTCCAAGTTGCAAAAATCTCCTTTCTATTTGAAGTATGTCGAAATGTAGCAGTAGTCGTCGTTAGTCGCGTGTTGTTGTGTCGCTTCGGTGTGTCGTTTCCGGCGTGAACGCTGATGATAGAGCTGCGTTTTTCTTTCAATTTCCTCCATAATTCTCGAGCAATAGTTCTTGAACAAATAAATTCCCTACCGGCTTGCTGGACCTGTCGTAGGTTCATCCTTATTTGAACAAAATGATGTTAAGAAACACGCACAGAACACATGATTAATCTCTGAATCGAGCGACGCGGTTTACACCGCCATCTTGAAAATCCAGTTTTTATAACAAACAAATACATACACAAAACACAACAAGTAAACACGGAATGACCCTTCAGTAACTAAAATAAGGCATAAGAACAGGGTGGGAAAAAATGAACACATGAAAATATGAGAACGGTGAAGAGAAAATAAAAATTAAACACAAAATGTTTCTGCTTATCTCAGAATTCCAGGCGGTGAAAATGAGAGCATGTGATATAAACACAAGACTAGCATGTAATAGAAACACAATTGTAGCATGTGATATAAACATACTTCTAGCATGTGATATAAACACAGATAGTCTCCGTGGCTAAGAGTTACAGACGCGATTCGTGAGTCCGCTTACCCGAGTTCGAAACACAGCTGCGACTGATTTGGCAGCAGACCGCTTCGCGCTGGGGTTTAACGTGGTGGTATGGGTGCCGGTCGTTCAGAAAAAGCAATGGCAAACTACTGAACGTAAACTTGCCAAGATAACAACAGCAGTAAAATGATGTTGTTGGCAGCGATGTCCTGTAAATAGGATATTTAAATATATATATATATATATATATATATATATATATATATATATATATATATATATGTATATATATATATATATATATATATATATATATATATATATATATATATATATATATATATATATATATATATAAAAACACAATTCTAGCAATGATATAAGCACCATGCAATCATGTGATATAAACACATTTTAACACAATATTTTGATTATTGGGCTGTGATTAAAGAAACAAAGGACATCTTTTTTGGTGAATTACAGATGGGTAAGACATCTTAGGGTCGGCCTCTACTACGATACAAAGATGTGTGTAAGCGGGACATGGTTGATACAGGCATTGATAATGCACATTGGGAGCAAGTCGCCGCTGAACGTGTTGCATGGAGGGCAATCATCAGAAATGGAATAACGACAAAGGAGAAAATTATTGCAGATAAGTCACACACCGAGCGTGTGAGACGTAAGATGGTGCATGATGGTGGAAATGACCCCGTGTTCACATGCACCCACTGTGAACGGACATTTACAGCTAGAATTGGTCTTATCAGTCACATTCGCTACCGCCATAGGTAAAAGTTATTATGCCTTTTTACAGCACAAACTATCGTTTGTCAAGACGGCAAGGTGCCAATGATTAAAGAAACATAAAATGTCATTCAAGACCTTGGACAGAACACATGAGCAAGAGAAATGTTTTGTGAAAGGTTAAGACAAACAGACGCTTCTTCATAGGCATCTGGAAGAGGCAGCCGACGTTTTTTTAGCGACATTACGGAAATATATGAATTCAAATATGTTGCAATATGCTGGTAACAATATTGGTAATCTGCAAATAAGAAGACGGCGAAATGAGATGGACTGCATTTCATCATTGTATGAGAATACATAATCATGTGTATTACTGTTTGTGTGTGTGTGTGTGTGTGTGTGTGTGTGTGTGTATGTGTGTGTGTATGTGTGTGTGTGTATGTGTGTGTGTGTGTGTGTGTGTGTGTGTGTGTGTGTGTGTGTGTGTGTGTGTGTGTGAAAAATGAGAAACCAGTAATACTGTTTATTAGTTTTCATAAACTCTTTGTTTCGTGTTTCCCTGGGTTATACCCTCTAAATTATTCCTTTTTTTCGGGGTGGCTGAGTGGTCTCGAGGTATGGTATCCGCCTCGAGTCCCGGGTTCAAGCCCCGGTGAGGACCGGTATTTATTCACGTGGACGTCTAGTAATAATATTTCCCCTGGTCTCTGGGTAGTGAGATCAAACGCCCGTGTGTATTGTTGCTCACATAAAAAATCCCTTGGCAGTTGGAAATCGTTCCCCCGATGGTGTTTCCACCTTGTCGTGGTGGGGGAGCTTGAGTTTCTCAATGACCCTGAGAGCTATGCCGGCGGTAGCGTAGCTACCAGCAGGGCCTCCCAAGCCGGACAGGTCAAAGGGTAGAGAACAGACAAAGAGAAACACCCTGGTCCTCCAGGTTGGGGGTTGAAGCGTGGGGTTAACATCCCCACCTTTGTAAAAACCTTTCTTTGTTACGAAACAAATACATGAGCCTCGATATCGGACTGACTTATCTGGACAACGACCTTGGAACGTTAAAGGACTTTTGAGATTTGGAACATGGAATGTACGGACACTACTAAAATCAAAGGCGCTATGTCGTAACACCAAAATCACAATATACAAAACACTGATCAGACCAGTTGTGCTGTATGGCTCTGAAACCTGGAGTACAACGAAAGGAGACGAAGCCTTGTTACAAACCTTTGAGAACAAAATTTTAAGACGCATCTTTGGACCCATTAGGGATACACAAAGTGCAGAGTGGAAAAGAAGAAGTAACAAAGACATTTATGATTTGTTTAAGTCTCCGCTAATCACTGGTATCATGAAGGCTAATAGACTACAATGGCTGGGGCATATAGAAAGAATGGAAGATAATAGGGAAACAAAACTCGCTTACACGCAGGAAATAAATGACCGTAGACCCCGAGGTAGACCAAGAAGTCGGTGGAGAGATAATACATGTACAGACCTACAAGCACTTGGAATCAACGACTGGCAAGAGAGGGTCCACCAGAGAGACGAATGGAGACAGATTGTATTTGCAGCAAAGAACCTCAATGGCTCGGAACGCTGAAGAAGAAGAAGAAGAAGTTGGAAATCGAAAAAGAGTAGCCTAACGGCGCTGCAGGGGCAAAATTTCGAGTTAAAAATCTACCCAAAGTATTTCAGGATCCTCGCCGGTGCTACGGAGTTCGTGCACTGAGCTGAGATTATCAGGGCCCCGGCTTGAGTTAGGAGTTGAATGGAGAACTTGTGGGTTACACCCGTGTGTCGTGATGTTGATCTGTCGACTAAACTAAACTAAACTAATTATTCCTTTAAAACTATGTCCACGCTTTCGATAGGCCGTTCTGTGTCTACGCTTTCGGTAGGCCGTTCTGTGTCAACGCTTTCGGTAGGCCGTTCTGTGTCTACGCTTTCGATAGGCCGTTCTGTGTCTACGCTTTCGGTAGGCCGTTCTGTGTCTACGCTTTCGATAGGCCGTTCTGTGTCTACGCTTTCGGTAGGCCGTTCTGTGTCTACGCTTTCGGTAGGCCGTTCTGTGTCTACGCTTTCGGTAGGCCGTTCTGTGTCTACGCTTTCGATAGGCCGTTCTGCGCAAAGAAATCGTGCTATATGTGATCAAGCCATGAGCGATGACGTATATCCTTTTGCCTGTAAATCCCCTTTCAGCCTATTTTAGCAGCAGCAGCAGTAGCAGTAGTAGTAGTAGTAGTAGTAGTAGTAGTAGTAGTAGTAGTAGTAGTAGTAGTAGTAGTAGTAGTGTCTCCCTGGTCGAGGGGTTAGCAGCTTTCTCCCTAACCCCGAATACAATCGTGGTTGACTTGGGCGCACGAGAATTTTAAGCGGTTCAAGTCGCGCCAGTGACTTATGAGAGTATGGAGCCGGTCACTCAGAAAGCAATGGCAAACTGCTGAGCGCAATCTTGCCAAGAAATCAACAATCAGCTGAAACATTCTGATGTTGACAGCGATATCCTGTAAAGGATATGCAAAACATAGTAGTAGTAGTAGTAGTAGTAGTAGTAGTAGTAGTAGTAGTAGTAGTAGTAGTAGTAGTAGTAGTAGTAGTAGTAGCAGCAGCAGTAGCAGCAGCAACAGCAACAGCAGCATCAGCAGCAGCATCAGCAGTAGTAAAAGTTATATTTCTAAGCAATTGTGTGTATTATAAATAAAAACTAACTTACAAGACTTAGTATTGTAATAACACCTTTCAGTATGTATTTTCACATAATATCATTATAGGAAATACCATTCTATTCCGTTTTCATATTACAGTGATCAAACTGCATATCTTTGATAATCATTAATAGATAAATTAAATATGCGTTCAAATGATTGTTCTAAACTATTTATGACACTCAGCTGCACACCTCCTAGTTTGTAAAACACCTATTTTCTATTGTTAATGCCTCCAAATGATTTCACCTTTTTCAAATATTTGTTTCAGATCTACCCCATTGTGCCTCATCAGAATTGTCCAGGAATCCTTGCTTATATTGACACATTGTTCAGGAACTACAATCTTCACTACAGTCACTTTACCAAACGCTTATCAACGAATCGGATAGATGGAACCAAGAAAGGACTTGTGTCATTACGATCATGCTTTTACTACGTGTTTTACCATTGCTGTCGGATCTGAAATTAGAACAATATAACACGACCAGCTAAGACGACTTGTCCTACTTTCAGAAGAACGTACGTGACTGGATTACTGTGTCTTATTTCTCAGAACCACACACTTGAGCTGATCAAGCTCAAAACCTCCCGATTTTGTTGACATCTGAACCGAACATTGTTTAATTCTGGAACATAATTAACAGTTTTACAAGTTGTAAACAAAACCCGAAGTCATCATTCCCGTCTAACACAAGCAGAATAAAGCCCGAAGTCATCAAGATTCCTGTCTAACACAACCAGAACACAACCTGAAAACATCAAGGCAAACAACACACGCAGTAAAATGTTTTAATTACCAGGGCAGGTGGCGCAGGGCATCAATGAAGGTCATGTCTATGATTGGGTAGTCACTCCTCGTTGTCATTTAAGGGTTCGTCAAGAAATATATACTGTCAGACATCTATACGAATGAAGGCATCTTGTGAAATGCAAGAATCGAATTAAACAATGTTCCTCCTTTTGTCATACATTTATTTTACGGATGCAGCGTAAAGACATGCGATACCAGATGCCCCCGTGGTTCCACTGATTTTGGAGTGTTATTTAATATACTGAAAAAGCCGCTTAAAAGTCGACAGGGTCGACTTCATTGCACTGGGTTTATCCCATATGGCTCAGTCTCTTTCCGCAGCGCGTATAGCGTCGCACAAAGCACGAACTGAGAGTTGTACAACCTAAATCGTTTGTAAAAATGCAAATGAAGGATGGTTACAATAATTCGTGTTAAATAATACTGAATGTCTTCTACAACTGAGAACTAAATTCACAGCTACTGGTATGCGCTTAAAGAAGTGAAGAAAAGAATTAGCACACTAGACAACTTAAATATTGTAACCTATTCACACTGAATTTTGACCTGACGCCTCTAAATGACATCTCACTGCTGAAGTAATCAGGTATCTCCTGGCTAGCTCAGCTAGGCAACTTTACAAACAAGAGTGTGATTGCTGTAAAGGTCTATCATCTACCTACACGTGTATCCCCACTCAAGGCCAACCAGACACTCTTCATAAAGTGTCATTGTTATACAGATATATCACCCACCTCAAACGCCAACCCTTGAATCTAGACCGAATAAATACTACCAAAACTGCACCAGAACGTATAAAAAAGGGTGTGGAAAATGTTCGAGACAGAATAAGAAAGTTACTGTGTTTGATATGAATTTCTTTGAAACGTCTCTAACATTTAATTTAATTCATTATTATCGATTTGACCAGAATGTGCCTACACTCAAGGATGGACCTTTCACCGAGATTGCCGGTTACCTGGTTTACACTTAATCTTCTTGCATGCTGGGATACATCAAACTTAAGTTAAAGGACGGTAACCTTAGCTATCAAGACCCAGTTTACAAGACTAATTTCCCTTTTCGTAGTCCATTTATAAAATTTGTGAAGTCCGACTGTGGAGACATCACTCTAACCACCCACTCTTGCCTGCTAGCTCGGTAGTCTTGTGTTCAAATCCCGTCGAAAAGGAGATTGCATATAGTTGACCCAGGCCTCCTAGATCGCCCCAGCCACACATGGGTATCAGGAAATGTTTCGGGAAGCTAAAGCGAATACCGTGGTAATCACTTCATAACTATCGAGTGCCGATTTGTCGATACAACTAAGGGGGCTTGAGACATACACCCAGTAGAGCTCAAAGCGTGGAAAAGAATACTATACTTATATTCTTTTTACTTAACCTGTTGGACACCCACTAATAATGGAATCGTATCCGTTGAATTAATGCAGGAATAAAAGGTGATTGTCACAACAGCTCATTCGTGTACATTGGTTGTTTCAGTTTCACATTCACATCTCTTACATTATTGTATCTACTGCAAAGATATATATTTTAATCACGGGGGATTAAGAAATTACCTCAATCATACTGGATTCGCATTTACGCTACAGTCAAATCTAATGGATGCTAGTGCGATAATTATTCACCGTTTTAACGATGACATGATACAGTAGCACTACGACAGACTACATCTCTGCTACAACTAGACTCGCACCGGTTCTCGTGTGCTGACGAACAATGGCCGTGAATCAATCTGATAATCCCATGGCCAGCGACGAGAAAACCATGGCCATTTACATGGCAATATGGGACCTGCAAACGAAAATCACCCCTGCCATATGTGGCTTGGGGTTCGTCACCAACCTTCTTTCACTGCTGGTGTTCCTTCAGCCTAGCCTGAGAGGCCTGTCCTGCAGTGTATATCTGGCAGCCAAAGCTGTTATAGACTTCCTGTTCCTTCTAACGGTTTTCATCATTTGGCTGCCTAGAATTGACGTCAATGCTTTTCACTATGCAGGGATATGCCAGATTATCGTTTTCTTTTCATATTTGACAGCTTTTGTTTCGATTTGGCTTGCCGTTGTTTTGACCGTGGAAAATCTGTTGTGCGTAACAAAGCCCTGGTATGTACAAAGGTCATGTAACGCTTATTCTGCCATTATTATCACGTTTGTTATTGTTCTCTTGGGTGTTATGCTTTATCACTTCTCTCTATGGAATAACGGCGTACGCACGGTACAGAAGAATGTGAATTCTGGAAATACGTCTGAGCAGCTACTGAAGACGAATTATAGCATACATTCAAGAGAAAACGGTACACTCTACGGAGAAACGCACGATTTGAAGCGTCAGTATAGCGCTCAGCAGTTGCTAATAACAATCAACAATATGTCCCTTCGCAGCAATGTTGAAAATATAAGTATACAGAATGTACACAAATGTATGCCTTTGGAAGAATTCAATCATCTGATTATTGCCATGACTTATGTGGATTCACTAATAACTCTGTTTATTCCGCTGGTTATTCTCATTATCAACAACGCTGTGATTATTCTTTTCGCAGTACGTGCCACAAGACAACACTTCCGGCTGCGTGAACGTAAGGAACAATACCAACTTCCGGGCACGCATTTGTCCAATCCAAGACACACTTCCACGACCTTGAAGAAACAAGCCAGCAGATTCTTGTTTGCTGTTTCCATGACGACCTTGCTATTCCACCTGCCTAGTCATATGGTGCGGCTGAAGTCCATGCTCTTTGGATACACAGGAATAGATATCCTACTCCAGCGTGTCTGTGAGACCCTGTACTATACTCATTATGCCATTGGATTTTTCGTGTACGTTTTCTTTGGAAAGAATTTCCGGAAAGTATTATTTAGGATAATCGCACGATAAGACAAAAACGAAAATATAACAGGAAAGAATTTACAAGAAGCAATAACACAGTGCGGAGAAATACACGCCTCAAGCTATTCTCTGTTGACAATGTTACTTGTTTAGCGACATTACTTGTTTGATAACATTGTTACTTGTTTCATGTTTTAGATGAACAAGGCCTGATGGGTTGTGACTCTTAAGTGTCCTTCACAAGTGCTGCCTAAGTATGTTTACATGAACTGAGTATGTGCTGGTGTCTTGTTGGGATATGATAGATTTTGTCAACCTCTCTGGGTTAACCTGGAGGCTTCCTGTGACGTGCTCAAGCCGCCTGCCTCAGGCGCCCAAGGTGATGAGTTCGTGTTCGACTTACGTCATTCGGTTCACGAATGCAGTTCTTAGGAGACTTCATGGGGTGGGTAGGCATTGGTGAATCTTGGAAACTCTTGGCGACACTTTCTGCAGGTCGCCTTGAGACAGAATGAAGTAGCCATGTGAGATAAAACCCAGTGCAATGAAATCTAACTTCTTGCATTTAAGCTCCTTTAACCTTTTTAAGTGTGTGGCTACTCTGACCAGCTATATTCATTCTGATATTCCCCGGTGGGGGATTTGTTAAAAGCATAATGGCTTTGTTCTGAAACAGGAGAGAGATGGAGAAGCCTTTAAGTAAATTTTAAATATTACGAAGAACCACACTGAAGAAATATGATGGATACGGAGCCAGTGGAAGACCACGGAAAAGATGGATTGATGATATCTGGAACAACCTTATAGAACACAGAGCATTGTAAAGAGCAATAAAAAAGATTCTTACAGCCTCCCCCCCCCCCTCCCCAACTCCCACCCAACATCCTTATCCCCGACATTTTACTGAACTGAATATAAGCAGGAGAAGGAGAAGAAGAAAGAAGAAGAAGAAGAAGAAGAAGAAGAAGAAGAAATATAATGTTTAGAAACACATTGCAAATGTACTTCTTCTTCCTCTTCTTCGTTCCTCTTTCGAGGAAAGTGTGCTTGTAAGATAAAATAAAAATACACGCACAACACACATTGTACACAAAGTGCTCTTACATTTTTGGGACTGAATCTTAATTTGTATTTTCTCTGAAATCACTAAAATGTTTGACCAGGTGGACTATGCTTCATTTGGCAAGGACACACACACAGGGCTGACCATAAGTCTTTTCACTGACTATGAAGTTAATATCACTGAGAACTCCCATTTTTTTAAAGTGTTTTGTTTCCTTTTCCAGAATGGTCAACCTTAGAAATGACATGTTCATTAACCTTGAAAATAACTTGGGAATACATCCTTTTTTTCGAACTATGACAGAAATGACATGCCAGTGTGACTTCATCACTGTCACCATGATTTCCCGTGAGCTGCTGTTGTTTGTGTGTTTTTAATTTACGAATTGGGAAAAAGGGGGTGGGGGGATTACTGATGGAGTTAAATCCAGAGAAAAGGGAAGGTGTGGAAGTGTCATATGTTGCTAATCTAAGGAGTATTGTGGAACTCCTATTTGCTTGATAATTGAGTTTTTCACTCACACTGGCGTTATAGAGGGTGCGTTTTCACTTCCCCATCCCCTCCCCGACGCTCACAATCCAAGCAAGCAAAGTCGGGACAAATGTCTCGTTTAGGCTGAATAGAGATGAATTCCCTAGATAAACAAGCACCTAGCTGGAAATAGCTCGTAAAAAAAAAAGGTAAGGGTATCTGGTCTTGGTATCCCCCAAGGAGTGGGGAAGAGGGGGTTAGATGCCAAGGTTAACATATGTTATTTGAATACTAGGGAGGGCAGGTTTCCTCTCTGTCAGTCTCCCCTCCCTGGTTAAAATGAGTTCCCTACCAAGTATTGTACATAACAGGTACACATACACAATTACGTACAATTGGAAAATATTAAAATAGAAATATAAGTGAAAGAAACTACCACTGTGTTTATTTTCTATCAAGATAAATCATTAAAATTATGCTTTGCGGTGTGATGATATTGAACTGGTGATTTCTGGACATAAGACATTCATATATACTAGGCAGTGATGCGAAATGATAGTGGTATAAAATTATACAAATAATATGATTTTACATCAAGAGTACAGTGACATACCTTAAATTATAATATTACTTGTGACATGACTAGGTTACAGGTCTCAGAATGAGATTTCGTCTTGGATCAGCTGAGACAGTGTTCTATGCGAATGCAAGTCTTTTCTCCAACAGGTCTCTCTTCGTTGTCACTGAACAGGATCGTGTAACCTGGCGCTCTGGTTGAGAAAAGAAGGTTCCAAAAGACAATCTAATTGAGAATTCAATTCGATTTCAGTTCTTGAGACGAATGGCCCCTTTCAACCTTCGACTTATCGGCATGGCTATAGCTGGAACTTAATGGTGTATCTTTTATTTCTTCTTTCGTAGATATTGCTGCTTGTTCATGCTTCCTGGCGTCTGATTGGTTGAATTGTGTTAGTTACTTTCTTGTTGTGGTTTTACATGTCTGGACAGAGTCGCATTCTAGTTGAGGCCTGGAGTGATTGTGTACCCGCCCCGTCTCATTGTGTTGTTTCCTTCAGGGAGCTTTACCAATTGTCGCCTCTTTTGGGGTTCCACCTATTTCCCCATCTTGGTTTATTTTCGTATCGTCTTCGCCTTCTCTGATACCTTGCGTCGTGGACGAGTTGATAGCTCGATATTCTCGAAGAGAAGAATGTCGGTTCCTAAATCAATCAATCAATCAATCTATTCTCGAAGAGTAATTTTTTTCTCCTGGCCTCCGTCCACACTTGGTGTTGGTCACTGTCGTTCTGGTGTTCCTCCTCCTCGTCTACTTCTTCTTCTGTTGCTTCTTCTTCTGTCTGGGACTTTGTGCTTTCTGTTTCAGATGTCTCGTTCTTTGTCTTTAGCAGTTCTAACTGTCCTCTTTCTTCTTGAATCTTTTAAAGAGTTTCTTCTGCCTCAGCTTTTATTGCAGCCATTCGAGCGACATCCTGCTCAATCTTCTGCTTCACTTGCTCCAGTTCGTCCAGAATGCGCTGAACGGTTGTTATTTGTGTCTCTTGTGTCTTGTCTCTTTTTCTTCCCAAGCTGTTGAACTTGGAACTCAGGTCCTTCAGCTGGCCTTCCAATTGCATTCTGTCGTTTTTTGTAAATCTGGTGGTCGCCACGTGCTGCCTCCTAGCCTGTTTGTAGGGCAGATTAGTTTTAATGGCAATCTTCTTAGCTTCTTTGCTGTCTCGGTGGCAGGGGCAGCGGAGGTACCTGGAGCAGTGTTTGCTGAGGCAGTTAGCGCACTTTCTATTTGGTTTAGGCCTCCTGAAGTCCGTGTCATTCTTTGCTTGAGGGCAGTGATTGTATGGATGGGGGTCCAGAGCAGTATTTGTACACCTCCACTTCACTTTTGCAGGTGGCACGTGTGTGCCAAAATTTCTGGCACATGAAGCACTGCAGCACTCTAGGTATGTAGTGCTCTGGAGCTTGATCTTTCTTGTCATATCTAATGATTTGAGGTATCACTCGGTCCTCCGATGTGATGATGACGACTGTGGAGGGGACCTTGTTCTTGCTGATGACTCTCACAATGTGATCTTAAGTGTCGAGTTGTCTCTCGACATCATCTCCCTAATCTGATCGTTGGTGAGATGGGTCTTGACTCGTTTGATGACCCATCGTTTGCTCGTGCGGTGCCGGGTGGCTTCCACTAAAATGCCGTGGGAAAGCTTGATGAAGGCTTTTGTTTTTGTTGTTGTTGTACTATCTTCTACATTAGTGCTGTGGTCTTTGAGTTTTTGTTGATGGAAACCATTACTCCATCTGGTGTCTTGCGCAGCTGGTCGATGCTGTTTCTTCCCAGCTCGTTTTCCAACAGACTCAGTATCTTGTCTCTTAAGAGCGCCGACAGTTTGGTCTCCCCAGAACTGATTTGTTTCAGCAGAATTTTGCCAATGAAGTCCTCGGTTGTGGTTTTCTCCTGTGTGGGAGGTTTGGTGATCTGCTTGGCAGCATCTTATTGGTGTTCTTGCGGAATTCTCTGCTGCTGCTGGCTTCAATTGTAGTCTCGTCAGCGACGGGAACGGCTTCAGATTGTGTAGTAGGACTGCTGTGTGTAGAAACAGCATCGGCAGTCGTAATGGCCTTCCTTGTCTCTGCTTTCTTCTTCCCGGTTGCATATATTGCATGTCTCTTCACGGCACTTTTGCTTGCTTGCTTGTGTTCGCTGACAGTGAACTCCAGCGCGAAGTCCTGTATGCCGGATGAAGACATCCTGTTGTCCAACATCAGTGTGATGTCATATACGGACCTGAGGTTTGCGTGAGTATCCGTTGTCCCATGTCTGCCTTATTGGTGTGCAGACTGGTGGTTCCTCACCTTGCAGGCAGACACTCTCCGATTTCGGAGGAAACGGCACTTTTAATGCGAGGCATCTTCTGCACTGTCACATTGCTACCTGCTTATCGATAGAATGAGCGACTGGATTGATGGATCAATGATGATGGAGAATTCCCATACCCTAGTATTTATACCCGGGTGTGATTACGACCTTTACCGTTGGCTGGCCTTTCAACGTCTTACTCTGCGTTTAGCACGGTGTGTTAGGGCAGGTTATTTCATGAACCATATGTTGTCCAGTTCACACCTTAGTTTCCTCTCAGAATGAAATTCCGCCGTTGGCGTTTGTCCGTCTGAAAGTCTCCGGCCATTCCGGGGCTTCGCCGTCAACGTGTAAATCGGTGATTTTCATGAAGTGGGACTGTTACATCTCTTCGTCCCTATTCCTCGTTTGGCGAGCAGCTATCGCTTTAAATTTGCGATTATATGCTCGTTGTAGAAACCTAGATAGTGGTCGCATTGTTCTGCTAGCGCAGGTTTACGTCATATATTTAATATGAAGTGTTATTTGTCTGTCTGCCCATCCCTTCTTGGCTTTATTTTCTTGATAACTGAGAGAAAAATTCTGATAGTGCCTAGGCGTTCCATGACAGGAAGAAGCTAAAAGTCAAAATCCAAGTTGTTTGTTAAAAAAAAGGCTCATGGAGCAATGGGAGATTTTAAGGCTCCTATTATCCCTAGTGTTCTGGCCTCAGCCTAGTTAAATTATTTAAGGACATTTGCATTACACTGCCCAACTGAATTGGACCATGTTACCACAAGACAGATAGTTTTTCATTTGGACATCTTTGCTTGAGGAGCGGCTGGCCGAGTGGCTAGAATGCCGGATTCTCATTCGGGAGACCCGGGTTCGAATCCTCGGTAAGGTGTGGAGTTTTTTTTTCTGTCGGGGGCAAAAAGAAAAGACTAACCTGCACAGTTCGCGGCGACTGCACTAGCCAGACGGCCTTAATTTCCCAGACTCAAGACCCCCCCCCCCCCCCCCCCCCCACGCCATACACCGCAAGGTACTATATTGTCAGTAAATGACAGAAAAATGACTTCTTTACCCTCCAGACTCCCCCCTCAATCCGACCCCAACTCTCTCTCTCTTTCTCTCTCTCTCTCTCTCTCTCTCTCTCTCTCTCTCTCATAAAAAGCACAGCCATCATCAGTTTCCGTGCAGCTCTCTGTGCTCTCGACAAGACAAGTATTGGGCATCTTGAGATTGTCCATTGCATACCATAAATTTTGGATTCGGGGTCATAATTGTAAACCAAGCTCTGCTGTCAGTACAGTTGTCAAAATATTTTCTAACAGGCGATTTGTGTTCAGGCGTTGACAGCAATCTAACTTTCTTTTCGTTTGTTCACGCGGAAACAGTCTGACATATGCTCTTATCATATTCAGTCTGATGTGTAATTCACTCAGTTTTATTGTCCTAGCTATCTCTTCATTTGTTACTTCTCGATCCTTGTCAAGTATTTGGTTTTGTTTTTTTCAATATTGTTGCATTTTCGATGTTGCACCAAGAATAAAGTCTCCCAGATCTTGGCCATCAGCACGGATTGAGCGGCCACACCTAAATTCTCTGCACCAGTAATTTTACCGACGTATACAAAGGGTAGGAGTAACGAAACACGAGTTTCATCTCTCCGTGTATTTCTGTGGGTGTATTTCCCGGTAGCATAATTAATTTGATCACAGCCCTGTCCTCTAACTTCTCCATTGGTCTGATACAATTTTGGAGCAGGTTAATATGGTACTTTCCACAGTGCACCATTGCAGTAAACCCCGATATAGAACAAATGCAATCTTCGCACGTTCAGTGCAAATACAGTAAAACTTCGATTAACAGTCACCTTCCGGGCCAGTGATTTCACTGCGGGCTTGGGATGAATATGACAAAAAAAAATCCTTTAAAAGTCAATAATACGTACATATTATATTTAATTTTACAAAACGATCAATATAAACTTCAATATAAGAGTAGTAATGTACAGAAATATATTGTAATACTATAAACCTACGTTACTTTAAAATAATCTGTCATCTCCTTCTATGACTTTGAGGCACGAGCTTTCTGCGCGGCGATGTTCGTATCTTATGCAGAAGTAGGATCTTTGTTGCATTTTCCTCTTTTTGCATGTCAAACCAGTCGATGAACTTTGATAACATTTATTTCTGCTTCTGACTGGATATTTTGGTTAAGAACTGATCCTTCATCGTCATCAATTTCTTCTTCTTCAATGGCAGTCACACTAGAAACAATTTCATTATCGTTCAAAATTTCAAATCCTCCACCCATTTTGTCACATTCCAACCATTCTGTTACTTCTTCTGATGAGTGATCAGTAGGTAACACAATAGCGACTGGTTAGTGACGGGATTGATGCGCGCCAGTTCAAGCTCAACTCCTTCGCCACCGATGTTTAGTTACTTTCGCAATCATACAGTACAGTCACACCCAGCTTTATACAGTAAGGTGTCACATTAATCTGTGGATAATTTTAAAGACTGCTGTTTGTTGATACTCATGCATTATTTTTAAGGCGGTGACGGATAACAGAAACCAATGGTAACATGAGTGACGGTTAATCGAAGTTTCACTGTATTTGTCTTTTAACAGACTTTAAAAAAAAAAAATTTGGTATTAGAAACTATGAAGTGGTCTAGTGTCAACTTTCTCCTGATACTCCTTCATAGCCTCGGCAAAGATGTATGTCCAGTATCTTGTAGAATCAACACATCAACCAAACCTCAACCTCCACTAACAAAACTGGCTGAAATGGACCTCCAACACGTTCTTTCTCGATTTGATTATATAATCAAACTGACAGGTTTTTTTTATCCTTCTGAGGTCATTTGCTTAATTGTGCCGTTGCCAATTTTCTACTCACTAGTTTTCGACTGTTTCTTACAGTATGGTGATAATAAAATTTCTCTGTAATTAAATGTCAACAAAGCCCTTGAATTGTCTCTTGTAATTTTTCTTCTGCCAAGTACCATAAATTACCATTTATAGGGTATCATAACGCTGGACATGCCCAAACCAGGCAATCTCTCCACTTCCACCACTGACAAAGTGCTCCTTGATGGCTTCTATTTACAATTACTTCGTCTCTGAAATGAGCACGCATTTAATGCTCTCCATAATATGTTGGTTGACCGTCTCTCAAGCATTTGTATTCAGGTGCCTAGATCTTCTGTTCTTCCCTTAAATTTATGTGAATGTATTTTTATTTTGTTTACTTGTGTGTGAGTGTGTGTATATGTGTGTGTGCGTGCGCGTGCGTGCGTGTGGGTTAGCATTTGCCTGTTAAATACGACATATTATTCTGTACATTCACATTTCTAGGACCGCAATTCCATGCCTATGGTAAACTCTTCTGTGCCATTTACTAGTATTGTATGTTTATGTAGCCGCCTAGGAAGGAACGATGGAACACTCCAGAGGACATACCTCTGCAGAGCACAGGATGATGATGGGGGACCGCCAGAGGTCGTCCGCGAGGGCGCAATGAATCCTGGGCACGGAATATAGCGAGGGAGTATTTAAGAGAAAGAGAGTGAAGAAAAGGGTCCTATTCAAACCAAATTTCGAAGCCAGTGGGTGCCTAAGCCCGAAACGTGAAATTAGCCAAAGCCACTGAGAAATCGCACAAATGCCACTATACGTGATCAAGATCACCAATGTTACAAATGTAATGATCTCTGTAACTGGTATGTATTCTCTATACTTAGTTCTAAATCTAAGAAAGAGTTAATATTTGCAGTGCTCCTGAATAATTTTATAAAATGCAGAGGGTGCGGGGTTAACCAAGAACCCGCCATTCGCATATTATGCAAAGTGTAGTATTAATCAGAGGTTTGCCCTTCCAATATGTGAAGTATAATTAGTTACTAACTAATGGCTGAGTGTGACCATTAAATTCAAGTTGCTAATAGGAAAACCTGGGAGTACATTCTCAGCAGAATATAGCGGTGTGTAGCTCTTCTGGCAGTCTACCGCGCATTCGGTTTGCGCATGTTCCCAACCCCGTAAAGATGGCTGCGTAAAAGCGTAAACAAGAAAATTGGTGGAAATGTGCTGTTAAAAGTACCAGAGAAGTGACCGTGAGATTGCCCAAATGCTTAAGCGGCACCAGTGTAGAAGAGTATAAAAGCCGCAAGAAGAGATGTAGGAAACTATTAGCCCTCCTGTTTCGAGACGACCTCTTAAAGATTGCACTGTTGTTGTAGGCTGGGACTTTGGGAGTGACTTTGTTGTGACCACAAGAGCTTGAGGTAGGCTGGACTAGCTGTTGTTGAAGAATTCCAGTTTCAGTTGTGAATACTAGTACTATGATTGGATTCTTATAAATCATTTATATAATCCCTATAATGAATGTTGTAGGAGTGGCACATGACGATGGTGGCATAACCATGAACAGAGAATGTATTAGGAGCCAGGATGCTCATGTTCTGACAAGAGGAAAATCTGTAAGGAAGCAGCCAGGTCAGGTGCTACAAGGATGTGTACTGCCATATAATATCATTTATAAGCATGAAGATGACAGCATAGTGGGGGAAATCAAATTTATGTTAATGGTGCATTGAGTATAACATGTAATGTTTTATATAGGGGGGCCTCATGAGTATATTTAAATTACCATGACAGGAAGAATTATGATTCTGTTATGGCATATCAGTGTGGGTTTAGTTATTAAAGTAAATTACATTATGCCGGTAGCTTTATTTATAAATGCATGGCAATGGCTGAGGCGAATGATCCGCAGTGACCAAACTGAGTATATATGAACTGCACAGTCAGAGGCACCCAAGGGTCTGAGTACCAATACCTAGCATTAATAAAGAGGTAAAATGCACAGGAGGTGCATGACATATCAAGGACACTGCACCAGGCTTTATATTAAGTATTTTTGTGTGTGTTAATAACACACACAACAAGAACAAACTTATAGCCATGGTTGGTGCACTGAGCAGCACAGAGAGGGGCTGTGGAAGTAATGAACATACATAAAGAACTGTAGTAGAGGAGGTGGCTGTACACTGTAATTATATTAGGACCATCCAATGACCAACGAGACAAGGATTGACCCAGGGTATAACAGTAGATAGGGAAAGATGATGTATCTTGAGAGGGCTGAATGTGTAACGGCAATCACAATGTAATTGGAATCACTACACATAATATTCTGGTGTATTTCAAGTATAGATGTGACCAGAGTTAGTAAGATAAGTAAAGGGTGCCTAGTGATGTGGGACACCTCCACCATGTTATATTGTGTTTGAACTCAAGTGACCCATTATGGCTCCATAATGCCAAACCTATAGTGATTGTTGGCGTACGTAGGCGTAGTAACTGAAAATGATAGATATATGGTGCATCAGAACAATGATCACACTGCAACTGAGATGTAATGATGATGACTATGGTGAGAGTGATCATGTGAGGATGATGATTGGGATGGTGATTATAATTGTGATGATGGCTATGGTGAGAGTGATCATGTGAGGATGATGATTGGGATGGTGATTATGATAATTGTGATGATGGCTATGGTGAGAGTGATCATGTGAGGATAATGATTGTGATGGTGATTATGATAATTGTGATAATGGCTATGGTGAGAGTGATCATGTGGTGATGATGATGGTGATAGTGATTTGATTGTCATGATGACTACGGTAATTGTGATGATGTATATGGTGTGAGACTAAGGATATGTGGTGAGTTCGTGGCAAACATAGGATGCTGTAGAATATGTGTGCTTGGTTATTTATATTTTATGTGGAGCTTATCCTATAACCTAGCCATATCATTGTTGTCCAGTTGAAGCATTATGTGGCTGATGTGAATTTACACAGTCCGTGTCTATGTTTGTGCCACAAGGACATTGTTTACATACACCATTGTCGTAGTGGTTGTCCTGCGAAGTCTCTGTGTTGATGTAACTGAATGTCAAATGGTGGCAGTCTATAATTTTGTGCATTTTGTTTGTTTATTTGCAGCTATGAGATAGCATGATTGTATCAGGAGTCTATTTGAGTTCCTAGTCATGGATATAATTTTGGGTTTTTGATTTATTCAGAATTATCTCGGTTTTGAAAGGGTTTATAATTTTTTTTTGGCAATAAAATTTATATCAGTATGTTGCTTGTTTTGTTATTTGGGTTGAATAATTGCTGTGGTTGGAACTGCCTGTGTGGTAATTCATTGCCTGGGATCAAAAAGTGAGATATATTGATTCTCTGTCAGCCCGAACCTGGTAACAATCTTCTTCTTAGCCTATCTCTTTCTTGATCAGCGAGAGGATTGTATGAGGTGCTTAAACTCTTTTCTGTTTTTAATTCTCCCTTCGTAACTGTGGCCATGCCGCAGTTGACGTTGCATTTCTTTCTCTCCAGCATCCAAGTATAAGGAAACCATGTCTCCTCTTACTTTATTATTTATTTCGTTTTCATATATAACATTTCATTGATATCATTAAGCATTTATGTTTAGATGGTTTTATTTTAATGTTGAATGTACGAGATGTTGGCGAATACCTATTCTTTTCCGGGTACGGTGGTGGCTAAACACTCGCCGCCGGCCCGGTGGTCGTGGTTCGATCCTCATCGGAGCAGATTCTTTCTTTTTTTTATTGATTAGCCTAAAATGGGTTTAAGTAAAGTCGGCCGACGTGTACTGATCACACCACCTACAAAGTGTCGATTGGTCTGTAACAAATATGGGTATAAGTAAAGTCGGCCGACGTGTACTGATCACACCACCTACAAAGTGTCGATTGGTCTGTAACAAATATGGGTATAAGTAAAGTCGGCCGACGTGTACTGATCACACCACCTACAAAGTGTCGATTGGTCTGTAACAAATATAGCACTATATAGCACTATATGTCCAAAGCGTGTAAATGAGTCCTTTACATATTACTTTACTTTTACAACTTCGCGTCAAGATCAAACAATACAAGGTGAAAAGATGAATGTGTGACTAAACTATACAAATGGCTTGTGGTATCCAGTCTTTTAAATGGGTGTGAGAATTGGATTCTCGCTATAGAAACAGTACGAAGTCTCCGGGCATTTCAGTATAAATGTTTTAGGAAATTCTGCACGTATGGTATATGGTGTACACATTAATTGCCTATGCTAGAGACAGTGCTAGAGACTATGCTAGTAAAAACATCAGCACCATCATGTGGCACGCCGATAAGCGATAGCGGTCATGTTTCGCAATCTCACACGATCAGTGGAGTTGTGGATCAGCTCTGTGTTCTTATATCAACCATATCATGTGACCAAGCCATCCAGATATTTACTTCTATGCCTTCCCCTTGTTCTTCCATACGTTGTGACCATCTACGTCTAATTTCTCTAATCAGTGTACGATTTTCACTTGCTTCCTGTAGGACTTGCTCATTGGTTTTTCTGCTTGTCCGTAGTATTCTTTGCATTTTCCTTAGAAACCACATTTCCACTGCCATTGAATGCTTTTCAGCTTGTCTGCTCATGTTCAGGTTTCACATTCATACAAAAGTGCAGGTTCAACCCTTCTAACTGCTAACTAATCCATTTATAAACTGTAACGTAGATCTATACGCTCGACCCTATCTACCATCCTCTAGCTGTCTTTCCTGAAACCACTTCTTCCGATCTGTCCCCTACCCAGGTCGTGCACACCAAACATGCAACGATCTGTGTGAACAACAAGCACGTCATTCACTGGTAGTTCTGTCTTATATTAAATATTGTAAAAATACGTAATACAGAGCTGTGACAGGGACAATAACTGGGAGAGCTGCGATAACACTAACAATTGTATGGTGCTGAAATGAGTGACAGTAATCTTAGACTATCAGATGAATGGGGCTGACAAGAGTGACAATAACTGTGATACTTTAGATCAAACTAACAAACCTATGGACTGGATAGAGTGACAATAACTGAGCCATCTTAGATTAAACTAACAAATGTATAGGACTGGAAAGCGCGACAATAATTGAGACTTCTTAGATTAATCTAACACTTGTATGGATATGGAAAGAGGGACAATAACAGAAGCAGATTAAAGTAACAACGGGGGAAAATTTCTTATACAACTAGATGTAATAATCATAATAATAACTATGGTGTCTTGTATTAAAGTTACCGTTGTGTACGTGAGTAGGTGATATGATGGTTGTTGATTAAGCAATAGCCATATGACAAAATAGTAGACACTACTGATGGGTCAGCTTGTCTTCAATGTTGTCCACGACCCCATTTATTCTAAGCATTGCATTTGATGGTATGCTTCGTTAGGTTCTGATCTCTACCTTTTATCCAGAACTATGGATCTAGGAAAAATACATAAAAACGCAGACATCGGGACAATACCAGATGACAAGGTATGTGATAAACTATCGTATATTGTATCTGGAAAATGGGAAATTGCTACGGTCTTTTCAATAAAGTGCTTTCACACGAGCCAGGCTCCAGGTTCGTTATTATGTTATTCATCAGGTTAGAATGAGAGCGAAGAGAGACAGAGCAGGGTAGGAAAATGATACGATCATTAAGAGAGAGAGAGAGAGAGAGAGAGAGGGGGGGGGGGAGAAAGGGAATGAGGAATAGAAATAGTGACGTATAACCATTGGGGTGTCTAGTTGGTCATGAGTCGAAGTACACTTGTTCCTGCAGCGGGGCTCTGTCTTCATTTGGAGGAAACAGGTTCGAATCCCGGTCGGTAACTATAGCTTTCAACTGTTATGTTGTCTAGTGCATCCTCATGTCTCTACATCTCTCCTTTACTTCTATGAGAGCCAAACAACCCATTCATCCATCATGTGCCATGCCGATAAGCGTGGGCGGTCATGTTTTGCCATCTCACTCGATCACCAGAGTCGTGGATCAGCTCTGTGTTGCTGTCTCGACCATGCCACGTAGCCAAGCCATCCAGGTATTTACTTCTCGGTCTTCCCGTTGGTCTCTTCCCTTCGATCTTGCCAGTTGTCACCAAGTTCTCCAACTCATTTTTTCTCATAGCATGCCCAATCAATCTTGACTGTCTGCGTCTAATGACTCTAATCAGTTTACGATCTTCATATGTTTCTTGAAGGACTTGTTCATTGGTTTTTCTGTCTGTCCATGGTATTCTTTGCATTTTCCTCAGAAACCACATTTCCAGAGCCATCAGATGTTTTTCAGTTCGACTGCTCATTGTCCACTCTTCACATCCATACAAACGTACAGGTTCTATGTAGCACTTCAACACTCTTTTTCTCGTTTCAATTGATATCTTTTTATTGGTCAGTATGTTTTTCATCTTGCAAAAGGCTACCTTCGCAATGGCAACAATACATGCCTGATAGCAGTGAGTTGTTTTGTAGCAATGCTTTTTTCCAGCATGGAGGTTTATGGGCAAAAATTATACTTCATAAGTTACTTGTTTGAAGATTTAGAGTGACTATATCTTACTTATATTTGGGTCAGTCCGATTATACTTCTTAGTATAACAAGTATAATCACACAACAACAGAAATGAGATTCCTGAGAAAAAACTCAATGTATCAAGAACAGAGAAAATCAGAAATGAAGAAATTAGGGTTAAAGTGGTGGATATAGCAACGGTAGATTTATTAGAAGGCAGCTAGTCAAATGGTTTGGTCATGTTACTAGGTGAATAACTAACAGTATACCACAACAAGCAATGATGTATAGATCAATTGAAAGCAAAAGAAGAGGCTGAACACGTGAACAATGGACAGAGGCAATAGCAGAGTCTATAGGAATCTCGATATATGAAGCCCATTAACGGGCACTCTCCCGCTGTTTATAATTCGCATCGACACCACAAGGTACAAGAGAAACATGATGAGATGAGATGTATCTTACTTGTGGATACAATATCTCGTTATGTGTCTTCTACTTGAGCGCTGTGTCAAAAATTAATGCGCTAAGAACTAACGTATATGAGTAAGCGCATGACAGCATGCCTTTGAAGAGACATTGCTTGGTCCATAATGAGTTGATCAACATACATAACACCAAGAGAAAACAATCATCCTAGTGGAGGAGGTAGGCCTGGCCGAGTGGAGAAGAGTGCTGGGCTCATGGCGAGGTAGCGGGTTCAACGCCCACACCGGTCAGTTGGACTAAAATGTGAACTTCTCGTCCTTGCCTTAGGTACGTAAATTACAAGTACCCCGGAAATCGGAGTGGGTTCGCCTGAACACAAAAGCTAGCCCATACTCAAAACATAATCCAGAGTCAGCTACGCTCGGGTTCAACATGGTGGGCATTTTATATCTGGCGTGTTTACCTTCCGACGAGGGTCTTAGTTGTTTCTCATCTGGTCTGCTTATTGTCTATGTTTCACTTGTATATAACAGTATGTGTTCACCTCAACAGTCTTTTTCCTGCTGCAATTGACATTTTGTTTTTAATAGATTGCACGATTTAGTTCCTGGCATATTTCGCTGCATCTCGTCAGGTACATTCTGCAGACATCACACAACATAAAGTAAAGTAACTAGATAAATCCTTCAAGCTGAAATATACGTATATTTGCACAGTAAATTCAATTGTCTACCACGGTAATTTTAAGCTGACTAGCATGTCTTTCTGTTTGCATAAAACTAGCTCTGCGGATTAAGCATGATGGCTTCTGCGATCTTTAACAAGCAACTATTTTGTGTCTTAAACAACACGCGAAACACATTGTCTCCTGGCCTTTTCCCAAAATATACATCCAATCGATAACGCAGGAGGTTTGTGGTGTATTGGCTTGGCCAGATTCCCATTATCTTTGTGTATTATCTTGTCAATACAATTGTGTATGTGTTCGACCACCCTGTTGTTTAACCGCCTCTCTGTTCTGCCGATGTAGGTAGACAGGCACCTGCATAAGAATTAGTAAATGCAATTGGATTTGGCAAGATTTGGCAAGAACGTCGGACTCTCCTTCGGAAGACCCGGGTTCGATTCCCTCGGTAAGGTGTGGGATTTTTTTTCTGTCGGGGGCAAAAAGAAAATTCTTACCTGCACAGTTCGCGGCGACTGAACTAGCCAGGCGGCCTTTATTCCTCAGGCTCAAAGACTCCTCTGCCATACACCGCAAGGTAGTAAATGACAGTTATGACAGTATATGTGACTTTCATGTAATCACAACACCGTCCATCGAGAGGAGATTGATCTGTAAAATATATCTGGCCAGCACCATATAACAAACACGAATCAATATGAGTAAAAGGGTTGTTTAAGATTGTTTAGTTATTGTATCATCTAACCCAATGGTTCTCAATCTTTTTTGGCCTATGCCCCCCTTTACCATATTTTAAGAATGTCATTTCCCCCCCCCCCTTTTTTTCGTATTTCCTACCTAAACATTTGGCCCGTGCCCCCCTTCACCATATTTTCAGAACGTCATTACCCACTTTCGTATTTCCTACCTAAAAATCCCGGCACTGCCCCTACACAGTATAAGTAATAATGGAAGCTAAATTTAATAGCACATACTAAAACAAGTCTAGACGTCCATATAAAACGTGATTTGTGGCTTTCATTGGCACCTTGCCGTCTTGACAGACGATAGTTTGTAAGGGATGGAGTTATTGCCTCTCCATAGCACAAAGCCTGGGCTAAAATATATAGATCATGTGTTGCCCATGCAGCATGATCCCTCTCTCGGCCTGCCTAGTTCACTCTAGAGGAAATGTAACACCTCTAGATCTGGAACAAGACAAACTGCAGAAGCTGCCGGATCAGCAAAGCAATGCTCTAACTGTCCGCCTGTCGGAGCTTCGATCCTAGACCAGCCGCCAACCAAGGCTTAGCGCCTGGTCTGCCCTGCCATGACACTTTGTCTTTAGGTTGCATTTCCACGCACCAGGGTAAGGCTTGTACCCTCCCAATTTCGCTCTTCCGCCCGAAGCCGTTGGCACAATATGGGGTGTCGGGTTTGGTAAGCGCCGCCCAACGTTCGGTGCTAACAGAAAGCAGGTAGTACCGTCTACTGTTATACGGTAGCTCAGTCATATCTGACTAAGACCTGACACAAAATGACAGGTGGCTCTACTTACCTTATAAAATGAATTTTAGAAGGGTGAGACGTACAGAACAGTACATTACGGAGGGAAAAACAATATCAAGTAATCGGTTCTTGTATTAACGCGATCTTGAAATAATCTTAACCCCCCCCCCCCCCCCCGCACCCCTGGAAACCCTAAAATTCCCCCCTGGGGGAAGGGGGGGGGATTCCCCACTGGTTGAGAACCACTGATCTAGCCCATATGTCACACTATTTCCAGTAGATTATTTAGTTATTGTATAATCTAGCCCATATGTCACACTATTTCCAGTAGATTATTTAGTTATTGTATAATCTAGCCCATATGTCACACTATTTCCAGTAGATTATTTAGTTATTGTATAATCTAGCCCATATGTCACACTATTTCCAGTAGATTATTTAGTTATTGTATAATCTAGCCCATATGTCACACTATTTCCAGTAGATTATTTAGTTATTGTATAATCTAGCCCATATGTCACACTATTTCCAGTAGATTATTTAGTTATTGTATAATCTAGCCCATATGTCACACTATTTCCAGTAGATTATTTAGTTATTGTATAATCTAGCCCATATGTCACACTATTTCCAGTAGATTATTTAGTTATTGTATAATCTAGCCCATATGTCACACTATTTCCAGTAGATTATTTAGTTATTGTATAATCTAGCCCATATGTCACACCATTTCAGGTAGATTGTTTAGGTATTATGTCATCTAGCCCACATGGTCACACTTTTTCAATTGTGCCCTTGGTCTTTCCCTTCTTTTAGATACGGCCCAGTGGAATGGCAGGGCTGGCTGAAGCTAAATGGTACAGTATTTTCCTTTTCTTCTATTTTTTCTTCTTTTTCTCCTTCTTCTTTTCCTCCTCGTCTCCTCCTCCTCCTTCTCCTCCTCCTCCTCCTCCTCCTCCTCCTCCTTCTTCTTCTTCTTCTTCTTCTTCTTCTTCTTCTTCTTCTTCTTCTTCTTCTTCTTCTTCTTCTTCTTCTTCTTCTTCTTCTTCTTCTAGACCGATTCCTTCTCAGGTAACGGTCTCTAACTACTCGTGCGTGGGTTTAATTTTCCTAATAACTTTGCCAGGGCACTAACCTTACGGCTTACGCTGGGCAATTCCCAACTGCCGTGAAATGTTGTAGCCTCAGAACGTGCACAACGGATATCCCGCTCCTTGTCCTTATCCTTATGGGTGGGTTGGGGATGTATGTGTGGGTGGTGGTGTGTGTGTGAGTAGATTGGGGATGTATAGGTGGGTAGGGCGATGTGTGTGTGTGTGTGTGTGTGTGGGTAGAGAGATGTGTGTTGATGTTGATGTGTGTGTATGGGTTGGGGATGTGTGAGTGGATGATGGATGTGGGGTGGGTGCAGGATGTGTGGGTTGGTGGGGATATATGTGTGCAGGTGGGGAATGTGTGGTCGAGGGATGTGTGGTTGGGGGATGGGTGGTTGTGTGGGTTGGTTGGGATGTTTGTGTGGTGGGTGAGTGTGTGTGAGTTGGGGGAACGAGTGGAGGCAGTATGTGTGGATCGGGGAATGTGTTGGGAGAGAGATGGGTCAGTTGGTGGGGTATTATGTGTCCCTGAGTGTGTGTGTGTGTGTGTGGGTGGGGGTATGTGTGTGGGTGGGATGATGTGTGGGAGGATGGGAGATGTGCCTCATAACATGGTAATTTGCATTGTTTATATTTACAACATTCATTTGACAATGTGTTTTTTTCTACCCATGTGAATGTATAATGCACTATTGATGAACGAAAGATGAGTGATTGGAAGGGTCAAATGTAAGACGGGCTTGCGTGCCCAATTTGTGACCCTTTTAAAATAAAGTTGAAGTGAGTTGAATTGAATTGAATATTCCAGACGGCTAGGTGTCCGATCTCATCACCCGAGAGATCTGTAGAACGTGTGACATCACTAGATACCCATGGTTCTTGAAAAACATACCCAGCCGTGTGCAATGATCGAACGTGGAACATTCAGAGCCCGAAGTAGACATCATAATCTCTCCACCACGGCTCCTGGTATCATTATCATCATCATCATCATCATCATCATCATCATCATCATCATCATCATCATCATCATCATCCAGTTCCTTGACGGTTGGCATGGACGATCATGCTTCTGCACAAATTGCGATCTCCGAACGCATGGATAATTTTGTGTGTTGACCCCCATCCGTGCCATGACACAAGACTGTCAAGAATCTTATCATGCAGTCTTCTTCTACCTCTCTTTCTGCAAATCTTTCCGGTTGTCACATGTTCCAGTTTTTGTCGTCTCATAATGTGGCCATAAACCGATGACTGCCTCTTGCTGATGTTTGTGATATGTTGTCTGTGTGATTTAGCTTCCCTCTAAATGTCCAGATTGTTGATTTTGGTTTTCCAGTTAAATTTTCAGCATTCTTCTATAAAACCACATCTCCAACGCTTTCTTGTATTATTTAGCATGTTTACTAATTATCCTGGATTAGCTTCCGTATGTTAAAATTGGCTCTATGTAACATTCAAGCACTCTTGTTTTTACTTTGAAGGACAAGGATTTATTGCACGAAATGTTCTTCATTTGATATAGTGCAGCTTTTGCTTGTCCTATTCTGGTTTTATCTCTGTGATGCATCTTCAATCTGATGTTATCCTTGTGCCTAGATATCTGAATTTGCGCACTTAACCCGAAATAATGCCATTTACTTTAATTGCACATTTAGGCACAATCTGTGTCTTTGATATCACCATGACTTCTATCTTTCTATTATTCAAACTAAGGCCCATTTTTCACCTTCTACAACCTTTGTAACTATGTATATTGTAGTTTCTTCTGCTATCAAGAACGTGTTATTCCCCATATGGTGATTTTATTCAACAGATCCACGATACTATACTCCACAGTGGCATCACTAAATAGGCTGTCATGGTCCCTGGATTAAAAGACAGTAGTCGATCCACATGATAGCGGGTAACGAAGACTAACGGCAGTGGAGGTTGAGAATGTACTCACACGACGGCCTGGGTTGAGAATGTACTCAAGCGACGGCCTGGGTTGAGAATGTACTCAAGCGACGGCCTGGGTTGAGAATGTACTCAAGCGACGGCCTGGGTTGAGAATGTACTCAAGCGACGGCCTGGGTTGAGAATGTACTCAAGCGACGGCCTGGGTTGAGAATGTACTCAGGTGGCAGCCTGGGTTGAGAATGTACTCAAGCGACGGCCTGGGTTGAGAATGTACTCAAGCGACGGCCTGGGTTGAGAATGTACTCAAACGACGGCCTGGGTTGGGAATGTTCTCAAGTGACGGCCTGGGTTGAGAATGTACTCAGGTGGCAGCCTGGGTTGAGAATGTACTCAAGCGACGGCCTGGGTTGAGAATGTACTCAAGCGACGGCCTGGGTTGTTGAGAATGTACTCAAGCGACGGCCTGGGTTGAGAATGTACTCAAGCGACGGCCTGGGTTGAGAATGTACTCAAGCGACGGCCTGGGTTGAGAATGTACTCAAACGACGGCCTGGGTTGGGAATGTTCTCAAGTGACGGCCTGGGTTGAGAATGTACTCAGGTGGCAGCCTGGGTTGAGAATGTACTCAAGCGACGGCCTGGGTTGAGAATGTACTCAAGCGACGGCCTGGGTTGTTGAGAATGTACTCAAGCGACGGCCTGGGTTGAGAATGTACCCAAACGACGGCCTGGGTTGGGAATGTACCCAAACGACGACCTGGGTTGAGAATGTTCTCAAGCGACGGACTGGGTTGAGAATGTACTCAGGTGGCAGCCTGGGTTGAGAATGTACTCAAACGACGGCCTGGGTTTGGAAATGTTCTCAAGCGACGGCCTGGGTTGAGAATGTACTCAGGTGGCAGCATGGGTTGAGAATGTACTCATGCAACGGCCTGGGTTGAGAATGTACTCATGCGACGGCCTGGCTTGAGAATGTACTCATGCGACGGCCTGGGTTGGGAATGTACTCATGCGACGGCCTGGGTTGAGAATGTACTCAAACGACGACCTGGGTTGAGAATGTACTCAGACGACGGCCTGGGTTGGGAATGTACTCAAACGACGGCCTGGGTTGAGAATGTTCTCAAGTGACGGCCTGGGTTGAGAATGTACTCAGCAGGGTATAGAAGACTTACGACGGCCTGGGTTGGGTATGTACTCAGGTGGTGGCCTGGGTTGAGAATGAAATCAAACGACGGCCTGTGTTGGGAATGTACTCAAGCGACGGCCTGGGTTGACAGTGTACTCAGCAAGATAAAGATGACTAACGACGGCCATGGTTGGGAAAGTACTCAAGCGACGGCCTGGGTTGAGAATGTACGCAAGCGACGGCCTGGGTTGGGAATGTACTCAGCAGGATAAAGATGACTAACGACGGCCTGGGTTGAGAATGTACTCAGCAGGGTATATACGACTAATGACGGCCTGGGTTGGGAATGTGTTCAGCAGGGACTTGATGCCTGTTCCAATGTTTCCAGAGTGTAATAATAATAAGGATGTTCTGGGGAAAAGTAATTGTTTCAGGAGACCCAGGTTTGAATCCTCGGTAAGGTGCGGAGATTTATCGGTTGCGGGCAGTAAGAAAACCAAAACCTGCACAGTTCACGAGGACTGCACTAGCCACGCGGTCTTAATTTCTTAGGCTGAAAACCCCTCTGTCATACACTGCAAGGCACTGTAGCCAGTAGATGACAGCTTCATGAAAAAGATTATAGTTATGCTACACGTGTCTCGCCTAGCTATGATGTTGGCGACCATGACGCTCCGCGACTTTCTGTTATCTAATATTTTAATAAAGACAATGTTTCTTATATTATTATGTTTTTCAGCTTTTTAACTGTTAGTATGCTACACACCACTTGGATATGCTCAAACACCATTCCCCATTTTCTGTCATCCATTTTTGTTTGGTCCAAACCTACTTTTTGATTGCCACTAAATCCGTTAATATACCCCGACTTACTAGGCCGGCGAGGGGCATTGATTAGAATCTGGAAAAGGCTTGTCCATGAACATGGATTACTGATTCAATATGGAAATTGCTACTCCATAAGTGTGGAGCATTGATTCGAAAATAAAAATGGCGAGTCCGTAGGCCTGGAGCACCGACTGAAATCTAGAACAGGCTAGACCTGAAGTGTATCTAAAAAGAGGTATTCTCGGATGGACAAACATATCATACTCCAACACAAAACACGAACAATCACTTCACACATATTTGTCGGCACGAATGATTGAAAGAAGTAGAAATGAGAAGACACAATCAATATAAGAAGAACTGAAAGTTGTGCTTACAAGAGCGGTTCTAATTGAGTACACTCAAATGACGACAGTGCCTCGCTGAAAGAAAGAAAAAGTGTGCTTCGACATTTCACTAGCTTAGATGTTATGTAACTCGTTCTGCCCCAAACGGTAGTGTCTTGAAGTATTTTTATCCTTAGGCAATGAATTTTTACAGTAACACATTTTTGTGTGTCTGTTAAAGCTGAAATAACTATACTATATTTTATACTTTCTATAACATGCATCTAGGCAAATTTCTGTTAGATCCTGCGTAATTTCATATAAAACTGGGGAAGACTTACTAGAATTAGAGTTTCCGTAATATTATTAAGTTAGCAGTAAACGCCAGCATTTCTTTTTTTGTTTTTTCTTGTTGTTATTGTCTTGGCAAGTTTACGTTCTGTAGTCTGCCATTGCTTTCTGAACGACCGACACCGGTACCTATTCGTGAAAAATCAGCGCAACGTGGTCTGCTGCCAAATCACCAAAGCTGTGTTTTGAACGCGGGTATAGGGATTACGAACCGCGCCCGTAACATCTTCGCCACGGAGTCGGCTCCGTAATATTAGTGACGAAAAAAAAATAAACTGGATTGAACTGAGAAAAATATAAACACAGACAATGAAGAATCAATAAAAACGCAGTGCTAAGGGACAACTTTATCAGAACACAACTAGCAGTGACCGAATGGACGCTGCTTTTATCGACGACCAAAAACAAAATCAAACTAATGTAGCTAACTTGGGAGGGATTCAGCGAGCAATTCAGATTGAGAATTGCTTCCTCTTAACGTCTTTCTCTGGGACAGATATCGGGAGTGATGACTTCCCGATCTCCTGTCAAGTGACACTTTAATGAAGGTGATGTTGCTGGAGGATAAACACACACACACATGCCGTGATTGTATGACCTCAGAGAGCGAGCATGCCTAGATAGGTGAAGTTATGCATGATTCGGGTAGCTGCATGATTCAATTAAAATCTCAAAGATAAGTAGAACCCGTTGGATGCTTCCCCCCAGGGCATGCTTGTCTGGGTTTGCAACGTTGGGTGAGGTACTGCTGTACGATCAATTAGACGTAGGCTTGGTCCTTTGGGATCATATGTGTATAATGTTTAACAACAGATAAATAATCTTAGCCTAGAATGATGCGACAGGGATCGACTGCAGGAAAAACCAAACGGATACATAATTATCACACTGCAACTGGTACCATTACAACTGGGACTCTTCGCTGGTTCTTGAAGATGAGGATGGAACACATGCTGGAATATCCAAAGACCCTTGATGTCGATTCTTGACTTAAATCAACTTATATTATTATTTGTTTTCCAGCAGTTGAAATTGTCCACATACATTTCTCTGCCTTTCTCTGTCTCTCTTTGTCTTTGGTGTATTTTTAATGACTGTGGGGTTTTTGAAAATATTGCCGTTCCAAGTTTTGTATTTACTTTTATGCTGCATGAACTCCACTGAGGGTGAATATAAAACATGGAACGGCAATATTTTCAAAAACCCCACAGTAATTAAAAATACACCTTATATTACCCCCACATGACGTGAATTTCTCTGGTCCTCTTCTTCTGTAATAATGCTCCAATATCAGAAAGGTAAATGTGACGATTGTCTGAGACATAAGAAAGTCTGGAATGCATATCATGCAGTGGAGGTCAGCACGGCAGAATGGATACGACTGACAAGTGTGCTGATGCTGAGGTAAAGGGTTCAACCCCTACACAGGTCAGTTGAACTAAAATGTTGACTTCTCGTCCTTGACTTGGGCATGTAAATAACAAGTACTCGAGGACTCGGAATCGATTAGTCTGATGGTGTGGGACACTGGTAATAGGGAAAGCTAATAATCAGCATGAAAAAAAAAAAATCAGTCCGGTTCACTAGAAGTAGTGGAACATGCATGGACTACAAAAGAGTTTAAAAGCAAGCGATCGTTAAAATAATATATCATATAGGAGAACATCGTGACAACTGGAAATATCGAGGGGAAGAGGGGCAGAGGCAGACCAAGAGAAATTATGCTGGATGGTTTGAGACGGTGGCATGGAGGAATATCATCAGCAGAGTTGATCCAGAACACCAAAGACCGAGATCTGTGGAGAGCCATGAACGCCTACGCCAGCTGGCAGGGCACTTGATGATGATGATAAACCATATAATGAGTTTCTTTGTACAGAAAATATTTAAAAATGGATGGCAGCACAATTTTTTCTAACTACCTCAAGCCTCAACGATAAAATAAAGACATAATTAGTGACCACCCATTTCTTTTTTCTTTAACGTTCGCATGTTTTGATCTCAAGCGTAGTCCATTCACGTGCTACTGTTTCTAGCTCACTGGACTGAATTTTGCATGTGAATTGCATTTCCCAATTACTACTGTCCCTCGCCATCAGGAAATGCCACTCTGACTTCACATATACTTGTAATTTATGTCCCAAGTCAATGACAAGACGTCAACATTTTTAGTCCAACTGTCCGGTGTAGGGGTCGAACCGGCTACCTCGGTATGAACACACTCGATGTTTAAGAACTAGCATTCTTATCCATTTGGCCCCGCTGGCCTTTAGGTATGTCATATTTTGGGCAGCCTTTGAGCATGATATCTACTGTCTGCGGCACAAATCCACATGTGTAAATGTTTGATTCGCGAAAAAGTTACCACCCACTTTTTGCTAGGTATTTAATGGCGGGCTGTCTCTAATTGTAGAGAACTAGGTGTAAAGTTTATAGCAGGTTGAACGAGGCCGAATTTGGAATTTTTGTTTTGAAAATGGAATTGGAATTGGAAGTAAAGTTTATATAATTTATCTCATACCAGCCTCACGTTTACCCAAGCAGTGAGACAATGCCTAGCTGGTCACTTAAGCTAAACGACCGCCTTTTGATTAAACCACATGGCACTACTTAGTGAATGAATTATACGTGTTCATGTTTGTCTTTCTTATTCAACTCTCTCATGCTCAAAGGTATGAACAAATGAAGTGTAATCTTTCCACTGCCTCCCCCCCCCCCCCTTCCCCGTTTTTGTGTGTGTTAACAACTGTGTTATTATTTGATCTATTTCGGATCTTGTACAACACCCATATCAATTTCAACGTTTCCCGAAATTAGGACTTTGTTTATTGTATTGCATTTGTGATATTTTGTTTGTCGTATTTTGTTTGTTGTATTATGTTTGTGGTGTTGTGTTTGTAGTATTTTGTTTGTGGCATTTTGTTTGCGGTATTGTGTTCGCAATATTTATATTTAGGTATTTGTTTCTGGTACATTGTTTGTGGTATTTTGTGTGTGGTATTTGAGGAAACAAACGGATTGCTTATTTATGATTATGATATTTTAGTTTCCTAGCTGTGCTTTTTGTTTTCAATGATACAGACTTTTGTCGTAACGTTCTCTAGATTTTATGTGTCTTTCCTTTTATCGCTTTTCCTAGTATTCTTTTGTGTTTATGCGCATTTCAGCCTCAGAATATTTGGCATCGGATGTCCAAGATGAGAACAATCCAGCCCAATAAATTGTGAAACATGATTTCCATTAAAAAAAAAAAAAGAAAACTTAATTGTCCTCTGCTGTAGTACCTCTTCTGCTGTGAGGCGTTGCAGAGAAGCTGAAAATATAATTTATGTGTTTTCCGCTTGTCTTGTTGCTTGCGTTAATGTGATATTTGATTTTTTTTTCAATATCCGTTTAACTCCGTCTAGCCATTTCCTTATTGGTCGTCTCTCTCCCCTTGTATCCAGATGTTCTCACGCTTGCCGCTGGCTGATCTTGTTCTATTCTAGTTAAATATCAGAACCATATTTGTTTGCTCTAGCTCGCTTTGAACTCAGTCGTAGTCCACACACGCTACTTTCATAGCACTGGACTGAATGATGCATGTGGATTAACGTTCCCTATTACCAGAGTCACTAGCCATCTGGCTAACCCACCCCGACTTGAGAGCTACTTGCAATTTACCTCACCCAGTCAAGGACGAGAAGTCAACATTTTTGTCCCATTTGAATCCCCTACCTCAGCATCACCTAATCGGATGTTTAAGAACATTCCCTCTTATCCATTTGGCCATACTGACCTACCAGATCATTTATTTTAATTGTGCTCTTTGCCAGGCACTCTTTAATGTAAAGTCAGTAATCGGTGTTGTCCCTAAACATCTAATTTTGTTGTCTTTTATAAAATATGTTATCGGTTGTATACACACACGTATTCTTTAGTTCCAATTTGTCACTGTATCAACTCTTGTTAATTCCAGCTGTGTTTTTCATGCATCTCAACACACCTGATGTGATTTTACACCTGTGTGTTTCTATGGCTGTCCATGTCTAACATTGGCAACACAACACTGGGAAAAATAAAGCGTTTGTCTTTTAATTTTTTTAATACATGCTGCCATATATTTTAATATGAGATAATCCACTAAATAAACATAGGAAACCCACACACTGATTACAACATCCCTTGTCTACAATGAAGATTTCCATGTTTAAGTCTCCCTAACACTGGGTAAAACATTCCTGATCTAAACTGAACGGTTCCCTATTTAAGTCACCCACACAGCGGTCACAACATTCCTTGTCTAAAATGAATATTTCCCTGTTTAAGTTATAATAACACTGGGTACAATATTTCTTGTCTAAAATGAAGATGTCCATGTTTCAGTCACCCAAGCACTGGTTACAATATTTTTTTGTCTAAAATGAAGACTTCCCTGTTTAAGTCACAAAAACACTGCTCACAACATTCCGTGTCTAAAATGGTGATTTCCATGTTTCAGTCACCCAAACACTGGATACAACATTCCTTGTCTAAAATAGAGATTTCCATGTTTAAGTCACCCAAACAATGGATACAACATTCCTTGTCTAAAATGAAGATTTTCCCGTTTTAGCCACCCAAACACTGGATACAACATTTCTTGTTAAATAATGAAAGCAGGTTGATAATTAAATATTCACCATAGACTCTGCTACAAAGACAGAACCGACTGACCTCAGGTATCCAAGAATAATTCTAGTGTACTAATCAATTGTTTAAGAAGAATGCTTAAATAGTATTGATATTTATCGAGCACGATTGGCTAGGTTATTTCTAACAGATAATAACAATAAGTCTAGGTTGAATTACATTTCTTCTTTATCGCTGGGTTAATACTGACGTCTTTTCTCCACGAATGTTGGACATGAAAGAAATGTATTAGAGAATAATAAACATAATGAAGTTTAGGTTAGTTTATTCCTTTATAAAACTTGTGATAATAAAACATAAAAGGAGTACGGAATCCAGATCAACATATTTTGAAATAAAACAATTTTAAGACTATTTTGAAAATTATCGTAATATGTCATGACCGGTGATGTGTAGAAAGATTTGCCAGACTAGTTTCACTGATTACCTTTAGCACTTAGAGAATGTAGTGAACAGACACAAGAGTAATGAAGTTATCTTAAAATAAGCTTACTCAGAAAGAAAATTGGTTACTTGCATCAGAAAGTGACAATACACATTATTTGGAAATGTCATGAGAAAATTATTATAATCTGTTATGACCCGTGCTGTGCCGAAAGATTGGCCAGACTAATCGCACTGATTACCCTCAGTGCTTAGAGAATGGAACCAGTCTGGAACAAGTGGTTATATTTAAGTATGTTGAGTACTTTAATCACAACAGAAGGGAGACGTATTAGGGAAGTTTTAATGTAGAAAAGTCCCTGTAAAAGTAGCATTTCACAAGATGAATTCATTTCTCTGCAATTTATCTTTGCAATCGACGTAAGGAAATGAGTTCTTAAGAGCTATAGTCAGTCATTCCTGATGTACGCAAGCTAATCATAGACTATTAACAGTCTAGTGAAGAATAACATGAAAACTTTCTTAGATGTTGTCTGGGAGAATGATGAGAATACTGTGAGCAGACACAAGAGTAAAGAAGATAACATAAAATAAGTTAACTCAGAAAGATAGTCGGTTACTTGCATCAGAAGGGGACAGTGCACATTCTTTGGATATGTCATGAGAAGGGGGACACTGGAGTATGGTGTAACAACGGACAAAGTTTGGTGGTAGGAGAAGCAGAGGGACACCAAGATAGAAGATGCTGGATAGTTTGACATCATACCTTAGAGGAACATCGGTATAAATAAAATGATTGGCAGTACACGAGACAGAAAGCTGTGGACTGACATGGTCACCAACACCACACAGCATGGATAAGATGTGCTTATGGAAAGTATATTATCACTGCCAACGTATCCATCACTGTCATCATCATTATCCTCTTCATTATCATAAAGTGTCTCGCCAATAGGCGTTGGTTAACACGTTTCTTAACCTTCCTTTCTGCATCGCTGGTGATCACTTGTGTAATACCATCCGTTCATGAGTTGTCTTCTACTTCTTGCGGTGCCACTTCTGGTGCATTCATTGGAGATCGTGATTGTTGAATCCTCTCTGTAATTTAGTATTTTAATGAAGAGTTGTTGCTCATACATTTGTTGCGTATTTTCTTAAACTTTCCATAAGCAGATTTCTTTTTGGCCCATTTCTCTTGCTGATATATTTCTATATTCGACTAATTTATCTATTCCGTCTAGTCCGTTTTTTTTTGTTTTGTTTCGGTCGTTCGCTTTAAACTCAAGCGTAGTCCATAGACATGGTACTACTTCTAGTCCACTGGACTGCTTTTTGAGCGCGGATTAGCTTTCCCTGTTGCCAGTGCCCCTGGCTATCAGGCGAACCCACTCCGACTCCCGAGATACGTGTAATTTACGTCCCTAAGATAAAGAGTGCCGGTCTCCCTGGGCTAGGGGTTAAACTACTTTCTCCGTAATCCCGTTTATCCACGTAGGGTAACGCAGCAGAAAATTGGAAGCTGTTCTCACCGCGTTGGTAACTTACGGGATAAGTGAGCCGGCCGCTCAGAAAGCAATGGCAAACTACTGAGCGTAATCTTGCCAAGAATTCAACGACAGCGGTAAAATGTTGGTGTTGACAGCGATGTCCTGTAAAGGATATAAGAAAAGAAAAAGTTAAGGAGTAGAAGTCGACATAGTCCAACTGACCAGTGTAGGGGTTGAATCCGCTACATCGGCGTCAGCACACCGGAAATTAAGAACGGACTGCTCTTATACATTTGACCATACTGTCCTCTCGTCTGTTGATATTCCCCAGTAATGTCATGTGTCATTTTCTTATAGGTTTCATAGGCGATCGAATCACGTCTGCTGTTGTTAATAACCACACATGTTGTTTCCGTCTCTGCTGAAGACATTCTTTTCAGAGTTCTCTATCTATATAACTATTTTAAGCGTTATTGATTGTTTTTACAGCTCTCACAGAAAGCCTATAGAACCTCCGTTACTGCCAGCAATAAAACAGCGGGTGAGCTGATTATGTTTCTTCCTTTCTGTTATATAGATGTCCATTCATGTTTACTTAACTGAATGTATCGTTTATGTGGTTAAGTTTTGCGACAAACACTATATATTAGTTTATTAATTTTATAATGGGACTATGTCACCTTGATTGAGCTTGTACTGTTGACTTCTAGAGACATAAGTAATTTATTACCATATTAGTTATTTAACTGCCAAAACAGAATGTGTGTGTAAATGAATATAATCATCATCATTTCCCGATAAGCGTTTGCGGTCATGTTTTGCTATCTCAAGCGACTCATCAGAGTCGTGGATCAGTTCTGGTCTCAACCATGCCATGTGGCCAGACCATCCAGATATTTATTTCTCTGCCTTTCCCTTGTTCTTTTCTCCCCACTCCTGCCAGTTGTCACTAAGTTCTCTAGTTTATTTCTTCTCATAGTAAAATGAATATAGTATTTGCAAATACAGCTAGACTCGGGAGAGTCTAGGAAAGCAAAGGCAGTCGGCGTGACATTGACCGTATCAGCCACCTAGTGCCGATTGGTCCATACAAATATGTGTAATGCACTTTAAAGTTTGTAACAGGGCCCTTTACCTTTTGTGCAATACCTGGGAGTAGTGGTTAGAAGACGTGCCTGGTTGACATGGTGTCTATGCGTTCGAGTTTCTATCCAGACGAACTTTATTTCTTACAATATCTGGGCTCTTAGGGCAACCCACTCTAAAATGGGTACAAGAAAGCGTTATGGGAAGTGATGGCTAGGCGGCTGGGGTGATTATTACTATTTTATTTATCGAGTTGTCCACTTATCTGAAAATATGGAGCCAGCTGCATGTAACCAATACCCTCAAGGCATGGAACAATTGTCCTTTGTCTTTACTATAGCTGTATTTGGGTGTCTTTACTAAAGCTGTATTTGGGTGTCTTTACTATAGCTGTATTTGGGTGTCTTTACTATAGCTGCATTTGGGTGTCTTTACTATAGCTGTATTTGGGTGTCTTTACTATAGCTGTATTTGGGTGTCTTTACTATAGCTGTATTTGGGTGTCTTTACTAAGCTGTATTTGGATGTCTTTAATATAGCTGTATTTGGGTGTCTTTACTATAGCTGTATTTGGGTGTCTTTACTATAGCTGTATTTGGGTGTCTTTACTATAGCTGTATTTGGGTGTCTTTACTATAGCTATATTTGGGTGTCTTTACTATAGCTGTATTTGGGTGTCTTTACTATAGCTGTATTTGGGTGTCTTTACTATAGCTGTATTTGGGTGTCTTTACTAAGCTGTATTTGGATGTCTTTAATATAGCTGTATTTGGGTGTCTTTACTATAGCTGTATTTGGGTGTCTTTACTATAGCTGTATTTGGGTGTCTTTACTGTAGCTGTATTTGGGTGTCTTTACTATAGCTGTATTTAGATGACTTTAATATAGCTGTATTTGGGTGTCTTTACTATAGCTGTATTTGGGTGTCTTTACTATAGCTGTATTTGGGTGTCTTTACTAAGCTGTATTTGGATGTCTTTAATATAGCTATATTTGGGTGTCTTTACTATAGCTGTATTTGGGTGTCTTTACTATAGCTGTATTTGGGTGTCTTTACTGTAGCTGTATTTGGGTGTCTTTACTATAGCTGTATTTAGATGACTTTAATATAGCTGTATTTGGGTGTCTTTACTATAGCTATATTTGGGTGTCTTTACTATAGCTGTATTTGCAGCTGTCATTTTAAAGTATGCTGGAAGACCGCCTCAAGCCCAGTGCCGCAGCTAAACAGGATGCGGAAACAGAGTGGAGAGCACTAAAGGACAAAATTTATAACACTGCTATGGAAATCCTGGGTCCAGCCCCTCGGAAGCATAAAGACTGGTTTGATGATAATTCCGAAGACATCAGCTAATTGCTGGCTGAGAAACATCTACCCCACAAGGCATACCCGAACGACTTGAAGTCAACATAAAAAGAAGTTGCTTTCAATAACGTCCGGAGAGTAGTACAGCAAAAACTTCGGCACATGCGGGATTCCTGGCTGAGCAACAAAGCGGATGAGATTCAAGGCTTTGCTGACAGACTTGATATGAAGAACTTCTACCACTCACTGAAAGCGGTCAATGGTCCAATATCACCAGGCATAGTTCCCCTCCTTAGTGCAGATGGGGGAACATTCGTCACCGATAAGAAAGAAATCCTTCAACGCTGGACAGAGCATTTTAGCAACATCTTAAATGCAACCTCCTCCATCGATGATGAAACCATCAACTGCCTTCCTCAACTCCCCACTAATGATACTCTTGCTGACCTACCAGCCAAAGTGGAAGCAAACAAAGCTATCCAGCAACTTGCCAGCGGTAAGGCGCCCGGTCCTGACTACGTTCCGGCAGAGATATACAAGGCAGGTGGACCGGTTCTAACAGAGCAGCTTCACCAAGTCTTTACAAACATATGGGTGAACGAAACCATGCCACAAGATTTCAGTGACGCGTCAATAGTCCACCTTTACAAACGCAAAGGATGTGACAACCTGTGACAATCCTGTGACAACCACAAAGGCATCTCCTTACTCTCAATTGCAGGGAAGATACTTGCCAGAATTCTTCTCAATTGCCTCACAGCCCATCTCGATCAAGGTCTTCTTCTTGAGAGTCAATGTGGCTTCAGAAAAGAACGAGAAACTGTTGACAAGATTTTCGCTGCAAGGCGAAATGCAAGAGAAATGTCAGGAACAGAACTCCGAAATGTTCTCCACTTTCATTGATCTTACCAAGGATTTTGATACAGTCAGCAGAGAAATACTATGGAAGATTATGGTGAAACATGGCTGTCCACGAAAGTTTGTCCAAATAGTGCGGCTATTTCATGATGGTATGCAGGCAAGAGTACAGGAACATGGTGAACTGTCTAAGCCCTTTCCTGTCACCAATGGAGTGAAACAAGGCTGTGTCCTCGCATCAACACTGTTCAGCCTCATATTTTCAGCTATGCTGACGAATGCCTGCGAAAACAACGACTTTGTAATAGACATCAACTACCGCATGGATGGAAAGTTGATGAATCTCAGATGGTTGAAAGCTAGAACCAAAACTACCAGCAACACCGTCAGAGTGCTCCTGTTTGCTGATGATTGCGCTCTGAATGCCAACTCAGAGGCAGACATGAAACACAATGTGTCAGCTGTCTCATATGCCTGTGCTAACTTTTGAGCTCAATATCAACTTGGAGAAGACTGTAGTTATGCACCAGCTAGCTCCAGGGATTAATCACACAGAGCCGAATATCAAAGTGAATGGTCATAGACTGTGTTGTGGAAAAATTTACCTGTCTTGGCAGCACTGTGTCCCAAGCTGCCACAATTGATGACGAAGTGAATGCAAGAATCTCCAAAGCCAGTGTAGCCTTTGGCAGGCTGTACAAGAATGTATGGGACAGAAATGGAATAAGCCTGCAAACAAAGCTGAAAATCAACAAAGCAGTCGTATTATCCACATTGTTATATGCTTGTGAAACCTGGATTGTTTATCAGCGACACGCTAGGAAATTAAACCACTTCCACACAGTCTGCCTAAGGAAGCTACTGAAGATCAAAAGGTAAGACAAAATCCCAGACACTGAAGTCATAGACGGAACGCCCATGCCCAGTTTTCACACTCTACTAATGAAGAATCAGGTTCGCTGGGCTGGTTACTTGACTCACATGCCAGATCACAGGCGCCCTAGACGAATTATTTTACGGCGAGCTGGGTTGTGGTAAACGCTCCCAGGGCGGTCAGAGGAAACGCTTTAAAGAGAGTCTGAAGATCTCACTAACAGCTTTTGGAATCACTTTTGAGACTGCTGCCAAAGACTGAAATTCGTGGCGTATATCATTACGCAAGGGTGCAGTCACTTGTGAAGCAAACAGAAATGCAAGAGCTGGGGGGGGGGGGGGGGGAGGGGGGAGGCTGGACAGAAAAGCTATTGCAGGAGATCCTCCTCCTGGAAAGTCAAGCATTCTTTGTCTACATTGTGAAAGAACATTTCAAGCCAAAATAGGCTTTACCAGCCATCTTAGAACTCACGGCTCCATACTTTCAACCCCCACTGAATTATGTGAGTGGTCATCATCATACTTGATGGACAAACAACATTCGGAAGCAGTCACTTTAGCGAAATTGATAGGGGACTGATGTTTGTTATTCGTTAATTTCCGATAAACTATTCTTGTTTTGTTTTTTTAAATGTGTGTCAGTTGATGTACACAAATTTACGTCCCTGGTAGATCTATTAATCAATCAATTTGTGTAATCAAACGATTGTGCTTTTATCTCATTATTTAGGTCACCTAGTCACAAACAACCAGCTGCTGTGGTTAATTCACCTGAATATATTTAATAAATAGCTTACTCAGTGCCAAGTTGAATGTGTTGCTTGCAGTATCAATTACAATTATCGTAACATTTCCTGATTATTCAATAACAATTATCTGAACATTTCTTGCGTATTCACTTACATTATTCCCCGAGTTAATATTTTAGAGCTTCGTTTTCGTTAGCTTATTAAACCTCCTTTAACCGATATGTTTAGCTGATTTGTTAACGTACCTTTGATAACAGTTTAAAATGATCCCATTTCTACGCATTCATCTATATTTAAATACTCATATGAACAGATGGGCGCAAATATATGAGAAAGGATAACATCACGAGATGTACGATTCTGTTAGTTTATAATATCAAAGCTGAAAACAGAAAGTGCTAGAGATCCATTGCAATTTATGTTCATTGCGAAGATGGCACTTAACAGACAATAATCATGATGAACATTTATTAAGCAAGCATTTCAAGTTTTAATCCTGTTTGTTCAGTAATTTTCCACGGAATAATCTATGTGAAGAATGACCTGCACAAATATTGCAAGCTTACTTCTTGTTTGTTCGGAAACTTTCCATTAGTTACAGGCTGTTGCAGGCATTATAACGAAATAATATATATGAAAAATGGCGACGTAAACACTGCAAGTTTTCCACCTGTTTGTTCAGAAAAAATTCCATTATTTACTCTCTGTTTCAGAATCGACCAGGGGTATTCTTTTTCAGCTGGACCTATTAGCCGAGTTTAAAGTGGTCACAAGAAATTGTGGCTGCAGGGAGAAAACTGATGCGTATATTTTAAGAGACGGATATTCCAATGGTTTGTGAATTGTTTGTATCAAGTCTGCGCTGTAGCGAAATGGTTAAAAAGTTATTTGCATATCCTTTACTTCACGTCACAGTCAACCCCAGCATTTTTTTTTGGCTGTTTGTGATCTTTCGGCAAGTTTAGGTTCTGTGGTTTGCCGTAGCGGCGAAAGATTTACGAAAGCAATTGTAATCCGGCATACCGCTTTCAAAACACATGTGCTGTAGATTTGGAAGCATATCGTATTGCGTTGGATTTCATACAATGGTATGTGTGCCGGTCGTTCAGAACACAATGGCAAACTACTGAACTTAAACGTGCAAAGAAATAAAAAACAGCCAACAATTGCAGGGGATTTCTGCGACGTCCTGTAAAGGATATGCAATTAACTTTTTTCTATCAAAGAATATCGTGTGTAATGATGTTGTTAACAGGAACAGGGAAGGTTAAAACCATTGTGTTATAAATTAAGGGGTACCTTGTACATCATCTTGGGCACCAGCCAGCCCTGCGCTTGTTTTACTAATAAACAAGAATTTAAAGGTGAAGAGAATCGACTTCATTGCACCGGGTTTTATCTCGTAAAGCCCTGTTTATTTCTGCAGAGCGCCTGCTGAAAACGTCACACGAACTCCGTAGTTCCAGCGACGACCCCTTGACGTCTCCGAAAAAGTGCACTCGTGAACCGAATGACATAGCCTGGAATCCCTTGCTTGTTTTACTGAGCCAGTGTAAGAAAGATACCGGTGTCCTCCTCATACACAACGGACTGAAAGCCTTCATAGTCCTCAACTAGCAAGGGATCTTGGTGTTGGTGGCCCCAGGACATGCATAGACAGAAGCTATGAGGCTGAGGAAGTCCCTGGCACTTATCAGCCCTCCAAAAAAATGGACAAATACTCTAAGGCGTGCTCTATTAATGTGATATATGGGTTGAGTTGAGTTGAGTTGAGTTAAGCTAAGCTCAGTTGAGTTGAGCTGAGCTGAGCTGAGTTGGGATGTGTTGATTTGAGTCATGAACCGACATCACGGCACTCGGGACATTAATTTGACAGATGTGTTGAGATGTGAGTTAACTTGGGTCGAGGTGAGTTGAGCTGAGTTGAGATGTGTTGTGTTGAGTCAAGAACCAACATAACGGCACTCGGACATTCCCATATGTGCTCTTCAGCCAGCGAAAAGTCCCAGTACCGCTTCCTACTGACCTTTCCACGGAGTGCTCAGTGTCGACCAGATCGTCTGGTACCAATTGGTTTTAATGTCCACTGAGTATGATTCTCTCAAAGTTACTATTAGATTAAATTATTCAAAGAATGAGAATCACACTGAGGCCATGGAATGTCCGTCGAAACTGGAAGTCCTACCAGCTGGGCTGACCGGATGTATTGGTCGAAATGTTCAAATATAGCACCTCTGCTGCAAACAAACCAAATGCTTTTACATCCTACACAAAAATAAATGAACTAACAAAGAAGGAGAAGAAGAAGAATCAAGAAAGTACTTTATTAAAGAGATTCAACACTTATTGAAAACGGAAATGGTGCAAGAGGTCGTTCCCACAACCAATGGAATGATCGGTTACTTAAGACTCCTATGCCCTGTGCATTAGAAAGATGCAGTCATCATTTTTTACCACATTATGAGAAGACAAATACTGAAACATTTGACAGCTAGTAAGATTTGTGGAAGGAGAGATAGAGGAAGACAGCTAGAGAAAATTCCTGACAGTCGTGTGTCCTGGCACGGAGGGAGTCAACACATGAATTGATCCATGGCGTCGCATATCGCAATTTGTGGAGAGGTATTATCGCCCACGCCAGCCGGCAAGGCACTGGATAATGATGATAATGATGATGCCCTGTACGAAGCAGATACCAAAGATTACTACAGTTGACGATTCGTAACCTGACGTACCTCATCGGTGCACTGTGCAGAGATTCTCATTGTATGATCTTTAGAAGGTAATTGGGACAATTATGAAGACGTGTGTGTCCATTGAAATTGATACTTAACCAAAAAAGCCTGCCTCTGAAAAAAACGCAGGGACGGGATTGAGATGATGAAGAAGAGTGTTAATTGTTTCCCAAGATAGCAGACAGAAAACACAACACACAATTCGATACGTCATGACATTTTTCACACCTGATATTTATCTAAAAGCATCTCACAGAAAATAAATAAATACAGAGAACTAACATTTATAGTTAAAATCACTTACTCTACTAATTACATTCGGAACTTCAGCCCTGACTTAATGCACCGTGCTGAGATTCGCCTGTTGTGATCTGTAGGAAGAAACTGAATCAGTGAAACCTTACATTAAAAGTAATTCTTGACCCTAAAAATGAGTAACAACTTGGAATTATTTTGCTTTCAAATTCCAACAGTATGTGACAACACACGACAGTATTTGATAAACCAGGACAGCATATGACAACACAGGACAGTATATTATTACACAAAATAGTATACGGCAGCACAGGGCAGTATATGACAACGCATGACAGTATATGACAACATAGGGCAGTACATGACTATTCAGCACAGTTTATAACAATACATGTCAGTATATGACAACTCAGGACAGTATATGGCAACACAGTACAGTTTATCACAACACAGGACAGTATATCGTCAAAACAATTAAACGTTCCACACTGTTGTATTATAATTAAAGTACTGTTGTTCACAGGCTGACACAACTGGTATGTGCGTTGTTCACAGACAACACAACTGGTATGTGCGTTGTTCACAGACAACACAACTGGTATGTATGGTGTCTACAGACACTGAAACAGCTGGTATGTATGGTGTTTACAGACACTGACACAGCTGGTATGTACGGTGTCTACAGACACTGACACAGCTGGTATGTACAGTGTCTGCAGACACTGACACAACTGGTATGTACGGTGTCTGCAGACACTGACACAGCTGGTATGTATGGTGTCTACAGACACTGACACAGCTGGTATGTATGGTGTCTACAGACACTGACACAGCTGGTATGTACGGTGTCTACAGACACTGACACAACTGGTATGTATGGTGTCTACAGACACTGACACAGCTGGTATGTACGGTGTCTACAGGCACAGACACAGCTGGTATGTACGGTGTCTACAGACACTGACACAGCTGGTATGTACGGTGTCTACAGACACTGACACAACTGGTATGTATGGTGTCTACAGACACTGACACAACTGGTATGTATGGTGTCTACAGACACTGACACAGCTGGTATGTACGGTGTCTACAGACACTGACACAACTGGTATGTATGGTGTCTACAGACACTGACACAACTGGTATGTACGGTGTCTACAGACACTGACACAACTGGTATGTACGGTGTCCATAGACTAACACAACTGGTATGTGCGTTGTTCACAGACAACACAACTGGTATGTACGGTGTCTACAGACACTGACACAACTGGTATGTACGGTGTCTACAGACACTGACACAACTGGTATGTACGGTGTCTACAGACACTGACACAACTGGTATGTACGGTGTCTACAGACACTGACACAACTGGTATGTACGGTGTCTACAGACACTGACACAACTGGTATGTACGGTGTCTACAGACACTGACACAACTGGTATGTACGGTGTCTACAGACACTGACACAACTGGTATGTACGGTGTCTACAGACACTGACACAGCTGGTATGTATGGTGTCTACAGACACTGACACAGCTGGTATGTACGGTGTCTACAGACACTGACACAACTGGTATGTACGGTGTCCATAGACTAACACAACTAGTATGTGCGTTGTTCACAGACAACACAACTGGTATGTATGGTGTCTACAGACACTGACACAACTGGTATGTACGGTGTCCATAGACTAACACAACTGGTTTGTGCGTTGTTCATAGCCTAACACAGCTGATATGTATGGTGTCTACAGACACAGTCTGAAGCTTAGGAAGAATAGTAATGTAAGACATGGTTCCCGGAAGAATCGGTAGAGTCGATCGACACGAGGGTCATTGTCGCGGGACATTGAAAACCCCTCTGGGCATGAAAGGGAAACTGGCAAAGGTCGAGAGTCATTCCGACGCGGAGTATTGGGAGCGATGTACTGCAGAGAACGTGCTTCATGGAGGTATCATGAAAATTAATGAATATCGTGTTGTCTAATCGGCAAGCATTAGTATTATCCCTTCCGTCTCTAATTGGAAATTAGCAGGCACCCAAGTTAGCTGAGCATACGTCTTTGAGTAAAGGATAGGACGGTACTCTGACCATGGAATGAGCACTACCGGACGAAGGTTCGTTATCGTCGTTCGCTACGGGACGGAAAGACTGGCCGCCTCTGCATCCGTACACAAAGGCCTACAAAACAGAAATGGTTCTTACCTTTCACGTATCCACAGCTGGTTTCTGCAACGAGAGTTGTTTATGGGGGACTGCAGTAGGGTATCTAGTGGGAATTTGCAAACTCCCTATTCAGCTGAACAATCTTTGGTTGTGTAATTGTTAGGAAGTAATGCTGACAATCACATGAACTCGGTCGGACGGCGGTTCCATGCCGACTTTCGTCGTTCTCTACGGAAGAAAACGATTGACCGCCTATTTCTCCGTGCGGACAAACCTATTAAGCTGTGAGGTTCACATTTCACAACATATAACAGTTTCCTGCTAAGGGGATTGATCAGTTATGGGGAGCTGCCGTAGCGTAGTCGCTATACGTTCGCTTGCTAGATAGGTATAGTCTGTCCAGAAATGAATGCCTTCATTCACGATCAATTATTTTAAAAACTGTCTGTTGCATCGTTATGAAATTGTTCCTGCCGTCTTATATTTACCCCCACGCAAGGAATATGTCTTTGATAGGTCTAAAAACGACTTAAATCATGGAAAGCGCCGACATTTCTTTGATGTTTTGGTGAAAAAGTAGTGATTTCTCGTTAACAAACTTGTTTTACAATGATTTTCCGCCAGTTCGGATGACGACACAAGGCTCTACGCGAGGCACTTGTCATAAAGCCAATCCCATGTCCCACGAGAAAATTAACTATTCAGCGGTAATGTTTCCGCGTGAAGAGGTAATACATTTAATAACATGCACTTCAACCCTATCTAGTAAATTATATACCGCATATAAACAAACTTTGAAATTCGCTGTACAATCTCCAGAACAAAAGTTTTTTTGTTTTTGATGTTTTTATTGGGTGGGCATAATGATAAGGTTATATGCTAAATCTCATCATTTTGCCTTAGTTGGTTACTGAGATATGGAATTTTATATTGGGGCAGACAAAAGTAAACAGACTATAGTCACTGATTTGAATGCTCGCGGAAACGGATTATTTAAATTATCCATGGCTCCCAGGTAGAGCCAGTCTTAAAGGGATACTGGGAAAAATTGTCAGAAGTCGCGGCGGCGGGACTGATACTGACCGCGACACGATTGCTGATTTATCTATACACGATGGAGATAGCATTTGTATATTAAACCGGACGCTGATGCATATGCTGGGAAGGGGGGGGGGGGGGGATCTGAGCACCTAGTGCAATGAAGATATCCCAACTGATAACTGATAACTGATATTAAACAAGCCCCAAAATGTGTAAAATGGAGTTCTTTCCTGCTTACATTTTAATATGGGATGGACGTTCCGGCTAGGAAGATTTCAATAGCAAAACAAATACAAAACGACACAACGACAGCAACATTATTAATTGTCCTGAAGGAATTTCCGGCTATGGGTCTATGGTGTGATAGTGACATTACATTTTGTACACTTGAATGCATGGAGGAACACGTGACCAATCTTTCCATCACTTTCGCAGGCGTCGTGCCCGTGAATCAAACCCACGTCCGGCCGAGTTCCAGAAATAACCAGCTAGTTTCCTTGGCACTCCCACCAGCTACATTAGTGTGTTTTTGTTTTTGGTGGTCAGGAAAGGACTTTGCACTTTCTGTTTTTATTAATTTATTCATGGTCTGTGTTTACCCTTTTCTCAGTTCAACCCAGTTTATTTTTCGTCGCTAATAATACGGACACCCTTGTTCTTGTATGTCTTCACCGGTTTTATATACAATTACGCAGGGTCTAACAGAGGAAATTGGGCTAGGCGCGTATTAGAGAAAGTACAAACATGTGGGAGGACATAAAACTCTTAGCAGCCGCTAGGCAGACAGGGGCAGAAAATATCATCACCAACAATATAAACGAGGTATTACAATCTAGATGGAAAAAAAAAAAAAAACACACACACACACAGAGAGACAGAGAGAGAGAGAGAGAGAGAGAGAGAGAGAGAGAGAGAGAGAGAGAGACTTCGATTAACCGTTACTCGGCTAACCGTCAGGTTTTGTTATCCGTCATCGTCTAAAAACAAACATGCGTGAGTATCAACAAACAAACAAACATTACACGGATGACTTTTACACCCTACTGTATAAAGCTGGAAGTGACTGTACTGTATGATGGCGGAAGTGACTAATCGTCGGTGGCGGAGGAGTTGAGGTTGATCTGGCGCGCCACAAACCCATCACTAACCAGTCGCTATTGTGTTACATACTGGTCTCAGTCGCGACAGAGTAGCCTGTGTGTTCGAAAGAATGTTTTGTTTCATAGTTCCCTGATTAATTTTTTTTTTTTCGGCATAACGTTACGATAATACTACTGTTATGAAGGATCATTTCATAATCAAAAACCCACAACAAGTCAATCAGAAGCAGAAACAATCAAAGTGCATCGACTGGTTTGAAATGTAAAAGGAACCAAATAAAACACAGATCGTAAAATACGGAACATCGCCGCGCAGAAAGCTCGAGCCTCAAAGACACAGAAGGAGATGGCAGATTATTTTAAAGTAACGTAGGGTTATGTCGTAATACGCGTAGTCCCTGGGGTGAAGGGAATCAACACCCACACTCTTTTAACCCCATATCATTATCTTGAGGATCTTCTGGATTTCTGTCCACAACACCCCGTCAGTCCTTGGATCACTCTCTCTCTCTCTCTCTCTCTCTCTCTCTCTCTCTCTCTCTCTCTCTCTCTCTCTCTCTCTCTCTCTCTCTCCCTTTCTTGCCACTGGACCATACCCCCTCTCATTCTGTTCCAAAACATACCACACAAGTCCAGCTTCTAAAAAAACGACAAATTAATTTAATAAAGAAAAGTGTCAGGTATATGCAAAGTGTATGTGTAGAATGTCTATCGTATAATCTAGAGTGTATGCAGAATCAGACCGAACAGCTCAGGAGCAAAGTCTACTTCATCACAGTACTGGCCACACAACAGCACCATAGATCAAGTACAGAAGGACCTCACCAAATGCTGCGTCTCTCCTGCCAAATGTCGACTTCCTCCAATATCTCTTGGACAGTCCGGATGCCTGGTCACCATTGGTGGATGTAGTCCAATACTGACCATGAATCTGACACACACAGTATAACTAATATGTCACTAAAAGTTCTGGGATCTGATAACACTTGCACAGTAAAATAATGTTTACTGTCACTTTGACACAAAATGTTAGTAGTTAATTTCACACCGGAATTCACCAATTGGGAAAACACAAGGTTAATTTTCAATGTATCTGTATAACCACTATTGTTCCTGTTACTGTTGGTAATAAGAACTACCACCGAGGAATCACTCTTAGATGATCATCGGTTCCCGCTCAGCAGAGGCCAGGTTCTTGCAGACCCTCTGGATTATGGGCCCAGTGCAAAAGCCGCTAAGTAAAAAAAAAAACGCCTTCACTGATCGAGCCATACTTTTCTGCTACTTTTTGGAAAACATAGTGGAACCTGTTGAAGAGAGAACACACCTGGTGAGAGCAACCCGATTCCGACCTTTATTAGGTGAGTGTAGGCCGACGGCCGCACTAAGATATATAACGGAGAACTAAACTCTGTCATAAGGCAGAGGAGCTCATCACATCGGTCTGAGTCATGGTAAGACAAGGAAAGACTAAAGGAAAAGTGCCGAAACCCAGTAGATACCCTACTGGAAGATCCTACCTCTTGACATTTCCTTTATCCCCCAAACCACCCCCAAACTCCCTAAATATAATCCCACTACATTGTTCTTAACTCACTGAGTTAATTGATATCTCACACTAGCTAGTTTAAGCACCGCGATAGCTTACTACTACCGACGCTCTTATAATACGTTCTCATCATGCACATTACCACACTCGATTCTTAAGAATAATCTAATTTGGGTCTCATTCATTGGCACCTTGCCGTCTTGACAGACGATAGTTTGTGCTCTAAAAAGGCATAATAACTTTTAACTATGGCGGTAGCGAGTGTGACTGATAAGGCCAATTTGCGCTGTAAATGTCCGTTCACAGTGGGTGCATGTGAACACGTGGTCATTTCCACCATCATGCACCATCTTACGTCTCAAACGCTTGGTGTGTGACTTTTCTGCAATAATTTTCTCCTTTGACTTTATTCCATTTCTGATATTTGCCCTCCACGCAACACGTTCAGCGGCGTCTTGCTCCCAATGTGCATTATCAATGCCTGTATCAATCATGTCCCGCTTACACACATCTTTGTATCGTAGTAGAGGCCGACCCTGAGATCTCTTACCCATCTGTAATTCACCAAAAAAGATATCCTTTGGTATTCTACCATCATCCATCCTCCTAAGATGTCCTATCCATCTAAGTCTACGAAGACTGAGCATGGAATAAACTGTCACACAACCTGATCTTTCCAATACTTCAGTATTTGTGATTTTGTCTTGCCACTTAATACCAAGATTGCCTCTCCATAGCACAAAGCCTGGGCTAAAATATAGAGATCATGTGTTGCCCATGCAGCATGATCCCTCTCTCGGCCTGCCTAGTTCACTCCAGAGGAAAGGTAACACCCCTACATCTGGAACAAGACAAGCTGCAGAAGCTGCCGGATCAGCAAAGCATTGCTCTAACTGTCCGCCTGTCGGAGCTTCGATCCTAGACCAGTCGCCAACCAAGGCTTAGGGCCTGGTCAGCCCTGCCATGACAATTTTGTCTTTAGCTTGCATTTCCTCGCACCAGGGTAAGGCTTGTACCCTCCCAATTGTGCTCTTCCGCCCGAAGCCGTTGGCACAATGTGGGGTGTCGGGTTTGGTAAGCGCCGCCCAACGTTCGGCGCTAACAGAAACCAGGTAGTACCGTCTACTGTTATACGGTAGCTCAGTCATATCTGACTAAGACCTGACTGTGTACACTCGGGGGACAAGCTCTACGAGAAGTAATTTGGGTCTATTTAATTAAATACCATATATTTATTCATGTTTGAAATTGAGACTACGAAATCACACACTGGATAAATGTCCGCTGATGTAAATCAACATAAGACACTGTAGTCTCTCTCCAGAATCAAACCAGGAATATCACACACGTCCTTATTGCTTCACAACATTTGGTCGACTCCCGCCAAAGTTGTTTATCCAGACTGTTTTAATACTGTGTCTGAATGACGTCACAAAGCTGTCTAGACAGTAGGCGTCTAGAAGCTATTTTCCTATCTCCTTTTCCGACTGGATGGAAACAACTGGACGTCTATACCGCTTTCATCTGGGGAATTGTCCCGGTACTTCAAAAAGTCTTGCCGGCATGTGATCTAGAGAATCTTTTCTCCACAACAAAAGATCTTGCCGACTTTCACCAGGACAGTCTGTCTACCACATCAAAGGATGGCTGCCGCCTGTAGCCGAATGGCGCGACAGTCTTTCGTCGATCGACAACTCCAAGAATTTCCGTGACAGTTTAGTATTACAATGCATTTATGTACATTACTACTCTTATTCTGTAGGTTGTGTTGATCGTTTTGTAAAATTAAATACAATATTGCCATGAGGCAATATAAGGCTTACAGCATTAGTCTTACAGGTTGACAGATGGTCTATAGGAAAAGGCCAGTAAAGGGAAAAGTGAGAGCAAGTCGCGCAACAACAAGTAACTGACACGCTCTGATAAAGCGTGCAAAGGTAAATCGGGCGTATGATCATGATGAATAACGCTAAGGGAGACTATTCAAGAAAGTTGCGTATCACGTTATCGGAATAGGGTGTTCACGTGAAAAGGATAGAAAGGATACAGAACGAAGCTATGCGCATTATTCGTGGATGTACAAGAGATACAGTATGCAGGGCGAAGCGCTACCTTCTTGATTTTCCAACCATGAGGGACAGAATTCAATTTGCCAAGCACGTGCCTATCTCAGAGTCAACGCAAACACACAACATCCATAGCGAGATTAAGAAGGTAAAGGGCAGCGGGTTAAAAAGAGGAAAGTCGTTAATGGGTCAAGCCGAAGACATTCATCAGCAGGTGTGTTCACTTGAGGACTTAGAACCTGGCGAGGAGTGGGTACAAGTGCCAACAGAGTTCTGTACATCCTTTTCAGTGTGCATCCCACTTGACAGGAATTGCAGACAAGAAAATCCAGCTGCTGTGGAGGCGGAAGTACTGGCTCTATTCTTCGAGAATTTTTTAGAGGATAATGCTGTCATTTCCACGGATGAGTCGGTCGTTCGAGGAGTGAGAAGTTCATGGGCCTTTACACCTGAGGCCGGAGGGAAAATTGTGAAGGAAGAGTCTGGCGCTCTAGCTTTGACCACAAGCAGCGTAACTATGGAAGTCGCGGCAGTAAGTAAAGCAATAACATGGCTCGAGACACATACATTCAACTGGGCATGTGTCTGTAGTGACTCATTGAGTATTCTCAGGAGGATAGAGACGGGGTGGGTCCGAAAAGAGTGGTTGCTGTCTCTGAAGCGGTCTCGGCTGGCAAATATTAGTTTCATCTTCATGCCAGGGCATGCGGGTGTACAAGGGAATGAGCATGTGACTGGCAGGTAGAGCTACTAAGGAAGGCGGACGAGCCATGGACCAGGCAGACATTGTGAATGCTCTACGAGAAGTAAGTCGTTTACGAGAACCAGACTGACTGGGAATCTACAACCATGGTCAGACTGCGAGAAACAGCACGTGAAAAGACGTGTGGTCAAACAAGAACACTACGCAGGTTGCCAAAGAAGATTGATAAACCACCACAGAACTGGCGTCGTGAGCCGCTACATGCTGCGGGATTTGCTGAGGAGGGAATCGGAGCACTTATAGACTAAATGGTTCGATGTGCAATGAGAATATTCTGTCGACTAACTATCTAACTAAGGTACTTGTAATTTACGTTGCAAATTGAAGGAAGAGAAGTCAACATTTTAGTCCAGCACGAGTGCTCTAATCCATTCAGCAATGCTGATCTCCCATGGCAGATATGACAGCTGGCTTCTCTTCCTGCTTGGATTAGTTGCCCCTGGCTTGTATTCTGACTTCTGGTGCTCTGTTTGTTACAATCTATTTAAATATTGCTTGTTATTGGCAGGACGTTGAGATAAATCTCAAATTGATTTTCTATGCAGTGTTACGTCCAATTGTTTGCCATTGATTTGTGAACGAGAAATCAACGTTTAAGTCTGACTTAATACCGGTGTAAGGATTTACACCCCTAACCTACCTTCAGCGCAGCGGAAGTTTATTAGCAAGCTCTTTGATTCTTTCGATCACGTCAACACATATTCAATCTGAACAGCTTTTATATATTTTAGTTGTTTTATAGCACTGCTAGGTGTTTTTTTTAATTTAATTTCTGTTACCACTTTTCTTAATCGTCTGTAAGCAAAAAACACGAGTACTCAAAACTACCCACTTTCTGCTCCAGCGCAAGCTTGTTTTCTTTCTTTCTTTCTTTTTTTTTTTTTTTTTAAAGCAGATTATGTGCCAAACAATTTGCCAGAGTAACTAATAACGATTGCATGAAAGAGGCTAATGAAACCAGAACATTATATTTAACACTAAGAATGAGACAAACAGCTGTCCTTGGTCATGTGATGAAAAGAATGGCATTGGGGAACATCAGTGACAACTAAAAAGATCAATGGGAAGAGAGGCAGGGGCATACCAAAAGAAATGATGCTGGGCGGCTTGAGACAATGGCATGGAGAATATCAATAGCGGTGTTGATCCAGAATACCAGAGACCGAGATCTGTGGAGAGACATGAACGCCTACGCCAGCTGGCATGGCACTTGATGATGAAGATGTTGATGTATATATGTGTGTGTGAGTATGTGTGTGTGTGTGTATGTGTGTGTGTGTGTGTGGGTGTGTGTGTGGGTAAAATGGTTTACACAAATTAATATACACTAATCTTAGAGTGTGTGTGAAGTTAAAAAGTGCTGTTGCACGCATTCTAGAAAATGATCTTAAGACTAATAACATCTCAAAACAGTCAAGCTCAAACAGCAATTTACACATCCCGAAGTATAACGCCACGAGTGCAGCGCGTGATATCCGGTGCAATTATTCGCCAACCGAAATAGTGAAATTCGCGTTGTGTATGTTGGGCGAGACCGACATTCATGAAGGAATATTAATAAAATTATTTACATAGCTTAAGGTTTTATGTGCTGATTCAGGAAAAGCTATTGTCAAGCGAGAAACGTCTGTCTGAATTCTGACAATATAAAAGTACTGAAGTGTTATAATGTCTATTTCTAGCGATGGAGTACTGTTTACGTGGGCCACAAGTGAAATCTAAATAAACACAGATCAAGTATAAATGATTAGGTGTTGAGAATTTTTAATCGACACTTAATTCTGTGACCACGCTTAGTACACTCGGGGGACAAGTTCGGAGGACAAATAACGACCGCATTTTATATGGTTGCATTTGTTAGTATTAGATTTAATGTAATATTTTTAATTTCACTAGAATTCAAAGTAACATTTTTATAGACAATCCTACAACAACTGTTGGACATTGTATTAAAGAATAGACTCTCTTTGAATATGAAGAAAACAGTAACAATTGTGATATCAAAGAAAAAGGTAACACCCAAATATGAAATAGAGATAGAAGGGAAACTTCTTCACCAAGAGGATAGTTTTACATATCTAGGGACATTTACAAGTATAACATCAGATGCAAGATGCACAACAGAGATTAAGAGCAGAATAGGGCTACAAAGGCTGCATTTAAGAAAACGAAGAATATCTTATGTAATAAGTCAATATCATTAAATGTCAGAAAGAGAGTATTAATGTGCTATACATAACCTGTTTTGTTGCATGACTGTGTATCTTGGAATGTAAGTCACTGGTTTGCCTTTTCGGTTCACGAGTTAATTTTTCAGGAGACTCCTGGGAGTTGTCGCTGCAGCTACGGAGTTCGTGCTTTGTGCGGCGCTTTCGGCGGGTCGCCCTGCGGAAAGAGACCGAGCCATATAAGGATGAAACCCGGGTCAATGAAGTCTTTCTGGTGAGTGCCGTTTCCATCGACGATGAACTGTGTTTTTCGTGGAGGAATTTTGTGTTGGCATTCTGGCGCCGGCATTATGCACAGTGTGCCTGCGCGGGCTGTTGGCTTGCCGATACTCCTGTCTATTCCATTGTTCACATGCGGCAATGAGGAGCATTTTGTGTGATATTCACTGGCACAGGAACAGAGCAATATGGGGACGACCCGTTGCCGTGAAGTTGGAACCGAGACTAAACTAAACTAAACATGTAAATGAACAAATTAGAAAGAGTTTGGAAGCAACAGAGATGTGATTCCTGAGACGAATGTTGCGAATTCCTTGGACTGCCAACGTAACTAACAATGAATGCCTGAAAAAGGCTAATGAAACTAGAACACTATATGCAACAATAAGAAATAGACAAACATCTTTCTTTGGTCACGTGATGAGAAGAGAGGCAATGGAGAACATCGTAACAACTGGAAAGATCGAGGGGAAGAGAGGCAGAGGCAGGCCAAGAGAAATGATGTTGGATGGGTTGCGACGGTGGCATGGAGGAATATCAACGGTAGAGCTGATCCAGAACACCAAAGACCGAGATCTATGGGGAGTCATGAAGGCCTACGCCAGTCGGCTTGGCACTTGATGATGATGATAGACAATCTTTGAAAATAACTACGTTTTTCTGCCGCTGCTGGCGAGTGTTTGCTTTTGGGTCATTATAGATATCATAATAATTTAAAATAATAATAGTAACAATAATAATAATAATAATAATAATAATAATAATAATAATAATAATAATAATAATAAAGTGCTTTGCCAGATGGCGTTGGCGTTCATGTCTCTCCACAGATATCGGTATTTGGTGTTTTCGATCATCTTTACTGATGATATTCCTCCATGCCACTGTCTCAATCCATCCATCATCATTTCTCTTGGTCTGCCTCTGCCTCTCTTTCCCTCGATTTTTCCAGTTGCCGCAATGTTCTCCAATGCCTCACTTCTCATCACATGGCCAAACAATGTTGCTTGTCTCTTTCTTATTGTTGTATATAATGTTCTAGTTTCATTAGCCTCTTTCAGGCAATCGTTGTTAGTTACTCTGGCAGTCCGAGGAATTCGCAACATTCGCCTATTAACCATATCTATGTTGCTTCTAAGTTTTTCCAGATGTGTTCATTTACACTCCAAGAATATCGATACATGAAGCACTGTCCCGCTGTTTATACTTCACCTCGACACCGCAAGGTACAAGAGGAACATGATGAGATGAGATTCACTGCCATACAGTAAAACAGGTTCTATATCACTTACTTTCTTACATTTAATGATAGCGACTTATTGCATAAGATATTTTCAATTTTCTGAAATGCAGCTTTTGCTTGCCATATTCTGCTCTTAATCTCTGTTGTGCACAGGCTTGTCCATGGGACACATTTTTCAGTCCTATACCATCTGTCACTTGTTTTCCCGGGAGGAATGTGGAATCAACAAGCACATCTTCAAACTTATTATCTGTTGGGATTATTGACTGACTTTTGTCTACACTCCTCCCTTCTGTCTTCCCTTCCATATATCTATTTCTTTCACTCTCTCTGTTATTCCCTCAACACATACTCCGACAACAGTTCCTTTCAACGATTAATAAAACATTTATTAATAAAAACTATGTCTGGTGTATGGATGGACTGTGTATATGTAGTTGGTATTGTCTGCTAGTGTGAATGCAAGATAGGACGGTTGACGTCGTATGTGCCGCAATTCTTCTCGCCTTTTCTGTCGGCCAAAACACAGGACAGCACACACAGAAATGGAGTGATCTCACCCTGAATGATCTCCTCCTGCTTGAGTCTGGACTTAATCCAATTCTTGAAGAAAACAACTGTTCAATGTCTTATCACCAGAAAATAATCCGATTTGGTAAGTCACTGAAGTTCATATATTTCCCGTTTTGGACGGTATTATAATCCACCTCTGAATACACACCGCCACTATCCAACATTGTCTAGAGTTACTATGAATGTTCTACACCATGTCTATTGTTAATAAAGTTTAATGTTTCGGCACAGTGCAATTGCATGCAGTTTTAAGTATCCCTGCTTGCCACAGGTTAACGTCTTTTCCTTTTAAGGGTTTTAGTTGTATATTCGTTTGAGCATACAATGTTCTGTATTTGACGTTAAGTTATCACTTCTTCATATTAAAACATGTCTATGTTCTTGTTGTTTCTAAGTAGGTACTTTATTTGCTCAAGTGCAGTAACCTTCATCTCTTCTCTGATTTCAATAGGGGGATTGAACCTGTGGAGAAGATAGGTAATCTGGTGATATGCGTCTGCTTCATATAATTTTCTTATGTGAGAGTCCTTCTCTAGCCATACTGAAAAGCCTCCGAAAAACATACGGACATACGATTTCTGAGTGCACTAAAGTTTACACGACTAGATAAACGAATGCAATTTCACACGTTAAGAACAAACACCTATATCCCTATGCTACTATTATACTAAGATATTAATACCTTATATATGCACTTATCCTCCTGGAATCGAAATACACTAGCGAATGACACACTAATATCCCATATTCTTTTAACCCTTAGGGACGTATATTTCTTTCCCCACTCAGGAGGCATATATCATTCAGCCCAGTTTGGAACACACACTAACTAGAAACCTCTGTTGCAACTATTTATAACAAGTGTCCAATCCTACGCTGATTGTTTGATCTACAATCAAATTTGCCGTATCCTGCCCATCAAACAGCGGTGAAATCACGTAGTGGTTAGTTGTTCGTTTCTCTCCGTTGTTACGCTGTTCTTCCGTTCATCGCTGGTTGCACTTCAAAGAAATCTATACTCTGATCACCGTCTCCCGCTGTGTTTGTCCGGTGTCGAAGTTTCCCCCAGCGCGATCGTACCGTTTCCCGTGTCCGGTCAGATCGTCAAGCAATGAACTCGGCGAACACCGGGATCCTATTTTTATATTCGTAGGTCAATGATCGTTAATTTTATCCCTCCTCTCAGAATGAAGTACACAATTGTTAACCCTCCTCCTTCAGTGCATTTTAATATGTAAGTTATCAAGGAATCACTAAACTGCAGTTTTTTCCGTGACACCATCCCATCCCATGGTAATTTATGCCTTTCCCATCCCATCCCATCCCATGGGATTCCCATGATAATATTAATATGGAATACAGTTCAAATACAATTATGAAATTTATGAAAGTTTAGGGTTAGTGTCTACTAAATAGGATTACATGTACAAAGAAACATGTAAAACAACATAATTTATTAATTTTAATATTCAAGATTAAAGAGTTTAAAGTACCTAGGAAGTTCAATATCATCAAATGGCAGATAAGAAGACGAGATCGAAATAGATGCAATAAGGTAAACCAACTCATTGGACAAATGGCACCAATACTAAAGAACAAACATGTATCAATAACTACTAAGAAAGCACTTTGCATACAATCTTCTTACCAACTCTATGCTACCAATGCCAAACCTGGACAATGACAGAAAAAGAGAAAAGAAAAATCACAACAACAGAAATGAGATTCCTGAGAAGAATAATCAACGTATCAAGAAGAGATAAGATCAGTAATGAAGAAATCAGGACTAAAGTGGGGGTTATAGCAGCACTAGATTTTATTAGAAAGCAGCAAGTCAAATGGTTTGGCCATGCAAGTAGGTTACCAGTCAACAGCATACCACAACAAGCAATGATGTACAGACCAGATGGAAACAGAGGAAGAGGCCGACCACGTAAACGTTGGATGGAGGTAATAGCAGAGTCCATGGGAATATCGATATATGAAGCCCATAATCGGGCACTCTCACGATGTTTATACTTCACCTCGACACCGCAAGGTACAAGAGGAACATAATGAGATGAGATGCGATGAGAGTATTTTATTAAAACAAAGTTTAATCTAAATATGAAAATTCAGTGTCATTATGACACTCTCATTCTTTTTCTGAGTCACTCTGCTCATTCAGCACATTATCAATTTCCTGCTGATCGACTGTTTCTAATAATTCAGTTAATCCAGGTAATCCCTGAACCATTTCCACATTTTTCATCTTGCATGCAAATCTGATATACACATAGTTTATAACGAGAGCTGGTAACATCCGTTTTCGTAACTTACTCAACAACAATCCAGCTGCACTAAATAAGCGCTCTACTGCCGCTGAGGACACTGGTATGGCCAAGACAATTTTCGCACTTGCTTTTAGCAGTGGAAACCTATGTTCATTTTCCCAGTAATTTAATGGTTGTGAGTCACTCTGCTCATTCAGCACATTATCAATTTCCTGCTGATCGACTGTTTCTAATAATTCAATTAATCCAGGTAATCCCTGAACCATTTCCACATTTTTCATCTTGCATGCAAATCTGATATACACATAATTTATAACGAGAGATGGTAACATCCGTTTTCGTAACTTACTCAACAACAATCCAGCTGCACTAATATAATAGTTTATAACGAGACCTGGTAACATCAGTTTTCGTAATTTAATCAACAACAATCCAGCTGCATTAAATAAGTGCTCTACTGCCGCTGAGGTCTGTCAACGTCTCAGAACTAGGGGATAGATTAGACTCGGGTTCAGACAGGATGAAGTGCACTCACAGAACAAACATAACTCTCTGTTCGGACATTATCAATCTAATTTATTATAATGTCGATCTGACGAACAGTCGTCTCGTACTTCTCTCAGAACATATCACATCCACATAGACAATGCATTTGACAAGGTATACATTATAGCATCTGTCTATCATAACCAATCACAGTATCTAAAGTAATCTCTAATGAACTTTAGTAAATGGTTCCTAGAAACTAAACCCTTCCACTCAGTCCGATGTCCAGTCGCAGTCTGAGCCCTGGCTTGCATCCCGTGAACACGGAGTGCCGGCGCACTCGAGCACCCCGTGATTGAGGATTCTCACGCTTCAGGCGGGCTCAAGGGTTTAACTGCGCAGTAGAGGATTTGAACTCTTGATTCTCGAATGTTCGGACCCCGAACATTCGGACTATTAGTCTTGTCTCCCTTGTTGAGGCGTATCCTATTTCCTTAGTTATATCCCTTTGAGACCTTGACAAGGTCAAAACAATTTTCGCACTTGTTTTTAGCAATGGACCTATGTTCATTTTTCCAATAATTTAATGGTCGTGAAGTTGGTTGCCGTAATTTTTGAAACATGGTGACATCATCCTCAAGGCATTTGTTTCTGAGGGTCATCAAACTTAAGTGTTTTGTTTGGTGGGGGTTCAAAACATAAGTTAAAATCACTTTTCGGCTTTTGTTCTACAATTCCTGCTACTTCACATATAGCAGATGATTCAGAAGAAAGATTTAAATCCTTGATGAATGAAATAACAGTTGGAACAACAGACTTAGAAAACGCAATCAAATCATTGGCCCAATTATTGGTGTCCTCATTCCCTTTCTTCTTAGAAACAACTGACTTGACCATGTCTTCTATTTTGGCTTTAATGTCAACTCCAGTACGCAATGCTGCAGTAACTGCCAGAGAACTGTCGCAATATACCAAAATTTTTCTCCAATAATTTTCTGAAAGTACTGACAATATTTCTTCACCATGCTGCTGGACGTTTCTTCGTCAATATCAAAATAACGTTGTACAACTGATAGTCTAGGAGGAAGTATAACAGCAAAATTAAATGAGATGAAGGACCATCAATTTCTAGTTTGTCAAACAAAGTTTTGAATTTCTCATGTATGTACAGCATTCCTTTAATCTGAGCAATATTCGGAATGTGGTTTAAGAATTCTTCATCATCTTCGTTAAAGTAATGCGAGTAATTTGTAAATGGGCATTTAAACGTTGGTGATATGAACGCCATTCACGTGTTACAGATTTTGTTGGTATGGAAAATGGTAGCTGTGATGCCTTTGTCTGACGTGTATTGTAATATGTTTCAATAAATGAAAGTTGATCCATGAACTGACCCACTTCAGAAATCACGCCTCTGCTGAAGCTATCAGTAATGCATGTTGATAACCTGTGCTCAGTACAACCAGATCGGTGCATTTCTGTATTGGTATCAAACCGTTATCAAATGCTTCCGTCATGCTTGCTGCATTATCAGTACACACAAACAATGGACTGGAGAATGTGGTAGATTCGGCAAGAAATTCACGTGCAAAAAAAAAAAAAAAAACTGTGCGTAAATTGTGCAGTATGGGATTGAATACTATCAATGTTTATAAGAGACAGAGGAAAAGTAATTCATTCCCAATTTTGATCTAGTCCACATGCAATAAATCCCCCATATGGCAAAAGATATGTTTGTCTTGCAGACCAAAAGTCAACTATTCCCGAAATTGCACATTCTGGATCTTGTGCCATATTTTGAAACAATTTTTGAAACTGCAGTTTGGCCAATTTTCCTTGCGCCAAAAATAAAGCGAGTCTCTGTTTGTCGTGATATAGTGTAATTATATACCTTGTTTGCAGCGAGAGGATAAAAGGCTTTAATAGGGTAAACAAAACAAAAAACAAAAAAAAATAAGGGTAGCTCTGACGCAGATCAAGTTGCTATGACATGGCTACTGTCCCATGTGTCCCATGGGAAATACAAATGTGTGCTGTCCATTCCCATGGACAAGCCTGGTTGTGAACCTCCCGTGTAATGTTATAAATACCCTTCGGTGTCTAAAATTATCCACTTGGTTAAGAATTTGCCCTTATATTTCCATTTCACACGTTGTTGTCACCTTTTTCTTTGATATCACCATTGTTACTGTTTTCTTGATGTTCAAGGAGAGTCCTTTCTTTACACTCTCTGTTTCTACAATGTTCAGCAAATGTTATAGATCTTTTGCATTATTTGCTACCAATACTGTGTTCATGTGCATAGCGTATATTGTTTATATTATAGCCTCCGATAGATATATATATATACACAAACACGTACGCACGTACGCACACACACACACACGCACGCACACACACACACACACACACACACACACACACACACACACACATGTACGTTTCTAAAGCTCTAGTCGCTGATGTCTGTGTCGTGTCTTAATTTAAAGTGTCGTCCCTGGAGTGAGGGGAGTCAACACCCACATTATATTTTACCCCCTTTCAATAACCTGCAGAATCCACCAGCTTCCGTCCAACACACTCCTTCGGTTCATGGACACCTTTTCCTATCTCTCTCTCACTGTCGTACTATGCCCCCTCTCATTCTTCCCCAACGCAACATATTCAACAACTCATTCTTCCAACAATTAATAAAGATTAATTTATTAAAAGAAAAAAAGTGTAATGTACGTGAGGCGTGTATGCAAAGAAAATGTGTGTTGGGTATTCTAATGTAAATGTGGAGGTCAGACTACAAAGTTCATGATCAGAGTCCACTTATCATGGCACGGATTACACGACATCACAAGAAACAGCACAATGGACCTCACCAAATGCCGTGTCCTTCCCTCCAGACATGTCCTCCTCCAGGAGCTCTGATGACCATGAGATCTGATTCCCATTCAAAACTACAGTCCGGGAACGATACTATTTTTGTTCCTAAAAAAAAAAAAAACTGTTCCTAATAGTTTATAGAAATGAGATCTCACAATTCCTGCCTAGTGAAAAAGTCGAACACTGTCCCATGAACATGACGTGTTTCCTTCTTGCGAAATGTTCTTCAGTTTTCACTCTTAAAACAGTCAGTGTATCTAGACTCAAATAGATGTCTTTATTTTCTAGATATTGTCTTAATGTTATGATTTCCTTGATACTTGGAACAACTACTCTTCAATGTTTGGGTTTCATCTAATGTGAACATCCGTCCCTACTGATCTAGTAATAAGTGGACTGAACATCCATCCCCACTGGTGTGTTCACGAATGGTATGAACTCAAACTCATTACTACGTTGCGGTCCACAGGTATTGTGTAATTTTCTTAGTAATGTTATCAGTATTTATCCTGTAGGATACTTATACTATTCAGCTCCACCGAGCCAATGTTTATCAACTTCTTCTAGCATAGGCCCATTGAGAAAGCTGCTGGCCAATCTTCCTGCACCAAAATTTATCCGGGATCTGATTTTTCAATGGTTCTGTGTTCTTCATCCCAACCAGAGGGAACCTGTAAAATATATAACACAACTGGTGATAGCCTCCCCGTCACTGATGCCTATTAGATGATAGTGGGCCATCGGTCTTGCTCAGAAAAATACATTGAACCTAACTCTGTCAGGGACAGATGAACTCAACACATTGGGTTTCATCAGGCCAAGACAAGAAAAAAAAAAACAACAAACAGAATGCGGAGCCCCGCCCACCAGGGAGCACCCACTGGAAGATCCCAATTATCCCCCATTACTCAATTCTCAACTAGTAGAGCTTATCAACACTTCACTACTCTATTTTCAACTAACAGAGCTAATTATCACTTCACTACTTTAGCTAGTTTCAACCATGCTACTGCCTAAATTAATTAGGACTAATTATACAATATGAACTACCTTAGGCAACACTGCAGTCTACCAAATCACATCTACATTTGCCATGACAGGCACGTGTAAAATTAAATCCACTTAATTCGCACACGGTAGACATTATTACAATCCATAACTGCAGTGCCACAGCACTTCTGCCTAAATCAACTGTCTGAGCCAGACTGTGTCACTCAATCATGTTTTTGTCAAAGAGCTTTGAATTGTTCACGTGACGTTCCTTTGATGTCAATACATCAGATTCTCAAGGGGCAGATCATCCATTTTCAGAAATCTTATGTCCCCTGTAGCAACCAATGCAAGAGTGATTCCCCTTGTTGTAACTTCCAACCAAGGTAGCGAGTCCCTGCATTTCCCCCAACCACGGGTTTCACTAACCAGCCGCCAATTCGTTTGATGTTGAGGAATTCTCAATGTTCCTTGGGTGTCTTTATCTCACCGCTACTCGAAGTAAACAAGTTGGAGCTGCGAACACAGACTGTTTTTTTCTCTGGACCGGTTAAAAACAAGTGTGGCCTTGAAGACACGCCGTGAAGCAACCGTCTGTATTATCATCATCTGGTTAATACACGGTGATTTTCATGACAGTCTGGTCCTAGTCAGATATGACTGAGCTACTGTATGACAGTAGACTGTACCTGCTGCTTTCTGTTAGCGCCTAATTTTGGTCGGCGCTCAGCAATCCTGACACACTACATTGTGCCAATGGCTTCGGGTGGAGGAGCGCAATTGGGAAGGTACAAGCCTTACCCTTATTCATGTATTCAGTAGCATATCCTTTTCATAATTTCGCTTCCATAACAACCGTCCGGAAAACTTCTTGGTCATAAGCAAGATACCCTGCGTCCGATACATCCATCTGGATATCATCTGCTACATCCCGCACCCAATTCCTCTTTGGCCTTCCTCTTCCTCTCTTCCCGGGCATATACCCCTCCATGATTGTTTTCTCCAAACTTCAAGTGATTAAAATATTTCAATGTTCTTTGTTTTCTCGTCTTAGCAGCCAATCTTCTTCAATATTCATTTCCTGTCGTATGGGTTCATTTGTTCTTTTCTGATTTTAATATATTCTTAGAACCCGTCTGTAAAATTTATATTTACAACGTAGAAACTAAATGACATGGCAGGACAAACCAGGTCCTAAACCTAGGTCGGAAACTGGTCTAGGATGGAAACTCTGACAAATGGACTGTTATATAGATATTTTTTGCTGATCCGGCAGCTTCTGTGGCTTGTCTTGTTCCAGATGTATTCGTGTTACCTTTCTCTGGAGTAAACTAGACTGGCAGAGAGAGGGATCATGTTGTATGGACAACACATTGTTCTCGAAATTTAGCCCAAGCTTTGTGTTATGGAGAGGTATAATTCCATTTTACAAAATGTTGTCTATCAAGACGGCATGGTGCCAGGAAAAGTCGCCAATCTAAGTGTTCTATACTATTCGGTGATATCCATAAACTTGTTCTTAGTTTCTCATGTGTCTCACTCTCTCTCTTCTTGTTTTCCTCAGCTGCGTTTCCAATGCATCTAAGTTCACATGAAGTGGATTTGTTCGCGGGTTGTCTGTAGAACTGCCCATGTATGGTACAGGTAACACATTGTTTGGCAAGAATAAATAATCTATCAGCTTTTGTTATTTATTGTTATTTTTTTTTTTTTTGGGGGGGGGGGGGGGGGGTCATTATTTTGTATTTTGGGCTTGATCGCTTGCGTTGAGCGTTACTCCTTATTGGCTGCTCTTTTCTTGAGCATGTTTAACTTTGCACAATAAAGAAAGATTCACTCAGAAAATTGATTACAGAATAAACTAGTCTACTATAATACCTTATAATACCAAAAGAATAGTAAATTGAAATGAAGAATCAGTTCGAAAAATTGATAACAATCCAAGAAGAGATAAAAACGCTTGAATTAGCCAAACACGCTGGATATAGACTGTTATTATTTGCCAAAGATATTATACCCCATAAAAGACAGGACAGAGCAGGAGCATAGCAAATGATAGGTAAAAAAAAAGCAACATTAAATAACGAGGAAGGGGCCGCCTTTGAGAGCCAACAGGGTAGATAAGAAAGAAGATAGGAAGAGACACATTGCAATTTCTTAAAGACCAAGGTGCAGCATTGGAAGTACACAAGACGATAGGGCGAAATAATGGTACAGTATAGTTGACTTGAACGGAAGGATCCGGGCAAAATAAATCGTAAATAATACTCTTTAAAAAAAAACACACACACACACACACACACACACACTCGCGAGCAAACTGCGCGCGCACACACACACACACACACACACACACACACATATATATATATATTTGTGTGTGTGTGTGGGGGGGGGGGGGTGTGAGAGGCTTAACAAAAAAAAAGGGGGGGGGGTAATGGGAGAGGGTTTGTCTTGGCGTGTAAAATATGGCAATCGAAATGTCAGAGAAAACACAGACTAAACGTGTAGCATTTGTCAACTCCTCAGGAGCACCAGTGCGTGCGGAAAGGTAATGCACGCATTTCAGAAAACCATCTCACAACTAATAACAGCTCAAGACAGTCAAGCTCAAACAGCAGTTTACAGAAACGGGAAGTATAACGCCATGATCGCAGTGCGTGATATCCAGTGGAATCAACCGCCAGCCGCAGTACGCGTCCTATAAATTGGGACGGGACCGACGAAGAAAGAAATCAACGATAATTCACCAACAAATGTTTATAAAACTGTTTACTTAGCTTCATTTTATGTTTGCTGTTTCAGGCGAAGCTATTGTCATACGGGAAATAGTTGTCTGAATTCTGACCATATAAAAGTACTGGTATTATGTTTATTTCTAGCTTGGGGTATTATTTATAGTTACATCTCCAGCCATGAGAGAATGTAGTTATGGACAGATCAAGTATGAATGATTTTAGCTACTGTGAGTTTTAACCAACATTGCCAATCCTGTGACCTCGCTTAGTACACTTGGGTGACAACTTTATCATCATCATCATGTGCCATGCCTCTAAGCGTGGGAGGTTATGTTTCGCCATCTCACACGATCAGCAGAGTCGTGAATCAGCTCTGTGTTCTTGTCTCGCCCACACCACGTGGCCAAGCCATCTAGGGTATTTACTTGACTGCTTCCCCTGGATCTTTTCCCCTCAATCTTACCAGTTGTCACCAAGTTCTCCAATTTATTTCTTCTCATAATGTGTCCAAATAATTGTCACTGTCTACGTCTAATTTCAGTTTACGGTTTTCGTTTGTTTCGTAAGAAAGATGAGTGGTTGGAAGGACCGAACGTAAGACGGGCATGCGTGCCCAGTTTGAGACCCTCTGAAAATAAAGTTCGCTCCTTCGTTCACAATCATCCATGTATATGATTACATTGCCTGGGCGCCAATTGTATGTACCAAATTGGTGCATCTTCCCTTGTGCGCAGTTCTCAGGCCAATACCCGCACTCCCGTTCCAATGTTTTAATGACCCTCCACAGGTCAAATTGACTTTTCCACTTACAATTCTGACCCACCTCTCTCCTCTCTAAGTGTTCTCAAGCTTACACACTTCCCCGCTTGTCCTTTGCCCGAGTAATCCATGATTTCCCTCGTACCAGCTGGGTGCCCTTAATTCTGCTGGCGCATAATTTTGTCTGTGGACATTAATTTTGTTTCGTTTATGTTCAGAAAAAGATTTTGGTTTTCACTGTGTTTCTTAAAAAAATAGCATCAACTCTTCTAACCCTTTAGCTCTACTTGAGAAACATCGTGGATTTACGATGATGCGACAGATAATTTACATAAGACAACAACAGAGGCAGAACATCTGGTTTATGCTATCGAGTAATTTCTTTCAAAATACCGTTATTGGGTTGTTTCTGCATAGGACTGGTTACAGCGTGATGATATCCCAGTCTAGTTTACCTAATATCTGCCACTCAATTGAGGTTAAAATAACTAATATTGTGTCACATTTCTTTGTTAATACAATGTTTCAAATTAGACTTGTTAAAATTTGCCAGCAAGGCGTCAGACGCGGATAAATCTCGTTCGCATTCCACCAGCATAGATATATTGGAAATTTGACGCGTGTCCTAGTTTCTTTTTATTTACGTAAAGGACACGTTTACACGACTTGATCCGTATTGGCCATATCGGGCTAGGTTTACATTTCTACAGACCCACTGGCGCTCGGTAAGTGTTGTAGTCAATATCCTGCCCACCGCCTATACTTCACACGACGTTACATGGTACTTATGTTAGTCTGGGTTAACAGGGGGGGGGGGGGGGGAAAGAATTACACAAATGCTCAACCGCATATAAGGGACGCCGTGGCAGTGAGTGTACGACTCCTTCCTCAGACTTACAAGACGCCGATTTCGTTCCCTGAATTTTTTATTTTTTATGTTGCATATCCCTTATAGGACGTTGCAGTCAACGGCAGCATTTTTTTTAGCTGTTGTTGATGTTCATGGCAAGATTATGCTCAGAAGTTTGCCATTACTTTCTGGGCGACCGACTCACATACCCCGTAAGTAACCAACGCGACGCGATCCGCTGCTGAATCTTGCGCAGCTGTGTGCTCACCTTTTCCAGGAATACCGGCTGCATAGGGGCGGACATTTTCCGAGAATCAGTAGTATCTACTGATATCACACACTCCCTGACCTGTTGGGTAGTCAACGCAGATACAATCCTTCTCGGTTAAGGGCTAAAAACAGGAGCTCCCGTGTGTATGTTGTCCAAGTTAACAATACCACGGCCGTTGGAAGTCGCAAAGAGTAGGCGGTAAATACGCTGCCCTGGCAAACATATTGGGCAAGACAAGCTACCGACGGGTAGATACAGCTGGGGTTTACGGGATTTACCTAGAGTTAGCAAACCTTACTGCCTTCCCATGTCCGGCACACTGACCTTTGAGGTGCACAACTAAGCGTGACTCACAACCTTGGAAAGAGGAAAGAAGGAGGAGAAGAAGACTCCTGCCTAGCTAGGTTTGTGACTTTCTATACATTATCGGAAGGAAAGTGTTATTGTAGTTTTCCCTATTCCCCCACGTACGCATAACAGATGTGAATTAATACATAATGATATATTTCTTTACTTTAGACGAAACAAGAGATCCAGCTGCAAGAAATGAGATTTTATTTGCAGACGATGAGGGCGAACTGCAAAATTATATTCATAAGCTGAATTCGACATGCAGCAGATAGAATATGAATATAAATGCAACAAAAACTGATATAATGCAGATTAGCAGATCTCTTGGAACATTAAACATACTGATAAATAGTACAACTCTGGAACAAGTTTAAGAATTTAGATATCTAGGAAGGATGATTACAGAAGATGGCAAAATAGATGGTGTAAACGAAATCGGATGTCAAAAATTAAGTGGGCGTGTATATCAACCCTGCTGAAATATCCAAATATATCCATGTCCGCAAAAAGAAAGACAATAAACAGCAAATTAACACCAGTCCTAAACAACCAATGTCAAATTTGGACATTATCCAAATCACACTGACGCAAAATCACCACGTGCGAGATGAGAAGCTTAAGAACAGCTGCCAGCTTAACTATCTGAGATCCAGTAGGGAATAATATTATCAAACAAGGAGTAGGATCAACAAACACCGTGTGCCACTTATACTGAAATGCTGACGATCAAATGGTTCGACCATCTCGTTAGAATGCAACACCATCAACTGTTAACAGTAGCACCACATCAGAGATCTGATACGAGAGCAAGAGGACGTCCGAAAATAAAATGGATTGATGACTTCAAAGACATTCTACAATGACACCAAATGACATTATCCAGTGTCACCCACAGGGCGATGGAAAGTTTACTATTCCTCCCCACAAAGCATGACGACAAAAGTGGAATATGATGATGATGATGATGATGATAATAATGATGATGATGCTGATGATGATGATGATGATGATGATGATATATTTCTTTTGATTCTTACCAAAATGTTTAACGCCTTCGGAAATTGTCCACCTTTTCACTGTTACAGGGTTCTGTTAGGCAGGTAGGTGTAACATCTTTCGCAAACATGTATAATTTATCACACCGCATCCGGATACACCTGCCTTTTAAAAGTACACTATGGAATTGGGAATTACGTAAGTGGATTGCACAAATATCATGTTTCTGTTGTTTTGTTTTCCAAGTAACCGTATGCAGATGTTAACTAAATGTGTTGATAGTTTAAGCCATTGCTCATAATTAATCTTGATAAGCTTTGGATGTCTTGCAAGGACGACAAAAATAATAATACGATATTAGAAGTGACACTAAATAACTGTCTTTATATAGTGCATGCCATCTAGCGTTGATGGTCATGTTTGTTCAAAGCCTTCTGTCTCGGCTACTGCCTATCTTTTTATAGTCGATGTCGTTTGGCGTTGGTGATCATGTCTGTCCACGCCGTGTGTCTTGTGTGGCTGGCTAGAAAACATCTAGAAACGGAACAACAACATCTAGAAATATCGAGACTTTGTAGGCGAACATCTGACTAGGAAAGTGACTGCCACTTCGATCAAGGATAAACTGTATGTTTCGTAAATGACTTTTGTGTTAGCATTTTGGTGACGGCATTATGTAAAGTGAAATGTTTTTACATCTGTCCGAGGTTGTTATGTTGCGTGAACTGCATTTCGGAGAAACAATTGCGTGGCTGGCTAGAAAACATCTAGAAATGGAACAACAACATCTAGAAACATCGAGACTTTGTAAGTGAACACCTGCTTAGGAAAGTGACTGCCACTTCCATCAAGGATAAACTATATGTTTCGTAGAGGACTTTAGTGGTGACATTCTGGCGACGGCATTATGCCATGTCTGCTTGAGCGGGCTGTTGTTTGTCGAGACTCCTGTCATTTCCACTTTTCACATGGGGCAGTGAGGAACATTTTATGCGATTTTCACTGGCACAGGAACGGAGCATAATGGGGACGACCCGTTGCTGTGATGTTGGAACCGCGACTAACTAACTAACCACCAATCTTTTTATAGTCTATGCCATGTGGTTTTGATAATCATGTCTTCTCACAGCCAACTGTCTCGTGTATCTGATACTGATATTCCTATATGCCGTGATGTCAAACTGCCAAACATCATCTCTCTTGGTCTCCCACTGCCTCTCATACCATCCAACCTTCATGTCACGAGGACGCATTCCTGCTTTTCCCTTCTCATGACAGGCCTAAAGAATGTAGGTTGTCGTTTATTTATGTGAGTAATCTCTTGCAGGATTCTCCATCAGTCTGTCTCTCCGACCACAATGTTCTCGTCAAAGTTCTGATAAACCACACCTCCGCAGATTCCACATTATTCCTTATTTGTCTGCTAATTGTCCATAATTCTTTTCCATACATTAGAATTCGATCAATATTGCTTTTAAGAACTTTTTTATTTTTTCAACTCAATTGCCAAAGGTATACTACAAATAATATTATACGTCTTGTGAAATCCTATTATTGCTTGGGATATTCTACATCTTACTTCAACTAGACAATGGAAAGAAATGACTTTCGAATTAGAGAGCAGAATGGCTAAGATTTAAAAAAAAAAACGCCCGCCTCTAACCGGACAAGACATGGTACGATTTATGGTGTGTGTGGTATGTAAATTCCCAGCTGATTCTGGGGTCAAGGGTCATGCTTTGAAGAACAAACACACAAACCTAAGAGGATCCGTGTTTTCGTCGCTCACGTTTAAATCCCTTCGGCGTTTGGGCAATAAATAGGGTAGGCAGTGTGGTAGCTGTCTTGGCAAACTATCAACATTATTAGTAAACGCACCCAAAAAAATATTAACAGCATATAGAGAGATAATATATATACAGACCTACAAGCACTTGGAATCAACGACTAGCAAGAGAAGTTCAACCAGAGAGACGAAAGGAGACGGATTGTATCTGCAGCAAAGAACCACAATGGCTCGGAACGCTGAAGAAGAAGAAGAAGATATGTTATCTATGTGTGGTATACACATTTCTTGACCAAAAACCGGTGCTCGGAGTTGGAGCAATGTGCTGAGATTCAATCAATTAATCAATCAGGTGCCGTCTCCACAATGAAGGTTGGCTGCAATGGATCTCCAACACTGTCTGCCTCTCACCTTGATTGTACAACCTTTGTGTTATCTTTCCACTTGTGTCGTTAGCGGGGAGAATCACGTTGAATGAGAGAAACCTTTCCTTGTTAAAGTATCCTTGAACATTGGGATGCTTTACCAACTAACCACATAAATCGGATAACACATTAGACACCAGATAGAACAAAATATTAGATCACACATTAGACAACAGATACAAATAGATATTATATCAGACACTAGACAAGAGGTACAAGTAAATATTAGATCACAGAATAGAAAACAGACATAAATAGATATTAGATTTCACACTAGATAACAGAATTAAATAGATATTAGATATCACACTAGCCAACATATACAAATATTACATCATACACAGATAAATAACATATTAACTTTTATATTTATATAAATTGTAAATCATGACACACATACATTTTAATTCACTTAAGAGCCTTTAGCTGTTGCTAACTTACCCGTTTTCATCTAGGAAATCTCCAGAATTTGCGGCATATGGAATGTTAGATCTACAGTATGTATGAGTTGTTAAAGACAACACAGGACAGGTCATAAACGAAATGAAATATAAGATTGGGATTAAGCGAAATAAATTGGAGCGGAGCTGGCAAGTTTCTAACTTCATGTTGTACAGTGCAGTTCCCGTTCCTTACAATGGCAATTGTCTCTTCACTGAGAAGGAGTGGTCCTAATGATTTATTTCTAAGAGAATAAAAATCACTAATAGAACCGAGGCAGATGTGTCCAGAATAATCACAACAACATTGAGAACCACTAACATGAATGTAAATATGAATGTGATCCAGCGTTACGTTCCAACACGCTATATTTAAAGTTAGTTGCATGTCCTTTAGAGGACGTCGCAGTCAACCCCAGCATTTTTTGCTGCTGGTGATTTCTTGGCAAGTTTACGCTCAGCAGTTTCACATTGTTTTCAGAACGACTGGTATTCATACTAATTTATAAAAACCAACGCAAGGCTGTCTGCTGCCAAATCGTCAGCAGCTGTGTTCCGAACGCGATATGCGGGATTAAGAAATTCGTCCGTAACTCCTTTGCCACAAAGCCAGGCAATAAATGATTAGGGCGATGTAATCAGGCAGATTGTACGTGAAACTTCAAAGTACTGTTGGTAATCAAAGACATGACGATGTAAATAATTTTATGCGTGGTTTGAATGCTAAAGCACGATCGAATAACATGGGTTACGAATAGATCGATGTGAAGATACATACTTTGGGACATAAACGAAAATTGAGAATTATCCACCAGTTTACGAGCAGTGAATCAATCTGCAATAGGCAGAAGTGTTTTTCCATATTAAAACAACGTGGGTGTTGTCACGAGATCGCCATGAGTTAACCAGATAATGATAATACAGAAAGTTTGCTTAGTGCATATGTTCGAGGCCACAGGTTGTTTCAACAAATCCAGTAAATGTAAGTGCACGTGTTGACATCTGGTCGACGGATTGGGAACACTCGGTGGTGAGGGAGACGGGTCCCGGCATCGCTTTGACAGTTTGTCAACATTCGAATACAGATGGAACCCGTCGGATCCTGGTTGCAACCGGATGTCTGCCATCACAGGTCGGGCAGAGTTGACAGCGGCAGATGTGTAACGGAAGTGGGTGAGCTGAATCATACATCGCTTTGACAGTTTATAAACAGGTCGGAGTGGAAGCGGAAGTACTCAGCTCGGAAGAAAACAGTCCATCTGACAATTTATAGTTTCCGGACATAAAGAAGATTGGCAGCTTATTGGGGAAAACTGTTGTTGGGATCATACAGTAACTCGTTAGTTTGTTGGGGAATGTCAAAACAAGTGATGACAACTTTGACAGTGACTAAGCCAGGGAAAATGGATTCTTGACAATGGATGATATGTCCAAATAACACCTGTGTGGACAGGAAGAATACCGTCACGTGACCAATTTTAGGTTTTGCCAAAAACCATGATTGGAGATGGGGAGTTGAACTAAAACCGTGGATTATGATGGACGTGTTTGTGGGAGAGCTCTACAGTGTTAGATTAATTTAATATTAACTAGCATGTGTCGTTATGGCAAAGTGTAGTAGCCATCCCGGAATGAGGCGGTGTTGCCTAAGGTAGAACTTATTATAATTAGTTCTAATTAATATAGACTGTAGCCTTGTTAAAACTAAAGTGTGATGATTAGCACTGTTAGTGGAAAACTAGCTAGAGTAGGGAAGTGATACTTGGCTCTGTTAGTTGTAAAAAGATTAGTGAAGTGTTGATAAGCTTTACTAGTTGAGAATTGAGGGATGAGGGATAATTGGGATATCCCAGTAGGTGTCCCTAGTGGGCGGGGTTCCGCATTCTGTTTGTTGATTTATTTTTCTTGTCTTGGCCTGATGATAACCAATGGGTTGATTCATCTGTCCCTGACAGAGTAGGATCACTTTATTTTCTGAGCGAGGCCGATGGCCACTATCATATAATAGAGATCAGTGACGGGGAGGCTATCACCAGTTGTATGATTTATTTTACAGTTTTCCTCTGGTTGGAATGAAGAACCCGGACCCAAGGAAAAATCCGATCCCGGATAAATTATGATGTAGAGAGATGGGCCAGCAACATGTCGCAACGGAAGAAGCTGATACACATTGCTCGGTGGGAGCCTAATGGTATATGTATCCTACATGAGTGAATACCAATCGTTAACACACCTGAAGTGATGGATGTTCAGCCCATGTGGAACTAGATCAGTAGGAACTGATGTTCACATTAGATGAAACCAAACATTGAAGTGTAGTTGTTCCACGTATCAAGGAAATCAGAACTGTCAGATTATATCTAGTGAATAAAGCAAGCCATTGTTGCCTAAGATACATTTACAGTTTAAGAGTGAAAATACAGAACATTTCGCAAGAAGAAAACGATATGTTTCTGAGACAGTGTTCCATTATTTTTCTCTGTGCAGGAATTATGAGATCTTAGATTTCTATAAACTAATAGGAACCGTGGTGTTAGGAACAATAATAGTATTTTCCACGGATTATATATTTACATGGGATTCAGATCTCATGGTCATCAGAGCTCCTGGAGGAGGACATGTCTGGAGAGAAGGATACGACTTCGGTGAGGTCTATTGTACTGACTCGTGTGATGCCGTGTAATCCTTGCCATGATGTGTACACTATGAGCCTGAACTTTGAAGGCTGACATATACATTTATGTTATAATACACGACACACATTTTCTTCGCATACACGTCTCATATACGTTACACTTTTCTTTTAATAAATTAATCTTTATTAATTTTTAGAAGCAAGAGTTGTTGAGTATGTTGCGTTGGGGAAGTATGAGAGGGGGCATAGTACGACAGTAAGAGAGTGATAGGAAAAGGTGTCCACGGGCTGATGGAGTGTGTTGGACGGAAGCTGGTGGATTCTCCAGGATATTGATAAGGAAAAAAATATTATAATGTGGGTGTTGACTCTCCTCACTCCAGGGACGACACTTTAAAGGAGGACACGACATTATTGGGGGCTCGATAACGGAATCTTTGGACAGCGGGATCTCTCGTAAACGGAATTCTTGGACAGCGGGATCTCTCGATAACTAGATCTTTGGACAGTGGGATCTTCTGACAACGGGGTCTTTTGACACGGGATCCTTAGTTATAAGAGGGAGATATCATATTGAAGAATCCAGCTAGAGTGAATGTGGATGGGGGTTAGGACTAATATCTTACCTGTTCACACTTCACACGTCTGCATAGGTCTGTGGTCCTGATTCTACTCTTGTCACTGAGTGAATGTGCTGTATGGTAATATCTAGATTTATAGTACTTGTTCATATATCTGTATAGTAATTTACAGTTATATTGTACTCGCCCTGCTAGCTTACCTCTCTGTATAATGGCCACCCCTAAACTAACCACGTTAGAATTAAAGGCAAAGGGGGAAGAAATGGGATTGGCGGGTTATGCTCTAACGGATTAAATACAGGAAGTGGAGAGAGAGTATCGTCAAGCAGAACGGGAAGATCGAAAGGCCGAGTTGGAATTGAGAAGGATGGAGTTGGAACAAGAAGCTAAGAAATTGGAAGCTGAGCAAGCAGCTAAGAAATTGGAAGCTGAGCAAGCAGCTAAGAAATTTGAAGCTGAGCAAGCAGCTAGGAAATTGGAGGCTGAACAAGAAGCTCAGAAAAGGGAGCACGACTACCGGATGAGGGAACTAGAGTTGAAGAGTCAATCTAATGGAGAAACTGAGGGAGCAGTTGGAGGTTCCTCCATCCCAGGCTCAACACCAGTAGGTGGACATGGGTACCATGCTATGAAGTTTCCTTTAGCGGTCTACGAGGACAAAGAGAAGAGTGACCAGTACCTTCAACGCTTCGAGGCAATGTCTGTTGCTATGGGTCTGGAGCGTAACAAATGGAATCTCAAGCTATCCCAGGGTTTACGCGGGACCGGCTACGAAATTTATTCTCGCCTGCCACCAGGACATGCGAACAATTATGACGAATTAAAGACGGCTCTGTTGAAACGATTCGAGGTTACGTCACATACCTACCGGAAAAAATTTCGAGCAGCGAAACGAGAACCGGGGGAGTTGTTTGCCGCCTACAGTTTGCGTCTAAAATCTTATCTCCATAAGTGGATGGATTTGGCTGGGTTCGCACATGACTATGAGAGTCTGGAAGAGCTCATGGTGGTCGACCAGCTGAAGAAGCAAATGTCTAACCCTCTCAGGACGTTCCTGGGAGAACAAGGAGCGGAACGTATTGACCTCGTGACTAAATTAGCAGAACGGTTCGTCGAGGTACATGGGGAGGCAGGGGAAAACCTTTCCACCAACACCAAAAGTCAAGAGAAACATGACAAGAAGAAAGCCAAAAACTCAGGAACCAAAAAGTGGGAACCTTATGTGCAAAAATCAGAGGATAGTTCAGAGAAGAAGAAGGAGGGAAGCAAAAGCACTTCAAGCTCTACACCAAAACGACCGTGGTCGGAGAAATGGTGTTCAATTTGTAAGTCACCCTCTCACAATACGAGGGACTGCAAATCGAAGGCTAAGAACCCTCACTTCGTAGCATGTCAAGTGACTTCCAAGGAGGTTGTCACGGAAAATGCCAAGGTCAACAAGGAGGCTCGCCACCAGGAGAGCTCACTCAAGTCCGGCACTAGAAAATCTAGGACAGGGAACTGGTGCAACCACTGCAAGTCAAACACGCACAATGCTATTGACTGCAGGGGAAAGTCAGGAGACACTCAATTCGTCGTGTGCCCCGGGAAACCTAAGGTGGAGCCCACCGAACAGGTCGAGGCCGAGGAAGAGACTCCAGACCAGGAAAAACCACCTGTAGTGGAATTGGTAGAGGTTAACGGTCGTCAAGTGGTGTGTTTATACGACACAGGACTGGACGGGGAGGCCGTGATTTCTGCGGATCTGGTACATCCAGAACAATTCACAGGTGAGACATGGGAGATACAGCCTGCACAGAAGAGTGCTGTAGCCATGAAGTTGCCCATTGCTAATGTGGAGATTCGGTCAAGGTACGTCACCGGCACCATCAAGGCCGCTGTATTGACCGATCCCATTTTTCCAGTAATCCTAGGTTGCCGGTATGTCTTTCTGGGAATGCCCAGGGAGCCAATTCATATGGGAGCAATGCAGACTCGCTCTCAGACGAAAACGGAAGAGGCAGAAGCAATTGTGACTAACCCAATGCCGGGGGAGCTACGAACTGCCCAGAGTGAGGATGATACTTTACGTCCTTGCTACAGAAAGCTGCAGAAAAGTGCTGATCCACCAGGACGGGGGCAGTACTACATGAAGAATAGGATACTCTACAGGAGAGCAGGAAGGGTAGACAACCTATACGGTCAGTTGGTCGTCCCGAAAGCTCACCGGTCCCAGATTCTTCATATGGGGCATACCATCTCCTTTAGTGGACACATGGGTATTGCCGCCACCATGCAGCGGATTTCCTGCCATTACTATTGGCCGGGAATACCAGATGATGTGCGTCGGTATGTGAAGTCATGCCCTGAGTGCCAGAGGGTGGCACCGAAACACTGGACAGCACCGGTGGTGTTGGGTGAGATGCCCATCATGAACTCTCCTTTCGAGAGGGTAGCCATCGATATCGTGGGTCCACTTCCCAGGACTAGGAAGAGGAACATGTATATACTCACAATGGTGGATTGCTGTACAATGTGGGGTGAGGCCATACCGTTGACCACGATTGACTCCAAACGAGTGGCGGACGCACTGATGGAGGCCTTTACCAGATTAGGCTTTCCGGATCAAATTCTGACTGACAATGGATCTCAGTTTTGTGGAAAACACATGGAGGAGGTATTTAGGGTGTTTCACTCTAACCACATACATTGTCACAAAATGAAACCGTGTGTTTATCCGGTTGATTATTACAGAGGATTTTCTGATTACGCGGACGATCAGCCAGCGACATCTATTTTTACTAACTGGAAAAACACAGCGGATGTCAAAATCTCAGGACAATATTTGTAGCTGCACGTGTAAATCTCTAACGGATTTTGAAACATTTGGTGGTGATGGAGACAGCGCCGTGACAGTTTGTCAACATTTGAATACAAATGGAAGCAGTGGGGTCAGCCCATATACAAAATTGGTGGTGAGTGAGGAGGAAGTGAGTGCGCTGAATCAAATATCACCTTGACAAGTCATAAAACATATCCGAGGGACAACGGAAGTACTTAGCACGGAAGTGACAGTACATATGTCAATTCTTGGTTTCCGGAGCACCGAGAAGATTGACAGGGTTATTTGCAACTGTTGTTGGGGGTATACAGAAACTTGCTGGCTTGTTTTGAGAATCTAAACTATTGATGACAACTTTGACTGGACTAAAGCCAGGAAAATAGTTCTTGACTGGGGTAGTTTGCCATATAAACTCGAGTTGGGACCAGCTAGGGAGGACTTGAAATTATGCTTTAGTCAGAGTGCCAGGGCACGGCAGCGCCTAGTGGAAATAATATCTACCGTGTGTTAATTAGGGACTTAATTTTACACGTGCCTATAATGGCAGATGTAGATATGATTGATAGGACTGCAGGAGTGCCATTTAAGGTATAACCTATTATAATATATTCGTTATAATTACTTTAGGCAGTAGCCTTGTTAACTATAGTGTGATGATTAGCACTGTTAGTGGAAACTAGCTAGAGTAGGGAAGTGATACTTGGCTCGGTTAGCTAGAATAGATTAGTGAAGTGTTGATAAGCTTTACTAGTTGAGAATTGAGGGATAATAGGGATCTTCCCGTAGGTGTCCCTGGTGGGCGGGGTTCTGCATTCTGTTTGCTGATTTTTTCTTTGTCATAGCCTGATTCTGCTCTAGGTGGGTAGCTAATCTGCTCTATGACTAAGTCTAGTTAGCTAAAGATCATTAGGCAAGGTGATAGGCTTACACTCAGCCGAAGGGATCAGTGACTAGTACTATCACCAGATGTGTTGTTTCTATCCTAGGTTCCCTACCAGATCCAAGGAAACTCAACAAGTTTTGGGAAAGACTTAAAAAACCCATTCTGAAGAACACCAGTTCAAGAGTCAATAACGTTGCATACAGAAAGCAACTAAAAGCTAAAAGGACGTTGATTCACCACACATAGTGATGATTACAGATGCACCATACAGCATCAGACAGTAGTAACTACCGGAGAACAATCTAATAGTTACCTAGTGTTATATAATCTCGTGTAATAGAACACAAGACATTATACTTGAGGCTAGATAGACACGAGTGAGGATCCAGTACAGTAACAATTAACATTAATGACTGTGTACACACTGCAAAAGACTTGTGCAGTTTGTTTAGGAACATTAGGAACGGACATTGTGTAGAGTGCAACCGGTCCCTGATTAACTCTTAATACCACCGGTGTCTATTTCGGATGTTCATGAAATTGGATTACCAGAGGTCTACAGAGGCAAAGCATTATCCGGCAAGATGGTTCCGGCAACGGGTGAGACGTACTTGTTCTGACGTAACGTGCTGTGGTCTATCTTTGCTGTGATCAGCTGACTGAGTTGATGTCTGAGAGACAGAGTCTACACACTTTATAGAACAAGTCACACATTTTCTTCACATACACGTCTCATATACATTACACTTTTATGTTAATAAATTACTCTTTATTAATTTCTAGAAGCAAGAGTTGTTGAGTATGTTGCGTTGGGGAAGTATGAGAAGGGGGCATAGTACGACAGTGTGAGAGTGATAGGAAAAGGTGTCCATAGGCTGATGGAGTGTGTTGGACGGAAGCTGGTGGATTCTCCAGAATATTGAGGGAAAAAAAAATAATATTATAATGTGGGTGTCGGATCTCCTCACTCCAGGGACGACACTTTAAAGGAGGACACGACATTATTGGGAGCTCGTAAACGTGATCTTTGGACAGCGGGATCTCTCGTAAACGGGATCTTTGGACAGCGGGATCTCTCGTAAACGGGATCTTTGGACAGCGGGATCTTCCGTAAACGGAATCCTTGGACAGCGAGATCTCCTGCAAGCAGGAACGTTTGACAGTGGGATCTTCTGACAACGGGGTCTTTTGACACGGGATCCTTAGTTATAAGAGGGAGATATCATTTTGGAGAATCCAGCTAGAGTGAATGTGGATAGGGGTTAGGACTAATATCTTACCTGTTCACACTTCACACGTCTGCATAGGTCTGTGGTCCTGATTCTACTCTTGTCACTGAGTGAATGTGCTGTGTGTGGTAATATCTAGATTGATAGTACTTGTTCATATATCTGTATAGTAATTTGCAGTTATATTGTACTAGACCTGCTAGCTTACCTCTCTGTATAATGGCCACCCCTAAACTTAGCACCGCAGAATTAAAGGCAAGGGGGGAAGAAATGGGATTGGCTGGGTCTTCTCTAACGGATTACATACAGGAAGTGGAGAGAGAGTATCGTCAAGCGGAAAGGGAAGATCGAAAGGCCGAGTTGGAATTGAGAAGGATGGAATTGGAAGCTGAGCAAGCAGCTAGGAAATTGGAAGCTGAGCAAGCAGCTAGGAAATTTGAAGCTGAACAAGCAGCTAGGAAATTAGAAGCTGAACAGGAAGCACAGAAAAGGGAGCACGAGTACCGGATGAGGGAACTCGAGTTGAAGAGTCAATCTAATGGAGAAACTGAGGGAGCAGTTGGAGGTTCCTCCATCCCAGGATCAACACCAGTAGGTGGACATGGGTACCATGCTATGAAGTTTCCTTTAGCGGTCTACGAGGAGGACAAAGAGAAGATGGATCAATACCTTCAACGCTTCGAGGCTATGTCAGTTGCTATGGGTCTGGAGCGTAACAAATGGAATCTTAAGCTATCCCAGGGATTACGCGGGACGGGATACGAGGTTTATACTCGCCTGCCACCAGGACATGAGAACAATTATGATGAGTTAAAGACGGCTTTGCTTAAACGATTCGAGGTTACGTCACATACCTACCGGAAAAAATTTCGAGCAGCGAAACGAGAACCGGGAGAGTTGTTTGCCGCCTACAGTTTGCATCTTAAATCTTATCTCCATAAGTGGATGGATTTGGCTGGGTTTGCACATGACTATGAGAGTCTGGAAGAGCTCATGGTGGTCGACCAGCTGAAGAAGCAAATGTCTAAACCTCTCAGGACGTTCCTGGGAGAACAAGGAGCGGAACGTATTGACCTCGTGACTAAATTAGCAGAACGGTTCGTCGAGGTACATGGGGAGGCAGGGGAAAACCTTTCCACCAACACCAAAAGTCAAGAGAAACATGACAAGAAGAAAGCAAAAAACTCAGGAACCAAAAAGTGGGAACCTTATGTGCAAAAATCAGAGGATAATTCAGAGAAGAAGAAGGAGGGAAGCAAGAGCACTTCAAGCTCTACACCTAAACGACCGTGGTCGGAGAAGTGGTGTTCAATTTGTAAGTCACCCTCTCACAATACGAGGGACTGCAAATCGAAGGCTAAGAACCCTCACTTTGCAGCATGTCAAGTGACTTCCAAGGAGGTTGTCACGGAAAAGGCCAAGGTCAACAAGGAAGCTCGCCACCAGGAAAGCTCATTCAAGTCCGACAATAGAAAATCTAGGACAGGGAAATGGTGCAACGAATGTCAGTCAAACACGCACAATGCTATTGACTGCAAGGGAAAGTCAGGAGACACTCAATTCGTCGTGTGCTCAGGGAAACCTAAGGTGGAGCCCACCGAACAGGTCGAGGCCGAGGAAGAGACTCCAGACCAGGAAAAACCACCTGTAGTGGAATTGGTAGAGGTTAACGGTCGTCAAGTGGAGTGTTTATACGACACAGGACTGGACGGGGAGGCCGTGATTTCTGCGGATCTGGTACATCCAGAACAATTCACAGGTGAAACCTTGGATATACAGCCTGCACAGAAGAGTGCTGTAGTCATGAAGTTGCCCATTGCTAATGTGGAGATTCGGTCAAGGTACGTCACCGGCACCATCAAGGCCGCTGTATTGACCGATCCCATTTTTCCAGTCATCCTAGGTTGCCGGTATGTCTTTCTGGGAATGCCCAGGGAGCCAATCCATATGGGAGCAATGCAGACTCGCTCTCAGACGAAAACGGAAGAGGCAGACGCAATTGTGACTAACCCAATGCCGGGGGAGCTACGAACTGCCCAGAGTGAGGATGATACTTTACGTCCTTGCTACAAAAAGCTGCAGAAAAGTGCTGATCCACCAGGACGGGGGCAGTACTACATGAAGAATAGGATACTCTACAGGAGAGCAGGAAGGGGAGACAACCTATACGGTCAGTTGGTCGTCCCGAAAGCTCATCGGTCCCAGATTCTTCATATGGGGCATACCATCTCCTTTAGTGGACACATGGGTATTGCCGCCACCATGCAGCGGATTTCCTGCCACTACTATTGGCCGGGAATGACAGATGATGTGCGTCGGTATGTGAAGTCATGCCCTGAGTGCCAGAGGGTGGCACCGAAACACTGGACAGCACCGGTGATGTTGGGTGAGATGCCCATCATGAACTCTCCTTTCGAGAGGGTAGCCATCGATATCGTGGGTCCACTTCCCAGGACTAGGAAGAGGAACATGTATATACTTACAATGGTGGATTGCTGTACAATGTGGGGTGAGGCTATACCGTTGACCACGATTGACTCGAAAAGAGTGGCGGACGCACTGATGGAGGCCTTTACCAGATTAGGCTTTCCGGATCAAATTCTGACGGATAATGGATCTCAGTTTTGTGGAAAACTCATGGAGGAGGTATTTAGGGTGTTTCACTCTAACCACATACATACCAGCCCTTACCACCCTCAAGCCAATGGACAAGTAGAGCGTTTCAACGGCACGTTGATGACAATGCTCAGGAAATTAGCGCAGGAAAAACCTGATAGGTGGGATGAATATATCCCAGCAGCACTCTTTGCCTATCGGGAAGTTCCTCATGGCTCAACAGGACTACCACCCGCTACGTTGATGTTTGGTCGTCCAATCAAAGGACCGTTGGAAGCCATGTTGAGGAGTTGGACTGAAGAGGGGACGTCAGAAGAAGTGATCTCATCCTATCAATACGTGGAGGAACTGAAAGAAAAACTCCATAAGGGATGGACTCTGGCAAATCAAAACTTGAAAAAGGCCAGGAAAAGACATGCGGCTTACTACAACCGTAGGTCTAAAGAAAGATCTCTAGAGGTAGGAGATAAAGTCTTGTTGCTACTCCCAACGGGAAACAACAAACTGGAGATAGGTTGGCAAGGACCATTTCCCGTGGAAAGGGTGATATCCAGAACCAACTATCAGATCCGGATCCGGGGAAAGTCGAAGATTTTCCATATCAATCTCTTGCGGAAATACGAAGAGAGACCCGGAGACAAGGCAGCTCACCTCGTGGCAATGGCAGTTGCAGTGGAGACAGAAGTGGGAACCAGCGAGGGCAGGGAATATCCCTTAGTACACCAGGAAACCTATAGGGATGTACAAGTGAACCCTGATCTGACCTCCCAGGAGAGGGAAAGGATAACCCAGGTTCTCAAGTCTCATAAGGAGATACTGACTGATAAACCAGGACGAACGAGGTTGGTGGAGTTCGAGATGACTTTGACCACACAGGAGCCGGTTCGCCAAAAGGTTTACCCAGTGCCATTCTCTAAAGAAAAGGCCCTGGAGGAGGAAATACACAAATTGCTGGAGGATGACGTGATTGCACCATCCACATCCCCATACAATGCGGGGGTAGTTTTGTTACGCAAACCAAGTGGAGAACACAGGTTGTGTATAGATTACCGACTGCTGAACAGTCATACACAGTTTCAGGTGGAACCTTTGCCGAATCCAACTCAGTTATTCGCTAGGCTCCATAAGGCTCGGTACTTTTCAAAGGTGGATCTGAGTCGGGGGTACTATCAGATACCAGTCAAACCGGAGATTCGACCACTGTTAGCTTTCAGTACACCCAGTGGACACTACGAATTCAAGGTCATGCCCTTTGGACTCAGCAATGCACCTAGTGTGTTTACACGCATGATGAGGACTTTACTAGATCCGTTACAGGATCCGTCCATCATCTCATTCATGGATGATATTCTGATTTCCAGTGACAGCTTGGATGACCACTTACAATCCTTGGAGAGAGTGTTTAATAGACTCAAGGAAGCAGGGCTTACTGCTCGTCCAACCAAGTGCAGGATTGGTTACCAGACTCTGGAATTTCTAGGTCACACCATCACTCCAGGCCACATTGTCCCAGAAGAGAAGAACCTGGAGAAAATCAGAAATGCACCAAGGCCAAAAACGAAGAAGGATGTGCGATCGTTTCTCTCGTTGTGTGGGTTCTACCACAAATTTATCCCACATTTCACTGAACTGGGAGCTCCGTTGACGGAAACCTTGAAAAAGGGATTCCCGGATCAAATCATTTGGACACCAGAATGTGAGAATGCCTATAGTCAGTTAAAGGAGGCCTTGGTCAGCAAACCTGTATTACAGCTCCCTGACCTTTCCAAACCATTTGTGTTGAGAACAGATGCGAGTGCGATTGGAATTGGAGCCGCTTTGTTACAGGAAGGAAAAGACGATGCTTCGGTTTTGAAACCTGTGGCATACGCAAGTAAGAAACTTCTACAGGCGGAGAGGAATTATTCAACCGTCGAGAGAGAGTGCTTGTCCCTCGTATGGGCAGTGCAAAAATTTCAGCCATATTTGTATGGAGTTAAGTTTCGGGTCCAGTCAGATCATCAGCCCCTGATGTTCCTGGCTACTTCTCAGAAGCTCAACGCACGTTTGATGCGGTGGTCGTTGTTACTTCAACCGTATAATTTCACAGTAGAGTACATTCCTGGGAAGGAAAATGTTGGAGCGGATTTCTTGTCAAGACACCCAGCTCCTGAAGAAGAAGAATGAATCATCTGGATTAAACTCACGGTGGAGAAGAGTGAGATGGACTACTCTCTTAGGAGGGGGCCTATGTCACAAAATGAAACCGTGTGTTTATCCGGTTGATTATTACAGAGGATTTTCTGATTACGCGGACGATCAGCCAGCGACATCTATTTTTACTAACTGGAAAAACACAGCGGATGTCAAAATCTCAGGACAATATTTGTAGCTGCACGTGTAAATCTCTAACGGATTTTGAAACATTTGGTGGTGATGGAGACAGCGCCGTGACAGTTTGTCAACATTTGAATACAAATGGAAGCAGTGGGGTCAGCCCATATACAAAATTGGTGGTGAGTGAGGAGGAAGTGAGTGCGCTGAATCAAATATCACCTTGACAAGTCATAAAACATATCAGAGGGACAACGGAAGTACTTAGCACGGAAGTGACAGTACATATGTCAATTCTTGGTTTCCGGAGCACCGAGAAGATTGACGGGGTTATTTGCAACTGTTGTTGGGGGTATACAGAAACTTGCTGGCTTGTTTTGAGAATCTAAACTATTGATGACAACTTTGACTGGACTAAAGCCAGGAAAATAGTTCTTGACTGGGGTAGTTTGCCATATAAACTCGAGTTGGGACCAGCTAGGGAGGACTTGAAATTATGCTTTAGTCAGAGTGCCAGGGCACGGCAGCGCCTAGTGGAAATAATATCTACCGTGTGTTAATTAGGGACTTAATTTTACACGTGCCTATAATGGCAGATGTAGATATGATTGATAGGACTGCAGGAGTGCCATTTAAGGTATAACCTATTATAATATATTCGTTATAATTACTTTAGGCAGTAGCCTTGTTAACTATAGTGTGATGATTAGCACTGTTAGTGGAAACTAGCTAGAGTAGGGAAGTGATACTTGGCTCGGTTAGCTAGAATAGATTAGTGAAGTGTTGATAAGCTTTACTAGTTGAGAATTGAGGGATAATAGGGATCTTCCCGTAGGTGTCCCTGGTGGGCGGGGTTCTGCATTCTGTTTGCTGATTTTTTCTTTGTCATAGCCTGATTCTGCTCTAGGTGGGTAGCTAATCTGCTCTATGACTAAGTCTAGTTAGCTAAAGATCATTAGGCAAGGTGATAGGCTTACACTCAGCCGAAGGGATCAGTGACTAGTACTATCACCAGATGTGTTGTTTCTATCCTAGGTTCCCTACCAGATCCAAGGAAACTCAACAAGTTTTGGGAAAGACTTAAAAAACCCATTCTGAAGAACACCAGTTCAAGAGTCAATAACGTTGCATACAGAAAGCAACTAAAAGCTAAAAGGACGTTGATTCACCACACATAGTGATGATTACAGATGCACCATACAGCATCAGACAGTAGTAACTACCGGAGAACAATCTAATAGTTACCTAGTGTTATATAATCTCGTGTAATAGAACACAAGACATTATACTTGAGGCTAGATAGACACGAGTGAGGATCCAGTACAGTAACAATTAACATTAATGACTGTGTACACACTGCAAAAGACTTGTGCAGTTTGTTTAGGAACATTAGGAACGGACATTGTGTAGAGTGCAACCGGTCCCTGATTAACTCTTAATACCACCGGTGTCTATTTCGGATGTTCATGAAATTGGATTACCAGAGGTCTACAGAGGCAAAGCATTATCCGGCAAGATGGTTCCGGCAACGGGTGAGACGTACTTGTTCTGACGTAACGTGCTGTGGTCTATCTTTGCTGTGATCAGCTGACTGAGTTGATGTCTGAGAGACAGAGTCTACACACTTTATAGAACAAGTCACACATTTTCTTCACATACACGTCTCATATACATTACACTTTTATGTTAATAAATTACTCTTTATTAATTTCTAGAAGCAAGAGTTGTTGAGTATGTTGCGTTGGGGAAGTATGAGAAGGGGGCATAGTACGACAGTGTGAGAGTGATAGGAAAAGGTGTCCATAGGCTGATGGAGTGTGTTGGACGGAAGCTGGTGGATTCTCCAGAATATTGAGGGGGAAAAAAAATAATATTATAATGTGGGTGTCGGATCTCCTCACTCCAGGGACGACACTTTAAAGGAGGACACGACATACATACCAGCCGTTACCACCCTCAAGCCAATGGACAAGTAGAGCGTTTCAACGGCACGTTGATGACAATGCTCAGGAAACTAGCGCAGGAAAAACCTGATAGGTGGGAGGAATATATCCCAGCAGCACTCTTTGCCTATCGGGAAGTTCCTCATGGCTCAACAGGATTACCACCCGCTACGTTGCTGTTTGGTCGTCCAATCAAAGGACCGTTGGAAGCCATGTTGAGGAGTTGGATTGAAGAGGGGACGTCAGAAGAAGTGATCTCATCCTATAAATACGTGGAGGAACTGAAAGAAAAACTCCACAAGGGATGGACTCTGGCAAATCAAAACTTGAAAAAGGCCAGGAAAAGACATGCGGCTTACTACAGCCGTAGGTCTAAAGAAAGATCTCTAGAGGTGGGAGACAAAGTCTTGTTGCTACTCCCAACGGGAAACAACAAACTGGAGATAGGTTGGCAAGGACCATTTCCCGTGGAAATGGTGATATCCAAAACCAACTATCAGATCCGGATCCGGGGAAAGTCGAAGATTTTCCATATCAATCTCTTGCGGAAATACGAAGAGAGACCCGGAGACAAGGCAGCTCACCTCATGGCAATGGCAGTTGCAGTGGAGACTGAAGTGGGAACCAGCGAGGGCAGGGAATATCCCTTGGTACACCAGGAAACCTATAGAGATGTGCAAGTGAACCCTGATCTGACCTCCCAGGAGAGGGAAAGGATAACCCAGGTTCTCAAGTCTCATAAGGAGATACTGACTGATAAACCAGGACGAACGAGGTTGGTGGAGTTCGAGATGACTTTGACCACACAGGAGCCGGTTCGCCAAAAGGTTTACCCAGTGCCATTCTCTAAAGAAAAGGCCCTGGAGGAGGAAATACACAAATTGCTGGAGGATGACGTGATTGCACCATCCACATCCCCATACAATGCGGGGGTAGTTTTGTTACGCAAACCAAGTGGAGAACACAGGTTGTGTATAGATTACCGACTGCTGAACAGTCATACACAGTTTCAGGTGGAACCTTTGCCGAATCCAACTCAGTTATTCGCTAGGCTCCATAAGGCTCGGTACTTTTCAAAGGTGGATCTGAGTCGGGGGTACTATCAGATACCAGTCAAACCGGAGATTCGACCACTGTTAGCTTTCAGTACACCCAGTGGACACTACGAATTCAAGGTCATGCCCTTTGGACTCAGCAATGCACCTAGTGTGTTTACACGCATGATGAGGACTTTACTAGATCCGTTACAGGATCCGTCCATCATCTCATTCATGGATGATATTCTGATTTCCAGTGACAGCTTGGATGACCACTTACAATCCTTGGAGAGAGTGTTTAATAGACTCAAGGAAGCAGGGCTTACTGCTCGTCCAACCAAGTGCAGGATTGGTTACCAGACTCTGGAATTTCTAGGTCACACCATCACTCCAGGCCACATTGTCCCAGAAGAGAAGAACCTGGAGAAAATCAGAAATGCACCAAGGCCAAAAACGAAGAAGGATGTGCGATCGTTTCTCTCGTTGTGTGGGTTCTACCACAAATTTATCCCACATTTCACTGAACTGGGAGCTCCGTTGACGGAAACCTTGAAAAAGGGATTCCCGGATCAAATCATTTGGACACCAGAATGTGAGAATGCCTATAGTCAGTTAAAGGAGGCCTTGGTCAGCAAACCTGTATTACAGCTCCCTGACCTTTCCAAACCATTTGTGTTGAGAACAGATGCGAGTGCGATTGGAATTGGAGCCGCTTTGTTACAGGAAGGAAAAGACGATGCTTCGGTTTTGAAACCTGTGGCATACGCAAGTAAGAAACTTCTACAGGCGGAGAGGAATTATTCAACCGTCGAGAGAGAGTGCTTGTCCCTCGTATGGGCAGTGCAAAAATTTCAGCCATATTTGTATGGAGTTAAGTTTCGGGTCCAGTCAGATCATCAGCCCCTGATGTTCCTGGCTACTTCTCAGAAGCTCAACGCACGTTTGATGCGGTGGTCGTTGTTACTTCAACCGTATAATTTCACAGTAGAGTACATTCCTGGGAAGGAAAATGTTGGAGCGGATTTCTTGTCAAGACACCCAGCTCCTGAAGAAGAAGAATGAATCATCTGGATTAAACTCACGGTGGAGAAGAGTGAGATGGACTACTCTCTTAGGAGGGGGCCTATGTCACAAAATGAAACCGTGTGTTTATCCGGTTGATTATTACAGAGGATTTTCTGATTACGCGGACGATCAGCCAGCGACATCTATTTTTACTAACTGGAAAAACACAGCGGATGTCAAAATCTCAGGACAATATTTGTAGCTGCACGTGTAAATCTCTAACGGATTTTGAAACATTTGGTGGTGATGGAGACAGCGCCGTGACAGTTTGTCAACATTTGAATACAAATGGAAGCAGTGGGGTCAGCCCATATACAAAATTGGTGGTGAGTGAGGAGGAAGTGAGTGCGCTGAATCAAATATCACCTTGACAAGTCATAAAACATATCAGAGGGACAACGGAAGTACTTAGCACGGAAGTGACAGTACATATGTCAATTCTTGGTTTCCGGAGCACCGAGAAGATTGACGGGGTTATTTGCAACTGTTGTTGGGGGTATACAGAAACTTGCTGGCTTGTTTTGAGAATCTAAACTATTGATGACAACTTTGACTGGACTAAAGCCAGGAAAATAGTTCTTGACTGGGGTAGTTTGCCATATAAACTCGAGTTGGGACCAGCTAGGGAGGACTTGAAATTATGCTTTAGTCAGAGTGCCAGGGCACGGCAGCGCCTAGTGGAAATAATATCTACCGTGTGTTAATTAGGGACTTAATTTTACACGTGCCTATAATGGCAGATGTAGATATGATTGATAGGACTGCAGGAGTGCCATTTAAGGTATAACCTATTATAATATATTCGTTATAATTACTTTAGGCAGTAGCCTTGTTAACTATAGTGTGATGATTAGCACTGTTAGTGGAAACTAGCTAGAGTAGGGAAGTGATACTTGGCTCGGTTAGCTAGAATAGATTAGTGAAGTGTTGATAAGCTTTACTAGTTGAGAATTGAGGGATAATAGGGATCTTCCCGTAGGTGTCCCTGGTGGGCGGGGTTCTGCATTCTGTTTGCTGATTTTTTCTTTGTCATAGCCTGATTCTGCTCTAGGTGGGTAGCTAATCTGCTCTATGACTAAGTCTAGTTAGCTAAAGATCATTAGGCAAGGTGATAGGCTTACACTCAGCCGAAGGGATCAGTGACTAGTACTATCACCAGATGTGTTGTTTCTATCCTAGGTTCCCTACCAGATCCAAGGAAACTCAACAAGTTTTGGGAAAGACTTAAAAAACCCATTCTGAAGAACACCAGTTCAAGAGTCAATAACGTTGCATACAGAAAGCAACTAAAAGCTAAAAGGACGTTGATTCACCACACATAGTGATGATTACAGATGCACCATACAGCATCAGACAGTAGTAACTACCGGAGAACAATCTAATAGTTACCTAGTGTTATATAATCTCGTGTAATAGAACACAAGACATTATACTTGAGGCTAGATAGACACGAGTGAGGATCCAGTACAGTAACAATTAACATTAATGACTGTGTACACACTGCAAAAGACTTGTGCAGTTTGTTTAGGAACATTAGGAACGGACATTGTGTAGAGTGCAACCGGTCCCTGATTAACTCTTAATACCACCGGTGTCTATTTCGGATGTTCATGAAATTGGATTACCAGAGGTCTACAGAGGCAAAGCATTATCCGGCAAGATGGTTCCGGCAACGGGTGAGACGTACTTGTTCTGACGTAACGTGCTGTGGTCTATCTTTGCTGTGATCAGCTGACTGAGTTGATGTCTGAGAGACAGAGTCTACACACTTTATAGAACAAGTCACACATTTTCTTCACATACACGTCTCATATACATTACACTTTTATGTTAATAAATTACTCTTTATTAATTTCTAGAAGCAAGAGTTGTTGAGTATGTTGCGTTGGGGAAGTATGAGAAGGGGGCATAGTACGACAGTGTGAGAGTGATAGGAAAAGGTGTCCATAGGCTGATGGAGTGTGTTGGACGGAAGCTGGTGGATTCTCCAGAATATTGAGGGGGAAAAAAAATAATATTATAATGTGGGTGTCGGATCTCCTCACTCCAGGGACGACACTTTAAAGGAGGACACGACATACATACCAGCCGTTACCACCCTCAAGCCAATGGACAAGTAGAGCGTTTCAACGGCACGTTGATGACAATGCTCAGGAAACTAGCGCAGGAAAAACCTGATAGGTGGGAGGAATATATCCCAGCAGCACTCTTTGCCTATCGGGAAGTTCCTCATGGCTCAACAGGATTACCACCCGCTACGTTGCTGTTTGGTCGTCCAATCAAAGGACCGTTGGAAGCCATGTTGAGGAGTTGGATTGAAGAGGGGACGTCAGAAGAAGTGATCTCATCCTATAAATACGTGGAGGAACTGAAAGAAAAACTCCACAAGGGATGGACTCTGGCAAATCAAAACTTGAAAAAGGCCAGGAAAAGACATGCGGCTTACTACAGCCGTAGGTCTAAAGAAAGATCTCTAGAGGTGGGAGACAAAGTCTTGTTGCTACTCCCAACGGGAAACTACAAACTGGAGATAGGTTGGCAAGGACCATTTCCCGTGGAAATGGTGATATCCAAAACCAACTATCAGATCCGGATCCGGGGAAAGTCGAAGATTTTCCATATCAATCTCTTGCGGAAATACGAAGAGAGACCCGGAGACAAGGCAGCTCACCTCATGGCAATGGCAGTTGCAGTGGAGACTGAAGTGGGAACCAGCGAGGGCAGGGAATATCCCTTGGTACACCAGGAAACCTATAGAGATGTGCAAGTGAACCCTGATCTGACCTCCCAGGAGAGGGAAAGGATAACCCAGGTTCTCAAGTCTCAGCAGGAGATACTGACTGATAAACCAGTACGAACGAGGTTGGTGGAGTTCGAGATGACTTTGACCATACAGGAGCCGGTTCGTCAAAAGGTTTACCCAGTGCCATTCTCTAAAGAAAAGGCCCTGGAGGAAGAAATACAGAAACTGCTGGAGGATGACGTGATTGCACCATCCACATCCCCATACAATGCAGGGGTAGTTTTGTTACGGAAACCAAGTGGAGAACACCGGTTGTGTATAGACTACCGACTTCTGAACAGTCATACACAATTTCAGGTGGAACCTTTGCCGAATCCAACTCAGTTATTCGCTAGGCTCCACTAGGCTCGGTGCTTTTCAAAGGTGGATCTGAGTCGGGGGTACTATCAGATACCAGTCAAACCGGAGATTCGACCACTGTTGGTTTTCAGTACACCCAGTGGACACTACGAATTCAAGGTCATTCCCTTTGGACTCAGCAATGCACCTAGTGTGTTTACACGCATGATGAGGACTTTACTTGATCCTTTGCAGGATCCGTCCATCATCTCATTCATGGATGATATTCTGATTTCCAGTGACAGTTTGGATGACCACTTGCAATCCTTTGAGAGAGTGTTTAATAGACTCAAGGAAGCGGGGCTTACCGCTCGTCCAACCAAGTGCATGATTGGTTACCAGACTCTGGAATTTCTAGGTCACACCATCACTCCAGGACACATTGTCCCAGAAGAGAAGAACCTGGAGAAAATCAGAAATGCACCAAGGCCAAAAACGAAGAAGGATGTGCGATCTTTTCTCTCGTTGTATGGGTTCTACCACAAATTTATCCCACATTTCACTGAACTGGGAGCTCCATTGACGGAAACCTTGAAAAAGGGATTCCCGGACCAAATCATTTGGACACCAGAATGTGAGAATGCCTATAGTCAGTTAAAGGAGGCCTTGGTCAGCAAACCTGTATTACAGCTCCCTGACCTTTCCAAACCATTTGTGTTGAGAACGGATGCGAGTGCGATTGGAATTGGGGCAGTTTTGTTACAGGAAGGAATAGACGATGCTGCGGTTTTGAAACCTGTGGCATACGCAAGCAAGAAACTTCTACCGGCGGAGAGGAATTTTTCAACCGTCGAGAGAGAGAGTGCTTGTCCCTCGTATGGGCAGTGCAAAAATTCCAGCCATATTTGTATGGAGTTAAGTTTCGAGTCCAGTCGGATCATCAACCCCTGATGTTCCTGGCTACTTCTCAGAAGCTCAACGAGCGTTTGATGCGGTGGTCGTTGCTACTTCAACCTTACAATTTCACAGTGGAGTACATTCCTGAGAAGGAAAATGTTGGAGCGGACTTCTTGTCAAGACACCCAGCTCCTGAAGAAGAAGAATGAATCATCTGGATTAAACTCACGGTGGAGAAGAGTGAGATGGACTACTCTCTTAAGAGGGGGCCTATGTCACGAGATCGCCATGAGTTAACCAGATAATGATAATACAGAAAGTTTGCTTAGTGCATATGTTCGAGGCCACAGGTTGTTTCAACAAATCCAGTAAATGTAACTGCACGTGTTGACATCTGGTCGACGGATTGGGAACACTCGGTGGTGAGGGAGACGGTCCCGGCATCGCTTTGACAGTTTGTCAACATTCGAATACAGATGGAACCCGTCGGATCCTGGTTGCAACCGGATGTCTGCCATCACAGGTCGGGCAGAGTTGACAGCGGCAGATGTGTAACGGAAGTGGGTGAGCTGAATCATACATCGCTTTGACAGTTTATAAACAGGTCGGAGTGGAAGCGGAAGTACTCAGCTCGGAAGAAAACAGTCCCTCTGTAAATTTATAGTTTCCGGACATAAAGAAGATTGGCAGCTTATTGGGGAAAACTGTTGTTGGGATCATACAGTAACTCGTTAGTTTGTTGGGGAATGTCAAAACAAGTGATGACAACTTTGACAGTGACTAAGCCAGGGAAAATGGATTCTTGACAATGGATGATATGTCCAAATAACACCTGTGTGGACAGGAAGAATACCGTCACGTGACCAATTTTAGGTTTTGCCAAAAACCATGATTGGAGATGGGGAGTTGAACTAAAACCGTGGATTATGATGGACGTGTTTGTGGGAGAGCTCTACAGTGTTAGATTAATTTAATATTAACTAGCATGTGTCGTTATGGCAAAGTGTAGTAGCCATCCCGGAATGAGGCGGTGTTGCCTAAGGTAGAACTTATTATAATTAGTTCTAATTAATATAGGCTGTAGCCTTGTTAAAACTAAAGTGTGATGATTAGCACTGTTAGTGGAAAACTAGCTAGAGTAGGGAAGTGATACTTGGCTCTCTTAGTTGTAAATAGATTAGTGAAGTGTTGATAAGATTTACTAGTTGAGAATTGAGGGATGAGGGATAATTGGGATATTCCAGTAGGTGTCCCTGGTGGGCGGGGTTCCGCATTCTGTTTGTTGATTTATTTTTCTTGTCTTGGCCTGATGATAACCAATGGGTTGATTCATCTGTCCCTGACAGAGTAGGATCACTTTATTTTCTGAGCGAGGCCGATGGCCACGATCATATAATAGAGATCAGTGACGGGGAGGCTATCACCAGTTGTATGATTTATTTTACAGGTTTCCTCTGGTTGGAATGAAGAACCCGGACCCAAGGAAAAATCCGATCCCGGATAAATTATGATGTAGAGAGATGGGCCAGCAACTGTCGCAACGGAAGAAGCTGATACACATTGCTCGGTGGGAGCCTAATGGTATATGTATCCTACATGAGTGAATACCAATCGTTAACACACCTGAAGTGATGGATGTTCAGCCCATGTGGAACTAGATCAGTAGGAACTGATGTTCACATTAGATGAAACCAAACATTGAAGTGTAGTTGTTCCACGTATCAAGGAAATCAGAACTGTCAGACTATATCTAGTGAATAAAGCAAGCCATTTTTGCCTAAGATACATATACTGTTTAAGAATGAAAATACAGAACATTTCGCAAGAAGAAAACGATATGTTTCTGAGACAGTGTTCCATTAGTTTTCTCTGTGCAGGAATTATGAGATCTTAGATTTCTATAAACTAATAGGAACCGTGGTGTTAGGAACAATAATAGTATTTTCCACGGATTATATATTTACATGGGATTCAGATCTCATGGTCATCAGAGCTCCTGGAGGAGGACATGTCTGGAGAGAAGGCTACGACTTCGGTAAGGTCTATTGTACTAACTCGTGTGATGTCGTGTAATCCTTGCCATGATGTGTACACTATGATCCTGAACTTTGAAGGCTGACATATACATTTATGTTATAATACACGACACACATTTTCTTCGCATACACGTCTCATATACGTTACACTTTTCTTTTAATAAATTAATCTTTATTAATTTTTAGAAGCAAGAGTTGTTGAGTATGTTGCGTTGGGGAAGTATGAGAGGGGGCATAGTACGACAGTGAGAGAGTGATAGGAAAAGGTGTCCACGGGCTGATGGAGTGTGTTGGACGGAAGCTGGTGGATTCTCCAGGATATTGATAAGGAAAAAAATATTATAATGTGGGTGTTGACTCTCCTCACTCCAGGGACGACACTTTAAAGGAGGACACGACAGGTGTAACATACCACAGTACAGCGCATCACGTTGCTCATATCTGTATTCATAAGAAATGTAGATAATCTCAACATGTCCTAGCGACAAAGCATAAATCAGATATATTATATATTGATACACAATAGTTATAAGACTGCTGCAAGCTTATCAAATTAGTTGTCATTGGCAGTCTGTAGTGGTGATGTGAAAGTTGCAATCTTCGCGTAAGCCAACGATTATTCTGATAATGTCATTAAGTTACAATTAATTTACAGGGATACCGAGACAGAAAGGCTGATAAAATGCATTCCCCATCCCTTACAAAATAAATCCAGAAAATAAACTAGAGAATTTATCCCGCTTAACTTGTTAAAGTTAGTTGCATATCCTTTACAGCACGTTGCTGTCAACACCAGCATTTTTGTATGCTGTTGTGATAGCTTGGCAAGTTTACGTTCAGTAATTTGCTATTTTTCTCTGAACGAACGGCACTCATACCATTTCGTTAACAAAAAAAAAAAACTCGGTCTGCTGCCATATCGCGCGCAGCTGTGTTTCGAACGCGGGTATGCGGGATCACGAACTGCATCCGTAACTTCCTTGGCAATGGAGCCAGCCCTTTATTTGTGTCATTATCATTTTGAAGGGTCTCGTCTCATGAACTCAAGTGCTGTCTATTATCCCCAAGTCTAAAGCAACAGTCCACAATCAAATCAAGGAATTCTGGCTCCACGACTTGCTCTGAATAAACCTTAAACGACTGTCGACGGAGCAATCCGTCACAAAGAATGAAATAGACTTACATCAGGCGCAAGCGAAAAGCAACCAAATAGAAAGATGAATGTGGGATGCCGATTTAATGTTTAAAAAAATGTATTTTCAACGTGCGCGCTTAGGAGAGCTTCGGTAACGCCGGAAGACAAACTATATTTTCGTGGCAGGTAACTTAAATAAATGTCACTTCTGCCGTTAGCATCGGAGAAGAAACTGAGACAAGAGGATGTAATGTAAACCGCCAGTATCGATTTTGTGATTGTTTCGCTATCTTGAGATAACTTTCTAGAAGACAGTCCACATTTTGTAGACACAACATGTGAAGATGACAGCTGGAGTATAGCGTGGGTAACGATCAAGTTGGAGGGGAGGACAGCAGGCGGGGGATGAAGAGGGAAAAGATGGAGACAAGTCAGTATGCCAATATATATATATATATATATATATATATATATATATATATATATATATATATATATATATATATATATATATATATATATATAAAGCTTAGGTAATGGTCGTTGCGCGAGCTCCATGGCCAAGTCGTAATTGTCGCAGATAGAAATCTGGCATACCCGCGTTCGAAAAACACATGTGGGAGATTTGGCAGCAGACCGTCTTGCGTTGATTTTCATAAAATGGCATTGGTGGCGATCGTTCAGAAAGCAATGGCACACTACTGAACGTAAACAACTTCCCAAGAAATATTTCTTTCTTTTTTTCTTTTTCTTTTTTCATATCCTTTACAGGACATTGCAGTAAACACCAGCATTTTCCAGCGTTTGTTGATGTCTTATCAAGTTTTACGTTCAGTAGTTTGCCATTGCTTTCTGAACGACCGGCTTACACACCTCAGTATGTAACCAGAGCGACGCGACGCGATCCGCTGCCGAAGTTCGCGCAGCTGTGTTTCGTACATGAGTATACTGCGTGAGTACGTGAGTATACGTGAGGGGGCTGCGTGGTCTCGAGGTATGGTGTCCGCCTCGAGTGCTGGAGGTCCCGGGTTCCAGCCCCGGTGAGGACCGGGATTTTTTCACGTGGACTTCTAGTAAAAATTTCCCCTGGTCTCTGGGTAGTGAGATCGGACGCCCGTGTGTATTGTTGCGCACGTAAAAAATCCCTTGGCAGTTGCAAATCGAAAAAGAGTAGCCTAACGGTGCTGCCCGGGCAACATTTCGTGTTAAAAATCTACCCAAAATATTTCAGGATCCTCGGCCGTGCTACGGAGTTCGTGCACTGAGCTGAGTTTCTCCAGACTCAGGTTTGAGTTAGGAGAAGAACGGAGCACTTATGTGTAGCACCCGTGTGCCGTGATGTTGATCCGTCGACTAAACTAAACTAAACGTGAGTATACTGGATTACGAAAAGCGTCCTTAATCCTGTCGCCAGGGAAACCGGCTAGAAATCATCAACAGTAAAATATGCTGGTGTTGATTGCCACGTCCTGTAAAGGATATGCAACTAACATAACAAGTGATCATTGCAGATATTATAAAATTGCTCATGAAAACAGTAACAAAAATACAAATAACATATCAATAGAAAATGAATAGCATATATCATAAAATAGCATATATCATTATAAAACAACAAAAGAGGCGGAATAGAGAAATTATCATATATGGGGAAAATAAGTGGCAATAGAAAGAGGCCGCAATTGAAAGATGTATGTGAGACGTTTACATTTCATCTCGCAAGATTTGCTGAAGTGTGATTTGGATAATGTCAGATATGAATGAGCTACTTTATGACAGTAGACGGTACTACCTGCTTTCTGTTAGCGACGAATTTTGGGCGGCACTCACCAAACCCGATACCCCACATTGTGCCAACGGCTTCGGGCGGAGGAGTGCAATTGTGAGGGTACAAGTTTTCCCCTAGTGCGAGGAAATTCATCCGAAAGACTAAATGCCATGGCAGGGCAGACCAGGCCCCAAGCCTTGGTTAGCAACTGGTCTAGGATGGAAGCTCTGACAGGCAGACAGTTAGTGTATTGCTATGCTGATCCGGCAGCTTCTGCAGCTTGTCTAGTTCCAGACATATTGGTGTTACCTTTCCTCTGGAGTGAACTAGGCAGGCCGAGAGAGGGATCATGCTGCATATGCAAAACATGGTCTCTAAATTCAGACTTTGTGCTATGGAGAGGTATAACTCCATTTTACAAATTGTCGTTTGTCAAGACCACAAGGTGACAGTCAGATTTGTATAATGTCCAAGTTTGACATTGGTAGAATAGGGTTGGTGTGAACATTGTATAATGTCCAAGTTTGACATTGGTAGAATAGGGTTGGTGTGAACATTGTATAATGTCCAAGGTTGACACTGGTAGAATAGGGTTGGTGTGAGCATGCTATTTATTACCTGTCGTTTTTCGGACATAAGTATATTTGGATGTTTATGTGTGGGTGATATGTAAGCACACTTATTTTTTATATATTATTTCAATTTCGCTTACACTCAAGAAATAAATGAGCGTAGACCCCGAGGTAGACGAAGAAGACGGTGGAGAGATAATATACATACAGAGACCTACAAGCACTTGGAATCAGCGACTGGCAAGAGAAGGTCAACCAGAGAGACGAATGGAGACGGCTTGTATCTGCAGCAAAGAACCTCAATGGCTCGGAATGCTGAAGAAGAAGAAGAAGAAGAAGAAGAAGAAGAAGAAGAAGAAGAAGAAGAAGAAGAAGAAGAAGAAGAAGAAGAAGAAGAAGAAGAAGAAGAAGAAGAAGAAGAAGAAGAAGAAGACGAAGAAGAAGAAGAAGAAGAAGAAGAAAAAGAAGAAGAAGAAGAAGAAGAAGAAGAAGAAGAAGAAGAAGAAGAAGAAGAAGAAGAAGAAGAAGAAGAAGAAGATTCCAATTTCACTGTCTGTTCTCTCATCTTCTGTGATCATACTTTCTATAATATTTAAATTCTTTAGCTTGCTAGAGAAGTAAGAATATATTTCATCATAATATCAGATGAGATAGATGATTGAAGAGTCATGACAGTCGATGTTGCTCTTGACCAAGCACCCGAAGAAGAACAAGAACAAGAAGATTATATTCTGCTTTAAAATGTTATCTGTCCTTTACAGTAGCGTGCGATCAACTCCCATGTTGATTCTATAGGTAATTTTCAGTTCAGTAGTTTACCATCGCTTCTGAACATTACCCCACCATCAGTCTCTTAACCTTTCGGTGGCCCTGATCTCTATATTAAGCGTTAAAGTTAGTTGCATATCCTTTACAGGACGTTGCAGTCAACACCAGCATTTCTGTTGTTGCTGATGTCTTGGTAAGTTTTACGTTCAGTAGTTTGCCATTGCTCTCCGAACGATCGGCATCCATACCATTTCGTAAAACACTAACGCAACCCGGCATGCTGTCAAATTGCGCGCAGCTGTGTTTCGAACGCGATATTAAGCGTGCATATGTTAAAATAATTCTTAGTAATATCACTAATTGGGTAATGGCACGCGGACGCGATTCGCGAGCCTGCTTACCTGCGTTCGAAACACAGCTGCGACCGATTTGGCAGCAGAACGCGTCGCGCCGGGTGTTAACGTGTTGGTATTGTAGCCGGTCGTTCAGAAATCAATGGCAAACTACTGGACGTAAAACTTGCCAAGACATCAACAACAGCAGTAAAATTCTGGTGTTGACAGCGATGTCCTGTAAATTCGATATGCAATACAACAACAACAGCAACAACAACAACAACAACAACAACAACAACAACAACAACAAAATATCACTAGCAGGTTGAGGTCATTGAAATAATATCACAAAAATATTCACATGCAGATATCGTCAAGTTTACCAGTAAAACAAAGATGTAGAGAAGTTAGCAGCATTCATCCTTTGTGGCAACACATTTGTCGCATACTAAATCACATTCTTGTCTCTATTCGTTGGAAACAGTTCGATTCCTGGACGCTACTGACTTAAAATAAGAGTAATCAAAACACAGCAGTCTCCCCAAGTCAAGAAAGATGAAGACCCGGTCGCAGATATTTAAAAAACAGATTAGAAATTACTTGAGAAAATAGAGAACTATCTATTATCTTCCAGGACAACGGGCATTCATATGCCAATTATAACAGTCCATATATAATATATTGATTGTATTTTTAGAAAAACATGGAATTTCCTCTTCAATATTTGCGCGTAAATGTACTCTGTGAGATATGGGATTGTTTACATTGCATGTGTGACGTATTTGTTGTTGTCTCGGGATATTGAGACAAGACGATGCAGCCAGCACGCGGACATGTTAAACAGGGCGGAATGAACGCTGGGCAAATATATCCAAGGATTATTTTCAGACATTGAAACGCTAATGAATAAAGATGAATACAAATGATGTAATCTAAATCTTTTAAGATGATTAACTTGATATCGCCGGAATGTAAAATGTCATAGTTTGATCGGCAAATTGTTCGGATGTATGCAATCGCTTTGTTTACCTTGTGGCTGTTCTTTGTCAGCTTTTGTCGAAGCGGGCCATCTGTCAGTTCTAGTGTAGGTATCAACGTGGAAGTACAAACAGATCAGTCGATGAGTTGAAGCATCTATACTACCGAGATACGTTCTCCGGTATATTTCCCCGGCGGCCGCGTTGGTAGAATTGTTAGAAGGTTGAGCAGACAAACTCATTAACGCTGTCGGACAATACTTCGTCGCATGTGCTCGCCGTCCGCTATGTGAGGCAAAGACTACCCATATATTCCTCCGCTCCTTCAGGTCTGCAAAATGTGATTGTTCTAACACTTCATAGATACGTTCCTGTTACAAGAAGTGTGTGTGTTGTTTTTTTTTTTGGTGGTTCTTTCAATGTATTGTCCGTGTCTGAAAACTATCTTAATAGTTGAACTAACTGAATTCTTGCAGAAAGAGTAAAGAGTTATTACAATAACCAAAACTAGTTAGGTTGAGGGATGAGATAGCAGACGGTCAGACCTAGTAAGGTTGAGGGATGAGGTAGCCATGCGGTCAACACTGGTTAGGTTGAGGGATGTAGTAGCCAGGCGGTCAAAACTAGTTAGATAGAGGGATGAGGTAGACAGACGGTCAAAACTAGTTAGATAGAGGGATGAGGTAGACAGACTGTCAAAACTAGTTAGGTTGAGGGATGAGGTAGACAGACGGTCAAAACTAGTTAGGTTGAGGGATGAGGTAGCCAGACGGTCAACACTGGTTGAGGGATGTAGTAGCCAGGCGGTCAAAACTAGTTAGATAGAGGGATGAGGTAGACAGACGGTAAAAACTAGTTAGGTTGAGGGATGAGGTAGCCAGACGGTCAGACCTAATAAGGTTGAGGGATGAGGTAGCCAGACGGTCAACACTGGTTAAGTTGAGGGATGTAGTAGTCACGCGGTCAAAACTAGTTAGATAGAGGGATGAGGTAGCCAGACGGTCAAAACTAGTTAGGTTGAGGGATGAGGTAGACAGACTGTCAAAACTAGTTAGGTTGAGGGATGAGGTAGACAGACGGTCAAAACTAGTTAGGTTGAGGGATGAGGTAGCCAGAAGGCCAAAACTAGTTAGGTTGAGGGATGAGGTAGCAAGAAGGCCAAAATTAGTTAGGTTGAGGGATTAGGTAGCCAGACGGTCAAAACTAGTTTATCACCTTTGACAGATGTTTGTCTTTTAAGGATCATGTGGAGGCTTTGGTGGTGAAGGCTGGTAGGGGACTTAATGCATTGAGGGCTATGGCAGCAACTGGGGTAGATCAGAGGATGTTGTACAGGCTCTTTCAGCAGTTAATAATTTCTGTCGTTGAGTATGGTTTGGGGCTGCTGACAGTATCAAATAGCCAGCTTGAAAAGTTGGAGCGCATACAGAATGCTGCCATGCGGTTAATCCTGGGGGTGCATAAAGGACACACCAATAATATGCATGAGGCATATCCTGGCGCTACCAACAATGACGGATAGGCATAGGGTCCTTCAGGCCAAATGGTACCTGAGAGTTGCCGCAGACAGGGATCACCCGCTGCATGCAGCCATGGATATGGTCAAGGGTCATAGATAAGTCGAGGCAGGTCCTGGATGGCACAGGCAGAACTTTCTATAAGTCAGGTGTGTGATCTAGAGACCATCAATCGTGAAAGAGAGTGGGTTGAAGTTCCGGAAGACATGACGAATTGGCACAATGTAATAATAACACTGGGTCGTGAGTGCAGAGAATGGGCAGCGGGCCGCACTGAGTTTGAAGTGCAACAGCTGATCCAGAGCAACACATCAAGGTGGCATAGTCATCTACACTGATGGGTCAGTGGTGAGAAACAGACGTAGTGGCTGGGGCTTTATTGCAAAGGCTAATGGGCGAGTCTTGAAAAATGAGAGTCTGGCATATGAGACTACGACCTCCAGCATGAGAATGGAGGTGGAGGCAGTAACAGCGGCATTCCGGTGGCTAGAGGAGACTACTACAACACACGTTGTATTCATTACGGATTCAAAGAGTATGCTTAGCAAGGTGGAGAAAGGAATGTTTCGTGTGGAATGGCTCTCGTAGCTTCAGAGGTCACAGATCGTCAGAATTGTATGGATATTTTGCCTTGGCCATGCGGGTGTACGGGGGAATGAACCGGCTGATAGGCTAGCAGGGAATGCACCTCTTGGTGGAATTTTGCCTATGGACAAGGGGGAGGTGGTCGTGCTCTTGTGGGACCAGGTGGAGAAGGAGGAGGAACAGATTGAGAACCCATATGTAGAAAGAATGAGATTGCGGGGGATCGGTAGGAGTTCTGGAAGAATCTCAAAACTGAGAGGGAAGACCAGGAGAACTTTTAATCAGTTAGCAGTGGGTACAATAAGTAGTATGACTCTTCGATGGCTGTTGAACGAGGGGACGGAGCACGCATGGGAATATCCTGAGTGCTGTGATGTCGGTTCTTGACTCAAATCAACTGAACTAGTTCGGTTGAGAGATGAGATAGCTAGACGGTCAAAACTAGTTAGGTTGAGGGATGAGGTAGCCAGACGGTCAACACTGGTTAGGTTGAGGGATGAGGTAACCAGACGGTCAAAACTAGTTAGGTTGAGGGATGAGGTAGCCAGACGGTCAAAACTAGTTAGGTTGAGGTAGCCAGACGGTCAAAACTAGTTAGGTTGAGGGATGAGGTAGCCAGACGGTCAAAACTAGTTAGGTTGAGGGATGAGGTAGCCAGACGGTCAAAACTAGTTAGGTTGAGGGATGAGGTAGCCAGACGGTCAAAACTAGTTAAGTTGATGGATGAGGTAGCCATACGGTTAAAACTTGTTAGGTTGAGGGGTGAGGTAGCCAGAGGTTAAAACTAGTTAGGTTGTGGGATTAGGTAGCAAGAAGGCCAAAACTAGTTAAGTTGAGGGATTAGATAACCAGAAGGCCAAAACTAGTTAGGTTGAGGGATGAGGTAGCCAGACTGTTAAAACTAGTTAGCTTGAGGGATGAGGTAGCCACAAGGCCAAAACTAGTTAGGTTGAGGGATGAGATAACCAGAAGGCCAAAACGTGTTAGGTTGAGGGATGAGGTAGCCAGAAGGCCAAAACTAGTTAGGATGAGGGATGAGGTAGCCAGACGGTTAAAACTAGTTAGGTTGAGGGATGAGGTAGACAGAAGACCAAAACTAGTTAGGTTGAGGGATGAGATAACCAGAAGGCCAAAACTAGTTAGGTTGAGGGTTGAGGTAGCCAGAAGGCCAAAACTAGTTAGGTTGAGGGATGAGTTACATCAGCTTAGTACTCAACAATCCCAGTTAGCTAATGCTCTCATTAGCACTCGCTTTGCCGGCCATCCATATATACCAAAACAAATTTAACAACCCTATCTATATCTTCTTCTTGTTTACATGTTGAACAATTTATAGACATTGATCATCTCCAATGAGTTACATTTTCTGGCTTCTGGTCATCGCTAACTTGAAAGAAACCTTATTAATCAGAATTATATTAGAATCCCTATAAATTCAAACTGTCTTCCATAACAATATTTGATCAGCTCCCGAATTCTGTATTAGATAACATGTATCTCATTTCAAATAAATGCGTTTTGGGGCTATAAATGTAAGCGATGTTTTTATGTAAGATAAGATTAGATTAGATACATGTCGCTAACTCCGTATTATTACACCAATCGGCAAGCTGTAACATTGCCGCATGTTGAAACAAGCGAAACACTATGTTGTCTTATATATAAATTGCGATCTCCGTCTGTCTGTCTGTCTGTCTGTCTGTCTGTCTGTATGTCCGTATGTCCTTTATGCGCTCGCGAACGGCCCATCCGATTGAGATGAAATTTTCTACACGTCTTCCTTTCATTCCAGAGCTGCCAACTGTCATATTTTTTAGTGTGAAATCGGCTGCTTACCCAATATTATTTCATTTTCCATTTTTCATTGTAATTTCATATATCTCAGGTGACTTAACTCTGTAAAAGTTATTTCAAGGGGCATAACTTTTCTGTATAACTTATAGTCATATTGTGGCATCGTTTTCAAAGATTTATAAACTCTTTGTCCATAGTTATGTACCGGCATATGAGCTATAATAAATAATGATACAATCTGTAAGGCATTTTCAAAGTTTTCATAAAAATAATGCATAATGCATAACATTGTAAGTCATCTTTTTTTGCTTAAAAAGTTACTGTAGTCATGCAGGTGATTAGAAAGAGTTTTCATTAAAAATAATGGATGGTGTGTGGAAGGACATTCTTTTAAGTGACTTTATTTATTGTATGAATTTAATGAGACGCTACCCGCCAGGAGCTGGGCGAAGCCACGCGGGTCAGATAGATAGACAGACCCACCTTTTCGCTGCAGTTGTCTACAGGCATATGCGTTAAAATCCTCCTCATCCTCTCCCCTCCTACCCTCTTCCCCTCCTCCTCTTCCTCCTCCCTCTTTCTCCTCCTCCTCCTCCTTCCTCCTCCTCCTCCCTCTTCCTCCTACCTCCTCGCCCTCCTCCCTCCTCCTAATCACTCCTCTTCCTTCCTCCTCCCTTCTCCTCCTCTCTCCTCCCACTCCCTCCTCCTCCCTCCTAATTCTACGTCCTCCCCCTCAACCTTCCTCCTCCCTCCTCCCCCTTCTCCTCCCTCCTCCTCCCTCTCCTCCTCCATCCTCCTCCCTTCTCCTCCTCCCTCCTCATCCTATCTCCTCCTCCTACCTCCTCCCCCTCCTCCTCTCTCCACCTCCCTCCTCCTCCTCCCTCTTCCTCCTCCTCCCTCCTCATCCTTCCCCTCCTTCTCCTCCCTCATCCTTCTCCCTCTTCCTCCTCCCTCCTCCTCCCTCCGCCTCCTCCCTCCACCTCTTCCCTCCGCCTCCTCCCTCCTCCTCCTCCCTCCTCCTCCATCTCCCTCCTCCTCCTCCCCCTGCGTTCTTCTTCTCCCTCCTCCTTCTCCTTCCTCCTCCCTCTTCCTCCTCCCCCTCCATCTGCCTCCTCCTACCCTCCTCCTACCCTCCTCCCTCCTCCTCCCTTCTCCTACCTCCTCCTCCTCTCTCCTCTTCCTAATCCCTCCTACTCTCTCCTATTCCTCCCTACTCCTCCTCCCTCCTCTTCCCTCCTCCTCCTCCTTCCTCCTCCCTCCTCCTCCTCCCTTCTCCTACCTCCTCCTCCTCTCTCCTCCTCCTAATCCCTCCTCCTCCCTCCTATTCCTCCCTACTCCTCCTCCTCCTCCTTCCTCCTCCCTCCTCTTCCCTCCTCCTCCTCTCTCCGCCTATCTCTTCCTCCCTCCTACTCCTCCCTTCTCCACCTCCCTCTTCCTCCTCCCAGCTCCTACTCCTCCTTTTCCTTCTTCTGCTGATGCTGCTGCCGCCTCTCCATTTACCCAAGTTAATTGTTGGGGAAGATGTAAAGATCTTTCAAGTGCTCTTTCTAATGATTTTTGTAAGTTGGTCTTCGTTTATCTAAGGTTGTTCTAACTGCAACCAATAAATGATTAGACAGACAGGCAGACAGACAGATAGAGAGGGAGGGACGGACAGACAGACAGTCGGGAACGGGAGCTTATATGACTACTTATATGAATTAAATGAGATGCTCGCCATCAGGGGCTGGGCGAAGCCGGGCCGGATCAGACAGATAGACAGACAGACAGACAGATATATAGTCGGGAACGGGAACGGGAGCTTATATGACTACTTATATGAATTAAATGAGATGCTCCACACCAGGAGTTGGGCGATGCCGGGCCGGGTCAGACAGACAGACAGAAAGACAGACAGAAAGACAGACAGTCGGTAACGGGAACGAGAACTTATATGACTACTTATATGAATTAAATGAAATGCTCCCCACCAGGGACTGGGCGAAGCCGGGCCGGGTCAGCTAGTATTCTATATTAGTTCACATGTATATGATATCACATGAATGCGTTTTGGTTATGAATGTAAACAAAGCTGTTTATGTAAACAAAGGACCCGTTTTCACACCAGGAGACCTATGGGTATATACTTAGACCAAGCAGCCCTCTCTACCTTTGCCGACTGGTGAAACAAGCAAACTATTACGAGGTTAAGTTAATAAGTAAGTCACAAATGGTTGTAGAAAAATAACTAAATATGATAACAACTTGAAACCAGTTTATCTTTATACATACATTGTCCCTTTATTTCTCAACATAATTTCAACCAATATTGATCAGTCTTCCCAAACCGGCTGCATAGAACTGCATGCTTTGTTTTCATTTACCTGCCATCCCACAGAACTGCGTGACTTACTTATTGACTCGCCCTCGTAACTTTTTCTACCCAGCTAAGCACCCTGTACGGGATAAACATTTGTCAGCATAAACATTGAAAACTCACCTTGGCAGGAGACATTTCGCGAATGATGTCGAAGGTGAATATGAAATGAAAACGAGGTTTAAAAAGCAGAGCACCCAGTTCTATGCCGCCGATTTGGGAGGACTGATAAAACGATGGGATAAGTGCATCAATGTTGGTGGAAATTATGTTGAGAAATAAATAAAGGGACAATGTTTGTATACAAATAAACTGGTTTCAAGTTGTTATCATATTTAGTTATTTTTCTACAGCCATTTGTGACTTACTTATTAACTTACCCGCGTAGCTTGGATTCTATATTAGGTAACATGTGTATCATACCATATGAATTATTTCTGGGTTATGAATGTAAGCGATGTTTTTTTTAAATGTAAGATAAAGATAAGGTTGGATACACGTCGTTAATTCCATATATTTACACCAATCGGCACATTCAAACATTGCCGAGTGTTGACAGTAAATATTAGCTTGTATTCTATATTAGATAACATGTTATCATATCAAATCAAGTACATGCCTATTGGGTGATGAATGTAACCCAAGCCGTCTGTGTGAATAAAGGGACCTTTTCACGCCAGGTGACACACTGTGAATAAGGTGTTAACTCCACACTTTTAGCCCAATCACACATCAATGAACTCCACACTTTTAGCCCAATCACACATCAATGAACTCCACACTTTTAGCCCAATCACACATCAATGAACTCCACACTTTTAGCCCAATCACACATCAATGAACTCCACACGTTTATCCAAATCAAACATCAATGAATCATGTGGTCAGTATAATGTATGCCGCTTTTACTTCCCATGAAATTAGCCAACTTTATGTAAGTTCCACTAAATCTCTCATCATCATCATCATCATGTGCCATGCCAATAAACGTTGGAGGTTATGGTATCTCACACGATCACCAGAATCTTGGATCAGCTGTGTGTTCTTATCTCGAGCATTCCACGTGGCCAAGCCATCCATATATTTATCGCTCTGTCTTCGACTTGTTCTTTTGCCCATCAATTTTGCTAGTTGTTACTTAGTTATCCAGTTTATTTCTCGCCATAACGTGCTCAAAAAATTTCGAATTATTGTACGGTTTTCATGTCTCATTGGTTATCTGTTTATCCATATTATTCAATGCATTTTGCCTAGAAATTACATTTCCAATGTCAATAAAGGTTTCTCTACTTGTCAGCCTGTTGTTCATATTTCACATGCATATAAAACTATATGTTCTGTATAGCACTTCTACACTCTTTTTTCTCATTGCAATTTACAGCTTTTTTTAGCCAATATTTTCCATCTTGCAAAAAGCCTCTTTGCTATAGCGATTCTTGTTTTAATATCTACAAGACGTCTTTCATCAGACGTTATGACTGTTCCCAGATAGTTGTACCGATTCACTTTAAAAAAAACATCTTTCCATTTACATAGATGTTACATTATGGTATTTCTTTCTTTTTGTAAACGACTATAATCTCTGTTTTCGTATAGTTTAATTATAACCTTCATTGTTCGCTGTGTACAATAACTGCATCTATTAAATTCTGCAGATCCTGTTTGTTGTCAGCTGTCAATACTGTATCATCTGCATATCTAATTTAACTGATATGGTTTCCTTCGTTTGCTACTCCTCTGATGCCCTATACATTTCTGGTATTTATCTTCACAATGTGGGGAAATTAGATCTGAAGACAGTACGCATAACTGTTGCACACCTCTCTTGATACATGTGTATTGACCTACACCATTATCAATGTGTTTGGCAGTTTTTTGTTTCCAATATAAAATTTCTATAAGTCGCATGTCTTTTCCAAAATGTGTGTAATTATGCAAGCATCTTTATAATGTCAACATGTATTACTTTATCGACAGCCTTTGTGTAGTCAATTAAGCAAAGTCGTAGGTCTATTTTACAACTATTGAAAGCTCCATTAATATGCTCAGCAAATACACACCACTTGCTGTACTCTTGACTTCAACAAATCCACATTGTTCTTTCTCTATTTCGTATTGTGTTTCTTTCTAAATCTTTTCAAGATAAATCTTAGCAAATTCGTCGTGATATAGCACATTTTGCTAATGGTGTAATGCTTATCACATTCCAATGCTCCTGATTTATTCAGCTTTGCAATAAACATGAATTCACAAATGTCAAGGGGTATATCTCCGTATTATGTACTGTATTCAGCAGTCTGGTGACCAGACAAATACCATATTGTGGTATGACATTGATAATTTAATGTCGCCTGATCTTGCCAGTTTTCATACGGCTAAAAATATTCTGAACTTCCTTCTCCAGAATTAGTAGTGTTTCATTATTATATGAAAGATCATACTATTCCTCACGTGAATTATTACAGCGGTCTGAGACGTGATCTAGCCACTTAATATTTAGAAATATAATAAAGTTGTGTTATATCAAGGACGCCCCAAAATTTCCCACTATATGGATTTCAAATATTCACATAGATGTAGCCAATTTTCTTTCTGGCAGAAAATTCCTTCCCCTAACACAGAAATATAAATTGCTTTTTTTTCATATCCTTTACAGGACATCGCTGTCAACGTCAGCATCTTACAGCTGTATGTTGATTTCTTGGCAAGATTACAGCTCAGTAGTTTGCCATTGCTTTCTGAGCGGCCGGCTCATTATCCCGCAAGTCATGAGCGCGGGTCGAACCGCTTCTAATTCTCACCTCGCTACGAGACCCTGTGTGGATAAACGGGATTACGGAGAAAGTGGTGTAACCCCTCAGCCAGAGCAATTGCTAGAGAGCTCTAAACAATCACAATCAATCAGGAAGTATTTAAAAATGTCACAACCTTGGAATATATAGGCTGCATAATTACAAACACTGTAGATTGTTCAAAAGCACTTGGGTGTAGAATGGTCATAATAATTCAGGTGAAGATAAACCCAATGAGAATCTATGAAATAGAACAGAAGGAAGACCACGCATCGACACCAGCGGCACCCAAAACAAAGAGAACGTCAACAAATTAATCCAGGCTCTAGCGGAGACTCTGCCTGGCCCCACAGATGGAACTGCCACCTGGAGATGGAGTTATTTGCGCGACACTATCTACAACACAGCACTATCAGCATATGGCAAGAAGCAAACAAAGTCAGCCGACCGGTTTGAAGACCTGGAGATAAGGAGACACGCATTCTGAGTGTATAAAACATCACCATCAGAGAAAACACTGCAGGCACTGCGAACGGCCAGAAATACTTGCAGAGTACAGCAGACCGCAAGAAAATGTGCGAACAGGTACTGGCTACAGCTCTCTGCACAAATTTAAACTTGTGCAGACACTGGAAATATAAGAAGAATGTACGCCAGACGAAATAAAAAAGAAGAGTATACGAGGACATCAAGCAAGCTACCGGTCCATCAAAAACATAAGATGGCCACTTTACGATCAACAGAGGGTGTAATTATAAAAAAATCGAACGAAACAAATGGATCGCTGGGTAGAACACTACTCATAGATATACTCAGTGGAGAACGCTGTCGGAGAAGAAGCTCTGGAAGCCATTGGACAACAGTCCGCCATGCATGCCCTGGATAACGAACCGTGCCTCATAGAAATCAGCCAAGCACTAGACACTCTCAAATCCGGCAAGGCACCAGGAAAAGATAGTATCCACCTGAAATTTTAAAATATGGCAAAGATACAATCATCCCATTTATAAAAACAAAGGTGACAGACGCGACTGCAACAACTATCGCGGCATATCCCTCCTCAGCATTACAAGCAAGATTTTCGCTCGAGTAATCCTTAAAGATTACACATTATTGCTGAAAGAATCTACCCTGAATCGCAGTGCGGATTTAGACCCAGCAGGTCCACCATCGATGTGATTTTCTCACTCAGGCAGCTCCAGGAGAAGTGCAGAGAACAGAGGAAGCCTTTTAATATTGCCTTCATTGACCTCACAAAGGCATTTGACCTCGTGAGCAGAGATTTCATTTTAAATATCCTTGAGAAGATAGGATGTCCACTCACCCTGCTAAGCCTCGTGAAATAATTTCATAAAAACATGAAGAGGACCATTTTAGTATATGGCTCAACATCCCAGTCATTCAGCATCAGCAGTGGAGCAAAGCAGGACTGTGTGCTTGCTCCTACACTTTTTGGTATCTTCTTCTCCGTTCTCTTAAAGCAAGCATTTGGGACTGCCACTGAAGGCATATACCTCCATAAAAGATCGGATGGCAAACTTTTCAACCCATCAAGACTCAAGGCAAATGCCAAAATAGAATCTAGATCCGGGAAGGTTAACCCGGTCAACAAATGCCCGCAGAAGTCGGATGTGTCGGCCTAACGGCGCAAGAACGCAGCTCTGCTGTAAACAGGCACAACGCAATCACATCCGAAAAAAAAACTCCGGATGAACGAAGAAGAAGAAGAAGAATCTAGATGCATAAGAGAACTACTCTTTGCAGATGATGCAGCACTGATTACTCATGCAGCAGAAGATCTTCATCGGCTCATAGATCGTTCTGCAACCGCCTGCAGAGACTTTGGGCTCACCATCAGCCTAAATAAAACACAGGTGATGGAACAAGATGCTGGTGCGCCTCCAACAATCAAAATTTCTCATTACGAATTTAAGGTTGTCCACGAGTTTGCGTATTTGGGGTCGATAATATCAGATAATCTTTCTTTAGAGACAGAAATCGACAGACACATTGGAACGACAGCCACAACACACTCCATGCTAACTAAGAGAGTTTGGGAGAATAATAGACTAACAAAGCGTACAAAGGTTCAAGTATGTAAAGCTTGTGTTGATAGCACACTACTCTATGGGTCTGAATCCTGGACCTTGTACACACGACAGGAAAGAAAGTTGATTTCCTTCCACATGAGATGTGTGAGACGTATCCTGGGCATATAGTGGAAAGACCACAAAACAAACAAACACGTGCTTGAAAGAGCGGATATTACCACAGTTCACTCCCTCCTCAAGCAGAGACGCCTCCGGTGGCTGGGCCATGTATCTCGAATGGAGGATGAACATATTCCCAAAGATTTCCTATACGGAGAACTAGCCACAGGGCATAGGCCAACCGGAAGAACCTAAATGACATATAAGGTGTGTGTAAACAAGATATGAAAACCCTTGGCATAGACCAAGACACGTGGAAAATAGTTGTAACAGACAGATGTTCTTGGAGAAGAGATGTACGAAACGGACTGGTGCTCTTTGAGCGCAATCTCATCCAACAAACTTAAGATAGGAGGCACAGGAATAAAATGCTGTCACTTACTGAGGGACCTGCCTCGTCTTACAGATACGGAAATTGACAAAGATTGTCACTCTCGCATTGGACTATACAGTCACCAGCTGTGCTGCCAGGCACCTCCCAAGCGGCACAACTCTATAGTCCTACAGGACTGAAGGATACCGACTATATAATGTGAATACGAACCCAGTATCATGTGAGTGACGCCGTACAGGCACAGTGACTAGAGAGCTAGGCTTCAAGAAAGTGACTGGAGCACTAGGTTTCAATAAAGTCAACTAGGTTCAATACTCAACAGTGCAGGATTATTTCTATTTCTCGACCAGGTAGGAGGTCAGCCAGGTCTCATATAATGTCATCATCACCATGCTGTACCACGCCGACAGGCGTAGGCGGTCATGCTGCGCCATCTCACAAAATAACTGAGACCTGGATCAGGTCTGTATTCCTATATAAATTATGCCGTGTGGCCAACCCATCCAGGTATTTATCTCTTTGTCTTCATCTTGCTCTTCTTCCATCACGCTTGCCAGTTGTCACTTAGTGTTTAAGTGTATTTCTCCTAATACGTAATTAAGCAAACGTCACAGTAAAAATAACAACTACAGTAAACGACCCTTTTAAGTAACTTAATGCACAACAGCCATATGGTGCCGGACCAATAGTTTTAATAGACCAATTGACTCTCAGTTTGTGAAGTGATCAGTATTCCGCCTGCCGTTGTTACATTCTAAAAGACATTCTTGGTACCTATTTTAGGCTGGGCTGGCCTGGGAGCCCATTTCAATATTATAAAATCCGAATTCGCCCAACTGCCAAAGTCTGATTTCTCTAATCAATTTACGGTTTCTCTTTGTTTCTCGAAGGACATCCAATCATAAATAATATATTACTATGCACTTATCTGTAAAGATAACTATTTATCTGTAAAGAATTTATTTTACCATTTATTTGTTAAGTGTATATTTTACAATTTATCTGCAAAGATAACTATAAACTAATATTTATTTGTGAAAAAATGTATTTCACCGTTTATATGTACAGAATGAATTTTACCATTTATCTGCAAAGAATATATTTTACCATTTATTTGTAAAGAAATTGTTGTACTCATCTCATCTCATCTTGTTCCTCTTGTACCTTGCGGTGTTGAGGTGAAAACTAATCAGCGGGAGAGTGCCCGATTATGGGCTTCATGAATCGATATTCCCATGGATTCTGCTATTCCTTCTGTCCATCGTTTACGTGGCCGGCCTCTTCTTCTGGTTCCATTTGGTTATTGTTTGTTGCGGTATACTGTTAGTTGGTGATCTAATAACATGGCCAAACCATTTAAGGTGTTGCCTTCTGATAAAATCTAGCTATAAGCCCAACTTTAATCTTGATTTCTTCTTTTCTGAGTTTGTCTCTTCTTGATTCATGATTATTTTCCTCAGGAATCTCATTTCTATTGTTGTGATTTTTCTATTCTCTTTGACTGTCATTGTCCAGCTTTAGCATTGGTAGCATAGAATGGTAGGAAAATTGTATTGTGGAATGCTTTCTTAGTAACTATCGATTCGTGTTTGTTCCCTAGTATTAGTGAAATTTGTCCAATGCCTTATTGCATCTACTTTCGATCTCGTCTTCTGTTTTGCAATGTGACGATATTATACTTCCTAAGCTTGCAGATCTACAACTTGATGGGAAAGACATTAGACTTATAAAAAACATATATTGGAAACAACTTTCTGCAATAAGGATTGATAATGAAGTGGGACAGTATCAGCCAATTAAGAGAGGTGTTAGGCACGGATGTGTGATGTCTCCAGATCTTTTTTCCCTGTACAGTGAAAATATTTTCAGAAATGTAGAGGATATAAATGGAATCAGCATTGGAGGACGAAACATCAATAACATTAGATATGCAGATGATAAGTATTAATTGCAGACAATGCGCAGGACCTGCAACAATTAGTAGATGCGGTTGTTGTACACAGTGAGCAACTGGGGTTAGAATTAAATTGTAAAAAGACTCAGGTTATGGTCGCCAGTAGGAAGGAAGAAGTGCCACAATGTAATATACAAGTAAATGGAAATATTCTTCAACAAGGGAATCGGTACAATTATCGTGGAACAGTTATAACATCTGATGGGAGATGCCTTGAAGAGATTAGAACAAGAATCGCCATGGCGAAAGTAACCTTTAGCAAGATGAAAAACATTCTGACCAATAAAAAGATGTCAATTGAAACGAGAAAAAGAGTGTTGAGGGGATACATAGAGCCTGTTCTTTTGTATGGATGTGAAACTTGGACAATGAGCAGTCAAGCTGAAAAGCATCTGATGGCTGCAGAAATGTGGTTTCTGAGGAAAATGCAAAGAATACCATGGACAGACAGAAAAACCAATGACCAAGTACTACAGGAGACAAATGAACATCGTAAACTGATTAGAGAAATTAGACGTAGACAGTCAAAATTTTTTGGACATGTTATGAGAAGAGATGGATTGGAGAACTTAGTGACAACTGGCAAGATCGAGGGGAACAGACCAAGAGGAAGACCGAGAGGAAAATACTTGGATGGCTTGGCCACATGGCATGGACGAGACAGGAACACTTGAAGCTATTTTCAGGTGGTGTTCTTTTAGAAGCAACTTTGTTGTTGTTGTTTTTTTCTTCAGTTATAGTCATTACCTCTGTTTACTGGTGCCAACTTTCATGTTATGTTCGGATATTGCTTGAGTTTTCTAGGGATTATAGAGTGGAAAGACGGTGAGGAAGGAAACGAACCACCCTGCCTATTCACATTCCGTGATCGAGTATAAGTGAAAGCCTAACAGATCGCACTCCAACAGCGCTATATTCCATAAGACTGCGATTGCACCGTAGTTTTCTAGGAAATGTCTAAAGCAGTGGTTCTCGAATTTTAGGGTGTCCCGGAGAGAGAGAGAGAGAGAGAGAGAGAGAGAGAGAGAGAGAGAGAGAGAGAGAGAGAGAGAGAGAGAGAGAGAGAGAGAGAGACAGAGAGAGAGATTATTTCAAGATCGCGTTAATACAAGAACCGATTACTTGATATTGTTCTTCCCTACATACTGTACGGTTCTGTACTTTTCGCCTTTCTTAAATTCTTTTTATAAGACCCGCAAATCACGTTTTATGTAGACGTCTAGACTTGTTCCAGTATGTGTTATTACATCTATCTTCGATTACGTATACTTGGGGGGGGGGGGATTTATATGGAGGAAATACGAAAAAAAGGGGGGAAGGGGTGACATTCTGAACATAAGGTAAAGGGATGCATGGGCCAAGAAAGGGTGAGAATCACTGGTCTAGAGTTGAAAGATTATGGGGAAGGGAATAGACCTCCATACCTATTCATACAGTGATCAAGTATAAGTGAAAGCCTAACAAATCTCACTCCAACAGTGCTATATTCCATGAGATTACGATTGTACCGTAGTTTTCTAGGAATTGTCTAGAGTTGAAAGTCTATGGGGAAGGGAATGGACCACTATACCTATTCATACAGAGACCAAGTATAAGTAAGAGGCTAAGAGATCGAACCCCAACAGCGCTATATTGCAGGGAACTACGAATTTACCCCCTTGGAAACCAAGATGGGCACGGTATCTCTAGCCCATTCTTCTGTCCCAGATGCATGGGGGGGGGGGGGGGTGGTCTTCTCATAGACACTTCCACAATTGTAAACATGACAGAAATAGGACATTGACCCACTGTTCTAACTCTGTGGATCAAAATATATAGCTGATTATTTTCAGATAAAACTGTCGATCGAAGTACTGTTGAAGGAATCACGCTTACAGCAGTATTAAATTGGACAGGAGCTGATAGATTACATCTTCGTCTGTCGTCATGTGGCCCCAAAGCAAAACGGTCCAATTTTAGATGTATTGAAATAGGTTGTGAGCTTCGAGGACGGCTTGTTAACCAGCATTATTAGGGCAATTGGCGTTCAGTCGTTATTTAAAACCGGAAAAGGACCCTTTTGACGTCTCTGGGCGTTTTGGTAAACGGTGCAAGTCTCATACTTGTAGAGGCCAGTATTTATTTATCTTGTATAAAGAAAAGAACAAATGCACCCATACTTCAAGAGCTGAATATTAAAGAAGGTTAGCTATTAAAGACGATAAAACAAAGAAAAATGAAATATTTTGGTCTCTTGAAACGTCACGAAAGTTTGGAGAGAACAATAATGGAGGGGTATATGCCTGGGAAGAGAGGAAGAGGAAGGCCACAGAGAAGGTGGATGCAGGATGTGGTGAATAATCTCCAGATGGGTGTATCGGGCGCAGGACATCTTGCTTATGACCGAGAGTTTTTCCGGAAGGTTGTTATGGGAGCGAGGTTCTGCAAAGGACATGCTACTGAATGAATGAATGAATTTATTTTATACGCTATATAACGATACAGAATGCACCTCACACCTGCACCAAAAATGCCAGGCAGTAAATCGTGGAACCTATTTTTTGTGACTTACGTTATTAATCACTAGGGGAATACATTGTTTTGAATTAATTGTTATATGGAATTGAGCATCTATGTGTACACTGCTGTTCAGTTCCCTGTCTGTAACAAAATGATATTCCCTTGATAAGGCAGAATTTGCATCTTATTTTTTCAGAAGTTATTTACGGTTTTCAGGGGCGAATATTAAACATGTATTGCCTCGCAGTATACGGAGACAAGGATCGACCCGCAAGGTGATGAAAGCAGACGTAGATCAACACAGTTGAAGAAGGACAAAGACGAAGATGGACATAGACAAAGATGGACACAGGCGAAGATGAATACAGACGAAGATTGACACAGACGAAGATGGACATAGACGAAGATGGACACAGACGAAGATAAATACAGATGCAGATGGACACAGATTAAAATGGGCGCAGTTCAAGATGGACACAGACGAAGAAAGACATACACGAAGATGGACACAGATGAAAATTGTCATAGACGAAGATGGACACAGATGAAAATTGTCATAGACGAAGATGGACACAGATGAAAATCGACACAGGTGAAGATGGACATAGACGGAGATGGACCCATAAGACGATTGATACTGATGACGGACACAGTCAGAAATGGACACAGACGAAGGTGGAAGGAGACCAAGAATGAAACAGACGAAGATGGCCACAGATGAACATGGACGAAGGTGAAGATGGACACAGATGAAAATTGACATGGGCGAAGATGGACAAAGACGAAAATTGACATACATGAAGATGGGCACAGACGAAGATGGACACATATGAACATGGATACAGACGAAGATGGACACAGACGAAGATGGACACATATGAACATGGATACAGACGAAGATGGACACAGACGAAGATGAGCACAGACGAATGTGAACATTGCTGACACCGTGGACGTGAGAGTGCATGAAGTAGACAAAACGGCAAGAGATCGAAATCTTCACTGGCTCAACCCCCATTACACTTTTACCATATTCATATACATATTTGTCGAAACTTCTCGCCCGCAATTACCTTAAAACTAATTTCATCGAACTATATTCTCGAGAACCTCTAAAAAACACACCCCAATAGGGCTCACTATTTAAAATTTGAAAAAGTCGCTTCTACTTAATGTAGAACGAAGGCCAAATATTTCACTGTTTCTATTACAGGCAGAGAAACGTTTAAACAGCTTTCATATGCGGTGTCTGCGAAGAATTCTTGGTATTAAGTGGCAAGACAAAATAACAAATACTGAAGTATTGGAAAGATCAGGTTGTGTGACGGTTTATTCCATGCTCAGTCTTCGTAGACTTAGATGGATAGGACATCTTAGGAGGATGGATGATGATAGAATACCAAAGGACATCTTTTTTGGTGAATTACAGACGGGTAGGTGATATCAGGGTCGGCCTCTACTACGATACAAAGATGTGTGTAAGCGGGACATGATTGATACAGGCATTGATAATGCACAGTGGGAGCAAGTCGCCGCTGAACGTGTTGCATGGAGGGCAAAGATCAGAAATGGGATAAAGACAAAGGAGAAAATTATTGCAGATAAGTCACACACCGAGCGTGTGAGACGTAATATGGTGCATGATGGTGGAAATGACCACGTGTTCACATGCATCCACTTGAACGGCCATTTATAGCGTGAATTGGCCTTATCAGTCGCATTCGCTACCGCCATAGGTAAAAGCTATTTTGCCTTTTTAAAGCACAAATTATCGTCTGTCAAGACGGCAAGGTGCCTATGTATTACAGGCAACTGGGGAAGACGAACTATTTTCACGCTATTAAGCTATTGTTTATCAGGCGCCTGCCAATCTTTTTATTGACCAGTGGGCACTTAATTGTTATTGTGGTCAATATAACGCCCGTCTGAGTGTTACTGTACTCTTAAGCATTAATGTTATGTGGCGAAGGAGTTACTGACGCAGTTCGTAAGCCCGCATACCACGTTCGAAACACAGCTGACTGAGATTTGGTATCAGGCCGCCTTACGTTAGTTTTTTTTACGAAATGGTATGTGTTCTGGTCGTTCAGAAAGCAATGGAAAACCACTGAATGTAAACTTGCCCAGGAATCACGAACAGCCAAAAAAAAATGCTGGGGTTGACTGCTACGTCATGTAAAGGATATACAACTAACTTTAACTAAGCATTAAGGGCTTATTATTTACATGGTCTTCGTAACAATATTCACATCAAAAATAGTAAATAATCAAGAGGATATTTAAAACTCATACGAGGACAAACAGAAAGGTCAATATATCTTATCCAACCACAACAGCTCGGACATGTCGACCTCACACAGGAGTAAATTGTTCAACATTTAATGAGAAGACTTTAAAGAATACATAAATACATGTAAAGACGCTTCCGGCCGGCTTTGTTGTGCAAATGTGTTTGTGTGTGTGTCCTTTATTTATCACAAGGAAAGATCAGCAGGAATGATGTTTTTTTTTTAAAACATAACAACTGGACAACAACTGGTTGTGAAACAAGATGTCATTTGCTGAATGACATTTTCTAAAGACATGTATTGGTAACCTAAGACAGGACACCCCACGTGGCATATTTGCAGACTTGTGTCCAATCAAATTATTTCCAATAAATGGTGCAGTTATACTCTGTCAGTCGCCATAGTGATTTAATGCGTCAGCAGCACGAAAGAATTATTTTCTACATTCATTCAATCACAGGAACACTGAGGTTCTAAACGAGTCATGTTTTTCTTTTCTTTGAATATTAATCATATTTAAATAGGATCTGCAAGTTATGGATGATGGTACGCTTCTGGAGATTCATTGATGTGATGTATATATTCATCCTTAAATTTACTAATCACACATGAGATCTAGGAATCGAAGAATCGAATCCTTTCTGTGTCTTCGTCAGTTTACAAATACAACAGGCATTCGTTCTGCCCATCTCATCAAAGACACGATGTCGGCAAAACAGAGCATAAACCAGCTTTGTTGAAACCTGTACAAGAGGATGGCGGGGACGGGCGGTGTGTGTGTGGCGGGAGTGGGGGAAACATAATTTTATGTATCTATGCAAAATACCTCATCTTCTGTGTCAATAAATTCGGTTTTATTAACTCATAATAGTCCTTCCTGACTGCCAGTCAACAGTTATATTTAACATGTTACTCATAGACAAAACATTAACTGCGACATAAATAAAACGACCATTAGAAATACCTTCTCGTTTTCATAGTGGCTGCATAAGCCATAACCATCTATATATTGCTAATGAAACAGTCACTGAATGTCTGTAAACAGAATGAACTATTGTACACATACTGGAGGGCGATACATCTCTAGAAATAATTTGACCACAGACAGTGATAATAAACTACTTTCACGGTACTAGCAAGGACGTCTAGCCGTGCGCTTTAAGTACATCACATACATTTTCATTTGCCCGGCCCTTTAACTATTTATTCTGTCCGAGCTGGGACTTGCGACTAAATGGCAATACATTTAAATGTCCGATGGCACGGAGTGCACATTGTCGATGGTAGCTCTAGACAGAAGAGCATGACAGATAATAGGTCACTGGGATGATCAGTTATGTATTCCCGGTCTTTCTTTCTGAGATGAACCCGCTGGCATTTAGTTTTCCAGGCTGGGCCGACCCTTGTGACGTGTTTATTTTTCTTCCACCTTTCATCATCCCAATGAAAAATAGTCTCTCCACTCACGCCAAGCTCTTTGTTCATGCTTAGTTGGATTGCCCAACTAAAGTGTTCTATGCCGTGAAGTAGTCAGTCTCACGCCAACCTTATTTGTTGCATCTTACAACATGCAGCCAGATTTCTTCGATATTCAAATATTGTTGAATTTCAGTATATTTATTCTTCTTGGTCCAATATTTTCTAAGAATTGTTCTTTAGCATCTGAACTCTAAAGCCCCCATTTAATTCTTTAGTGATAGCGAAATGAAAATTAGGTGGGTACTATTAAATTTGTGTTTAATCCAGCCGATCTTGACAATATGTCATAGATGACATTTCATTCCCTTGGTCCCTGTTACCAATCGAAAAGGGGTGGCATGGAAACAGTAAACAGAATAAATGCCACCATTATTATAATGTAAGGGGGGATTTATTTTTTTGTAAACAAGAAATACAAGCCGCTAAAGCGCAGTAACTAGAGTCTAGTCCCTCAAGGCCCAATGCTCAAGTGTTCGAGTCCCCTCAAGGTGGGATTTTCTCCTTCTACCTAGGCTCTCAGACCGACTAAACTTAAGATTAGTACCAGGAAATTGTCTAGGTATAAAGGCTGCTGGTGCGATAATGATCACATAACCCACCTGTAGATGCATAACAATGAAAGGAATACCATATACCCAGCACGCATGAAGGCATGTAATACAAAGGTCAGATACTATATCATAAAGGTGACCGATGTCATATTAACTATGTAACTCATTAGTCCAAAACTATACGGTTTGAGAAGAATTTAAAAGGCAAGAGTATCTACTACAAACACACAGTTAGGCCTCTTTACGCAGGCCTGTCGAAAGCTGCGCACACTGCAGAAACAATGTAGCTCCAGCGACGACCCCCTGGAGTCTCCGAGAAATTGCACCCGTGAACGGAATGACGATCGAACCCACAACCTTCAGAGTACAGGGCAGGCTGCGTAACCACTTCGCCAAGGAGCATACCTCAAAACTATAGAGATAGCCATATACCTGATAGGCCTTATGGAGTGAAAAGAGGCACTTTACTTTATAAGACTTGATGATAGAATTAAAATGCGTACTAAATATTCATTCATTCAATAGCATGTCCTTCGCAGAACCTTACTTCCATAACAACCTTCCGGAAAACTTCTCAGTCAAAAGCAAGATGTCCCGCACCCGATACACCCATCTGAGATCATCTGCCACATCATGTACCTATCTTCTCTTTGCCCTTCCTCATCCTCTCTTCCCGGGCAAGTACTATTGTTCTCTCCGAACTTTCATGACGTTTCGAGTGACCAAAATATTTCAGTTTTCTTTGTTTGATCGACATTAGTAGTCAACCTTCTTCAACGTTCATCTCTTGTCGTTTGAATGCTTAGTGAACAAAGATGTACTTTATAATACTGGTTAAATGCACCATGTTTGGTCCAAGCAATTAATCACAGGCTACCAATAAGGTGACATGACACTGTGTTTTATTCCATATTACACGAAATAATATTTGAATACCAGAGATTAAATGGACATTCTAATGTTAGTTAGTTAGTTAGTTAGTTACTTAGTTAGTTAGTTAGTTAGTTAGTTAGTTAGTTAGTTAGTTAGTTAGTTAGTTAGTTAGTTAGTCGCGGTTCAAACTTCACGACAACGGGTCGTCCCCATATTGCTCCGTTCCTGTGCCAGTGAATATCACACAAAATGCTCCTCACTGCCCTATGTGAACAATGGAATAGACAGGAGTGTCGGCAAGCCAACAGCCAGCACAGGTACACTTTGCATAATGCCGCCGCCAGAATGCCAACACAAAAGTCCTCCACGAAAAATAGATTCTAATCTGTATAAGTGTAAAGCAAAAGATCCCCTTTTTAACGTCTTAAGATGCAATTTGTTATATAAGCTGGAACCACAGGTTTTATAGACAGTCGATGGGTGATGTTGTCATCAGACAGGTCATCCATGTCTTAAGCTATGTCGACCTAGGAGTGCATATTAAGTTTTAAAATGCTTCCCATATGCCGAATCGAATCCGTAACCACCGGACCGGCACGTGAGTGCCTGGCAACTACGCCACCGTGGCTGGCTTTCATAACCGTTTGGATATGCGAAGTTTAAACAGCCGCCTGGAAAACCCTCCTGGCAGATGTTGGTGGTGGTTCGACTCCACCATAATTTGTGTTATCTTTCAATCTGATATCGATAACTTTTACTAATAGTTCCTTCATCATTATCATCATCATCATGTCCTTTGCCCATAAGCGTGCACGGTAATGGTTGGACATCTCACGTGAACACCTGTATTGGATCGGGTTCGTGTTCTGGTCACGAGTATCCCATGTGACCAAGCCATCAAGATATTTATCCGATCGGTACAGCCTTCCTCTTGCTCTTTTCCTATCAATTTTGCCAGTTGTCACTAGTTTCCCAGCTTATTTCTCCCGATATCTTATCCAAAAAGCCTTAACTGTCTACATCTAATTATTCTAATTAAATAAGGGTTTTCATTTGCTTCTTTAAAGACTTTCTCGGTCGTTGTTCTGTACGTCCATGGTATTCTTTGCGCTTTCCCTAGAAAACATATTTTCACTGCCATTAGATGTTCATTGGTCTGTGTGCTTATTGTCCAATGTTTAAATGCATAAAGCAATATAGGATCTATACAGCACTCGAACTCACTTGCCTCACTGCAATTTGCAGCTTTTTTATTTATTTCTTAATAAAAACAGCCAAAATGAGTCATATAGACATTTTCAGGATGGCTAAGTTGCAAAGACAGCTTATGCAAACATCACAAAGAGGCAGTCATCGTTTCTTTTGCTCATATTATGAGAAAACAAACAAAACTGGAACATTTTATGACAACTGGACAGATTTGTGAAAAGTGAGATAGAGGAAGACAGCCAGAGAAAACTCTTGACAATCTCGTTTCATGTCACGGGAGAGAGTCAACAAACGAATCGATACATGCCGTTGGGAATAGCAAGATATGGAATAGCTTGATCGAACACGTCAGTCGGCAAAACACTTGATGATAATTATAATGATAATTAAAAACAGACAGTAGCCCTTACTGATATAATGTAGGCGCATTGAATTTATAGTATCATTTTCGTTCCGAAATTGATGGCTACAGTCAACCATCTTTGTTTTCCCGTTGTGAATTTGAGTAACGAAGACGCCGACAATAGATTGCAAGACTTATTACTTGACATATTTAGCTGCATCTCATTAGGTAAATACTGCTGAAATCACACAACATAAACTGAAGCATTAAGATAAATCCTTCAAGCTGAAATTTACAACATACATATTCATACAGTATTTTGAATTGTCTGCCACTGTAATTTTAAACTGACTATCATGTCTTTTTGTTTGCACAAAGTTGGCTTTCGTGCGTGAATGACAATTGCCTCTGCCTACCCTAACATGCGACCACTTTGTGTGTTAACTGATTCGGTGCCAAATGATTTATATCGTCAAATGTGACCTCCCAATTTGACAGAAGGTTGATATATCCCATAATAGGGCCATCGTGTAATATGTTTTGTATCGTGGTATCTTCCGCAATTTCAATGCTCAGTGAACAAAGATTTAATTTATAATACTTGCTAATTTGATATGCACCATGTTTGGTCCAAACCTATTTTTTAGGCACTGTCAACTGTCATTTACTGCCAATATAGTACCTTGCGGTGTATGGCAGAGGGGTCTTTGAGCCTGAGGAATAAAGGCCGCCTGGCTAGTGCAGTCGCCGCGAACTGTGCAAGTTAGGATTTTCCTTTTGCCCCCGACAGAAAAAAATCCCACACCTTACCGAGGGATCGAACCCGGGTCTCCCGAATGAGAGTCCGGCGTTCTAGCCTCTCGGCCAGCCGCTCCTCAGGCATTGAATCAGTCAAATATCACACAAAACGCCTTGTCAGTATCAATCACGTGATCTGTTTCCAAAATGTGCCGTTCAAGCGATGACGCGGGAGATTTGAGGTGTGTAGATTTTGCCGGAGTATAAGAGTCTGTATTTATTACTATGTCGATCCAAGTGGGTATGTGTTCTATCACCCTGTTATTCAACTGCCCCTCAGTTCTGTCGATGTAGGTAGACTGGCAACTGCATGTAAACTGATAAATGCAGCTGGATTTGGCGCTCACGGGGAGAAGTTCTATTACGGCTGGGGTTGGAATGGTCTGGTTCTGTATATAGTAACTGTTGCTGTAACACATAATGTTCATAATGTTCGCCCGACCGCTGTAATGATCCGGTCCTGTAGACGCTACATTATCCTTAATTTGCCAGACAATTCTTCGTTTTTTCTTTTTTATGGGACATGACCTTCTGTGCAAGCCGAATTTCATCGTAAACACATCCCTGTAACGTATTTTTAGATTTCTTACACTTCCAACATCGTTTTCTTTTCTTTTTTTTTTTGTCTTAATTAACTCGAAGCATTACAAATTTCCAACGATTTTTTTTACTGTATTTATTAATTTTGTTAAGGGGGTGGAAGGGGGAGGGGCGGAGGTCAGTTGTAATTAGATATTTCTGCGTTCATGGTTGTCGAACATTAAGTCTTTGATTAATGATGATACAATGATTAAGTGAATCGGAGTTCCCTTGAAGCAAGATGGCGGGACATTTCTTCGTCCCTTAAAATGGAACGTGTTTTTTCTGAAATGTGTATGGATTAAGTGCTTTTTTCGTGGTGGAATGGAGTTCGGACCGTGCAACGGAGTTCGTGCACGCGCGTCCGGTTTTCTTTCGGCGTATCATCGGCGCCCGGTGGCGATAGTTAAGCCTAACATGACGGCCAGACGACCAGCTAGGACACAACGTGGTAAGAGGGCGGGCGCGCGCAGAAGGCGCTTAAAATGTGACAGATTGGGTATCGGAAATGTTCGAGTACTGTACTGGAACTGTGCATCATTTAGTCAACGCCGACCCATTCTTGAAAAACTACTCTACGGAAACGATATTGTAGTCTTGCAAGAAACACAGCTCACCGAAGGAACAGTCAAAGTTGCGGGATTTCAGGGTTTCTTTAACAGGTGGCACCTCGGACAGGCCATTCTGGTCCGCGACAACATACTAGTGTCTGAGATCGATATGTCCGCCTGGAACAGCGATGCCCTGCAAGTGCAGGCATTAAGAATAATGACAACAGTGCAGCTTGTAATCGTTAACGTCTATGCGCGAAATGGGAAGGTCGACGTGCGACAATGGCAGAGTTTGTTCGATATGGATGAAAGGCATATCATCTACTGCGGGGACTTCAATGCCAGAGGCAGTCAATGGGGGAATTGCATCACCAATAGACAGGGAGAAGATTTGGAGGACGCCCTGGCATCTGCTGCCCTAATCTGTCTGAATGATGGGAAGGTCACTAGAATGGCCACTCGACCAGGCGACTCTGACAGCATCATTGACTTGGCTCTGGTGTCGCCCACCATCGCACCAAGGTGCCGGTGGGGCACACTGGGATACCACGATAGTGACCACTACCCTTGTGTCATCCTGATCAAGAAAGACGGGGCCATGGGTCAAAGAAACAAGACCAATGCCTTCCCGTACGACACCACTGGTCAAGACGCCATAAGCAAGATCAGAAGAAGGAAACTAACTTCCTCCCGTAGGAGACAAGAAAGATGGCTGCAGCCACCATGGTGGAATGGAGAGGTCGAGAAGGTGTGGCTGGGAAAGAGGCAGGCTGTCAAAGACTGGCAAAAGGCCAGGAAGGCTAACATGCCACAGGTTGAGTTGGCGAACCTGAAGACTGAGGTCGTTAGGACGACGACTTTATTCAAATCCTGCGCCAAACAGGCCAAGGCCGACAAATGGGACGAGTTCTGCAGGAAGGTGTGCTCCGAGCAATCTCTTACGACATTCTGGCGCCTCCACAAGAGCATGAACGGTGCTGCACAACGTAGGGGTATTCCAGACTTTCAAGGCACAGACCTCGCATGGAAAAAGTCGGATGCGGATAAAGGTAAGGCCCTTCTTGCACGCTACATAGAACAGACTGACCAGAAAGACGAGCCCGCCAGACAGAGGACCACAACAACACTCTCTCAGTTGTGCAAGGGGGTCGGGACAGACGAAGAATGGACAATCACAGTTGAGATATTGCGTGCGATGCTCAAGAAATCACCTAACACCGCCCCAGGCCCAGACGGCATCCGATATGGTGACCTAATGGTGATATCAGATGATGACATGGAAGAACTGGCCAGAGAATTCAACACCAGTATCCAGAGGGGTCAGGTCAAAGAAGAATGGCTACACAGCTACTTGCTGCCGCTGCCAAAACCGAACAAAGACCACTCCAAGATAAGCGGCTACAGAATCATTACGATGCAGAATACTGTTGGCAAGCTACTGGAGAAAATTGTAGCACACAGACTTGCTTGGGACTTGGAACAGCTCGGCTGCTTCCCGCCCACACTTGGAGGATACAGACGCAACAAAGAGTCATGGCTGAATGCGGCGGTCTTTGCTCAAGATGTTTACGAAGGATTTCAGGTCAGAGAAGAGACATGTGCGGCCGCCATAGACTTAGAGGACGCATATAACAGAGTATCTTTCGAGCACTTGATGCAAACCCTCCTCAGACTGAAAGTGCACCCTCACCTTGTACGATGGATAGCTGCAGTTCTACTCCAAAGGAAGGTGGTGCTAAGATGCGGGAGTTGGTCTTCTGAGCCGATAACGATATGTCCAGGATTGCCGCAGGGTTCACCACTGTCACCAGTACTATTCAACGTGTATACGGTGCCGATCACTGAACAACAGTTGGATGGGAGGGGTAGGACTCTATCATTCGTTGACGACATCCTCGTGTATCGACAGGGTCGAGATAGACAGGCGGTTGCCAACTATATGCAGGGCGAACTAGATCGAATTTCCTCATGGTGTTCTGATGCCGATGCCCTTGTCAACCCTGCAAAGGCAACGGTTACATGGTTCTCACTAAACAACCATATTGTGAAAGCAGACCTGCCGGCAGTAAGAATGGATGGGAGCATTCTGAGTAGAACCCAGTCAATGGCATATCTTGGCGTGAGGCTTGATCGTAGCCTGTCCTTCAAAGATCATGTCGACTATGTCATAACGAAGGCTCGAAAAGGTTTGGCAGCAATGAAAGTCATGGCGACTGCCAATATCGCGCAAAGACTGCTATTACTTCTGTTCCAAGGACTTGTGCTTTCACGCATCGAGTATGCCCTGGCCATCCTCACTGTCAGCCCTACACAGATTGGAAGACTTGAAAAGGTACAAAACGAAGCCATGCGCATCATTTTGGGCTGCACGAGAGACACCAGCTGTGTAGCAATGAGATACCTCCTTGACTTCCCGACAATGGAACACAGGATCAAGATCTGGAGAGCTCGTGCATACTTAAAAATAAGTGCAGATGAGCAGCACCCTCTGCATGACGCTGTATTCAGAGAAAAGGGTGACAGGCTAAAGAGGAGCAAATCATGGATGGGTCGGGCGGAAGATGTCGTCGGACAGGTCTGCAGTCTTACCAGTATCAACCCCGGCAAGGAATGGGTGCCGATGCCTCCAGCTTTTAAGTGTACCTTCTCCTGCATTATCACACTCGACAAACGGTGCAGAGAGCAGAACCCTGCCGCTGTCAATGCAGAGGTTAACGCGCTCATCTATGATCACTCAGATAGCCCCGAAGTGCTCATCTATACAGATGGATCTGTTGTAAAGCAGCAGAGAAGTGCGTGGTCATTTACAGCCCGTTCAGCGGGCCGAACCGTTCAAGAATCCAGTGGTGCCCACTCTATGACCACGAGCAGCATGACGATGGAGGTGATGGCAGTTACACAGGCTTTCATATGGCTGGAATCACAGCATTATACCAACGTGTGTGTACTAAGTGATTCAATGAGCATGATTCAGAAGGTCGAAGCTGGATCTGTACGTAGACAGTGGACTGAGTCGCTGAGGAAGTCTGTTGTCCGCAAAGTCACCTTCATCTTCGTCCCGGGACATGCGGGAGTCGAGGGAAATGAACGAGCTGATAAATTGGCTGGCTCTGCACCCCCTGTAGATGGCCAGCCCATGGATCGTGCCGATGTTATTAACGCCCTTAAAGATATGGCGAGAACAGAGGATTTTGACGCCAGTGATTCCACATCGCTTTCCAGGATGAAAGACCTGGGAGTAAGAATCGGCACAGCCAGACGCGAGAGGTACATCGGGAAAACAAAGCGCCTCGTCAACCAACACAGAACTGGCACTATTAGCCACCGGACGCTGATGCATATGCTGGGGGGGGGGGGAGGATCTGAGCACCTATGGACATGTCCGGAGTGCAACGAAGATACCCCAACTGATAACTGTTAACTGTTAACTGTTAACAATGATTAAGTCTTTGATTAATGATGATACATTGATTTTTCCTCTTCATCGTCCCTCTTTCCAGGAATAGTCACACTTAGTTATGCACTTCAAAGTTCAGTGAGTCCGACTTCGGCATACATGTGTCTCAGTATTGTTCCTCTAGACAGTTTCCATCCAAGGTCACGTGATATGTCTACCGTGGATAGACTTTGTTTCCTACCAATTTAGTCAGGGTAGTACCCAAAAGGCCTGCGATACAGCGATTGATGCAATCCCAATCGAGCAGTGGTCCTGGCTCAGTCACCTAATTCACAGAATTGCTTTCTTTCCAACAAATGCACGAGGCTCTGTGATCGGTCCAGCCTAGCTCACGTGGACAGGAACATTTTGCACACCAGATAATGATGCCGGAGCCACTGTGCGAGTAGTGACCAAAAGCACGGCTACTCGTCCTGTGGTCATAAGTTCGAATCCGTTTCTGGGATGATTTATAAAATTGAATTAGGCTCCCAAATTGAACCAACTGAAAATCAGTAATAGGACATGCCTTGAGAAGTCAAGAAGAAGGACGTGATGCTGACCCCATCACTCTTGGAGTGGCAGTTGTACTACGAGGGGTCTTCATATGAAAACCATAATGAGGGGGAGGGGGGGGGGGAGGGGGTTGAATATTTTCTGAAAAAGTACAGAACAAATGTATCATTTGTCGATATAGATACCATTGCGTTCAATCAGGTCCTACAGCGCCGATAAAGTGCTTGAATTCCTATAGAGAAATAATTCTCTTGGTCGCGTGTGTAACCACTCTGTGGTCACTATTCGAGTGTGCCTGACTGAAGTTAAGCCCTTTTGAAACTTCCAATCGTATACTTGTTGGACTGAAAGGCATGCATCGCCATACTGGACATTCATTCACTCCCGTGTGTTGTCGGGGCCTATAATGAAAGCAAAGAATAGCAACACTGCAGTCTACCACGCATGTCGTAAGAGGCGACTAAGGAGGCTTCATGGTTCCGTCGCCCTGCTACTGAGTGAGTGCGTGGCGCGACACTGTGAGCTGTGAGTTTCGAGTGAAATGCTTCTGAATCTGCCCGATGTTTTTTGGAACATGACTGCATGTTCGGAGCGATGGCAGCTGGCTATGTCCCAGAATTGACCGGTTTTTGCCTTATGCAGAATACGTGACTGCTGGGCTTCTGGTTGACTGCCACTGCCATCGACGATGAACTGTACTTTCGTGTACTGTGTGGGTGAACATCTAGGAAACATTCAGATGGGAAAATGACTGCCGATTCCATCAGAGATGAACTGGATGTTTCGTGGTGGTCTATTGTGTTGACATTCTGGCGGCAGCATTATGCACAGTGTATCTGTGCGGGCTGTTGTTTGTCGAGACTCCTGTCTTTTCCACTTTTCACATTGGGCAGTGGGAGGCGTTTTGTGTGATATTCACTGGCACAGGACGGAGCATAATGGGGACGACCCGTTGCTGTGAAGTTGGAACCGCGACTAACTAACTAACTAATTGGACATTCATTCGTCGATTAATTTCTATAGGTTTAACCCTTTCACTGATTTAAAAAAAAAAAAAAAAGGATACAGAACGCTGTTCCGCTTTGGTGCATGTCAAAAGTGGGGCGACCATCTTTAAATTGTCATTTTCACGTCACAGTGTTCGTCTGCACCGTGATGTCACATACTGTACTTACTGACATACATACGTGGCTTCTAATTGTGAAGTCTTACTATTTCTGGACTTCGGGCAGTATCATTAGACTTACCGTTTGCGATTGCTGTTTAAGGCTTCAATGGCATAATTGTTAGCTCATATGCTTAAGAAAATTGTGGTTCGAATTCAGACACAGGCATTGGCTAGATTCTTTTATCCGATCGGTACAGTTTTGGGATCGAGCCAGTAACATAATATGGGTACGGGGAACATTTTCAATATTTGCTAGACATTGCGTGGGAAGAAAAGACAGCGATGAAAGGAAATGGTTATCTCATATCCTTATGCCGTGGCTGTGAATATATATATATATATATAAATATATATATATATATATATATATATATATATATATATATATATATATATATATATATATATATATATAGAGAGAGAGAGAGAGAGAGAGAGAGAGAGAGATAGAGTGAATGAGAGAGAGAGATCGTTAATGAGAGACAGAGACAGAAAAATAAATAGTGTGTGAATGAAAAAGAGAGACGGGGAGAGAGATTAATATACAGAGAGAGAGAGAGAGAGAGAGAGAGAGAGAGAGAGAGAGAGAGAGAGAGAGAGAGAGAGAGAGAGAGAGAGAGAGAGAGAGAGATTAAAACATTTTGGGAATTTGACGTCAGTAATGCATTTCACATATACTCCACAAAATGATAACAAAAGCTTTGCCAAAGCCATCCATATTTGTGACCATAGCGTGATCTCAGTTGAATAAATAGCAAACTACACTTCCCTACAGCTAACAGTGTATTTATTTCATTGTAAATGGGGAGGATAGGATGCTTGCTAAACACGTATTACCTTGACCACACTAAGTCTTACATTACCAGTTACCAGTCAGGCTACGCCCTTGAGCGATCACGCTAAGTCCGAAAAGATACACTGGAACATAATCACGGAAGATATTTTTGTATCGTAAATAGGGAAGCATGGGTCTGGGTTTATACAGATAAAACAAAAACACAACCAATCTCTAGCGTTAAACTTTGCTGTCGAATAGGTTATTTATCGCGTTATTTATATCACAGTTGGGGTAGTTGTGAAAGAGAACAACGTGATCAGAACAGCAGTATCAAGTTGATGTTTGGACAAGTTCGTTTTTTTTTTTTTAATTGACGTTTTTACTTTCTTTCTTGTTGGTGCGAAAAGGTTACGGACACAATTTCAATCCTGCATATCGAGTTTGAAACACAGCTGTGGGCGATTTGGAAGCAGACCGCCTTGCGTTGGTTTTCATGCAATGGTATGAGTGCCCGTCGTTCAGAAAGCAATGGCAAACTAACTACTAATGGTAAACTTGCAAAGAAATCATTAGTGGCGCCTTGCCGTCTTTACAGACGAAAGTATGCGGACTGGATCTAAAGCTCCATCGCACAACGCCTAGGCTTGGATTCAGAGAACATATGTTACCCATGCAGCATGACCCCTCTCTCGGCCTACCTTGTTTTATCCAGAGGAAAGGATAACTAGTATGTCTGGAACAAAAAAAGATGCTGCAGATGCCTCCGAGTCAGCATCGCACCTCCATGCAGTAGAAGTTGAGTAACGGCCAGGCCCTCACATTCGGGGAATTTTGACTTAAAAACGTTCAGCCATATCCCTCAGCTGAGAGCCGTAAACCAAGTGTTTGGATCGAAGCAAGTGCTGGCGCCTTGTCGTCTTTACAGACGATAGCGCAAAGAACCCAACTACGAGCTTTTCAACTACATAAAACTTTGAAATCACACATAGCCAAAACATACCGGCGATGACTGCTATGTCCTGTAAAGGATATGCAATAAATAAACTTGTTTTTACACTTTTTAAGATGAATTTAGCATATGGTGCTAGCTGCAGAGTTTTACGGAACAATCGGCATTGCAGTGGTGGTGTAATCGACATCCCTCCGCCGTCTTCACTCCCAAAGACATTTTATTGTACATATTTAGTCTGGGTTGGCCTGGCAGCCTCGATGCGAACTCGAATCTATGACCAGCGGGTCTGCAGAGAATTATCTAGCCACTGTGCCAGCGGGACCCTGACCATAAAACTAATTGGTGTTAATTAAAGAGGCATGCGGGAAAGATCCCTTGCAGATTTATCATGGGTATATAATGCATATATTGTTGTTGTTGTTGCTGTTGTTTACTATTAACATAACAAAGTATGTAGAAATAAAATAATGTGTGTAAGGAGAGAAATAAGAAGAACAGAAGTTTAGACGGGCCTGCGTGCCTAGTTCGTAATGCCTTTAAGATAAAATTCGTACATTCTCTCTCTCTCTCTCTCTCTCTCTCTCTCTCTCTCTCTCTCTCTCTCTCTCTCTCTCTCTCTCTCTCTCTCTCTCTCTCTTTCTTTCTTTCTTTCTTTCTTTCTTTCTTCCTTTTTCTCTCTCACTTTCTCTCTCTCACTTTCTCTCTCTCCTTCTCTCTGTCTCTCCCTCCTCTCTGTCCCTCTCTCTTTCTCTCTCTCTCTCTCTCTCTCTCTCTCTCTCTCTCTCTCTCTCTCTCTCTCACACACACTCACACACACACACATATCTACACACATGATTGCTCTATGAATACTTGGACACATACGCCTCGACAATGAAGCAAAGTTTCTTATCTCAAAGTGAAGTCTTGAAAGATTGCACGAGCATTATCAAAATGATTGTGCCACTTGCCCACATAGATAGTTTATCTATATGTATGAGCCCGAGTTTCAATCCCCTAGAGATCTAGGACGGTGACAGGCTATTTGGGGGCAAGCGCCGGTTTTGGCAATCATAAGCAGTACTTTTCAGAACAGCTCTTGGTTTTACCAAGTAAAAAAAAATATATCTACTTTAACACATGACAAAGTTAAAAACTTTGCAGCTATCTGTGAATAAGCTATTATAGTCCCTCTACAAAAATATTTCAAATGATGATAATGTTTATGAAATTTGACATGACTGTGACAATTACAATGACAGTTACTAATTTTTTTTGATTCCAACGTCAGATTGTTCCGCGAATTATCGTGTGTATGTAACCTGTACTCCAGCAGTGGCGAGAAAACAAGACTACAGTCGAGAGCTCAGGGAAAATAAGATGAGTTTCATTTCATGCTCATTACATCCCTAAGCGATACTCACCCTCATTCATTGATGTAAGATTTTTCCTTGTATTGATTTTTATGTATATGCTAAACTTATAACCAAGTAAATCTGCTCATATAAATTTGAATGTAAACATTAAGGGGGATAACCAACTTTTGTACACCCAAATTAATTTCAAAGGGATTTAATTTCAAGAAAGTGAATAATAACTAAATTACAAGATGTCAACATTAGAACAGTGCATTGAATTAGGTATTAGGTTAGGATATATTGAGGAAAAACTTTCAGAATGGGCACAAAAGACACATGCAGAAAATATTGCACGAGAAGAAAGAGCAACGGAAAGAGAAGAGAAAAAGATGCAAGCAGAAAGAGAAGAGAAGAAGATGCAGATGCAAATTGAGGCAGAAGAGAAAAAGATGCAGAGGCAAATTGAGGCAGAAGAGAAAAAGATGCAAGCAGAAAGAAAAGAGAAAAAGATGCAAATTGAGGCTGAAGAGAAAAAGATGCAGATGCAAATGGAAGCTGAAGAAAAGAAAATGCAACTGCAGGCTCAAGAGAAGAAGATGCTGATGGAGCTTGAGTCTGCGACCAAGTAAGCCCAATTAAATGCAGAGACACAGATAAAACTAAAACAAATGGAAATTGACTCCAACGTAGAAATGTCAGTAAACAAAATTAAAAGCAAAGAAGATGAACAAAAATACAACAAATATAAAGGCCTTGTCAAAGCATTTTGTTCAGGAGATTCTATAAGCGCATACTTAGAGAACTTCGAGTGTTTGATGACTTACCATAAGGTCGAAAAAGTCGACTGGTCATTTATTCTGATGAGAAATTTAGCTTTAGAGCCCTTAAAAGTGATAGAGACAGTTCCACAAGACATGAGGAAAGATTATGATTATTTAAAACAGAGAATACTCCAACATTTTTCACTAGATACAGCAGGCTATCAACTACAGTTCTCAAAATTAGCACCATCACCTAACCAAACTTTCATAGACTACGTGTCTACAGTTCAAGATATTTGTACAAAATGGATAACCTCAGCGAAAACAAATAACAACCATGATAAACTGAAAGAACTAATTATAATTGATAAAATTATTAGCACAATTCCAACACCTTTTTATAAATTTTTGAGACAAATGGATTGTAAAACCATCCAAGAAATAGAAAATAAAGGGAGCGCATATTTTACAGCGAACCGCGATATTTTTTAGCTAAACATGAGCCAAAATAAAACAGCAGCGGTTACAAACACAAAATATTAGAAACCAAATGAAAATAGGTTCAAACAACGCTCTAAGTTCACAAAACCAGTCATGTGCCAGTATTGTCATCTGACGCACGAACAGTTCGCGATGCGTGACAAATCACCAAATTATCCACATCATCTCCAAAAGGTAATGGAAAAACAAAGGAACAAAAGGAACGCATATCAGAGAGCGGTTAAATGTTTTTTTATTTTGTTCGAGCTATGGGCATTTTTCATCAGTTTGTGATGGGAGAAAGATGATGAAGCAGGCCAATGCCGCATTAATAGACACATCCTCAGATGAAGAAATTGAACAACAGAACGAATGTGACATCTAGAATGAAAGTGCGAGTGAGTCAGGTAATGCAGTAGACATCATTAATACCATCACTGATAACAAATGTAACACCTGTAGAAAATTTCAGCTTGATACAACTTTGTTATGTGGCCACACAATCCCAGTTTCTAACGAAATGGCCAACGCAGCCTTAACACCAACAGGCAAGTTAAATTATTCAACAGGTTTTGTTAATAACAAACAATGTACATTAATACGAGATTCCGGAGCGACTCTTTGTGGAATTAAGAGAACATTAGTTAATGACAAATACTACACACACAAATACGTAACGTGTCGCACATTCGCAGGCACGATTGAAAGATACCCCCTTGCACTTGCCGAAATTCGGACACCTTTTATATCAGGACAAGTGCTATGCGCAGTACTAGAAAATCCTACCGCTGAAATCATCCTTGGGCATCTTCCCAACATAAGATCTTGCTCTGAAAAGGAAATCAGAGAATGGGAACAGAAAAACGGTATCCAAAAACCAAACAGCGATTCCAAAGTGAAAAACCACGCGTGCTTGTCTCAAACTGCCAAAAGCACAAGGGAGACAACCGATGACGTAATTCGAAATGAATTCACAGAGGTGCAGAATACAGGGGCGGTTGAATCTTTCAATCATACCATCAAATTAACACCTCGAACTGAGGACGCTATCGATCCACAAATTATTGAGCCTGTAAATGTGCAACAACACACACAACACGCTAACATAGTAACAAGACAAACGACACACAAAACCCACACTGACCAACTTCAGGAAGCACTACAAATCATTTCACCTAATGTTACCACCACCGAGTTGATAGAAGAACAAAAAGCAGATCCAACTCTTTCACAATATTTTCGGCTAGTAGGATTAAAGCCAAAATTAACTAAAAACGCTTCTTGGACATTTAGACTTAATAACAATGTTCTAACAAGATTATATACCAGAGATCAAACCACGATACAGCAAGTGGTTCTACCTCAGTCACATCGTGAGAAAGTGCTACATATAGCCCATGACTCACCTTTCGGAGGTCATATGGGTTACGAAAAAACTAGGGCCAGAGTCCTGAGCCAATTTTATTGGCCTAAATTTTGCCGAGACATAAAAACCCATTGTAAATCATGTGATACCTGTCAGAAATTAATCAAAAAGGGGAAAAACCCTACGGCAGAAATTCAATCAACCACAACTGCCTCGAGACCATTTCAAATCGTGGCGGTTGATTTAGTAGGTCCTTTGAACCACATCTCAAACAAAGGAAATAGATACATTTTTACACTTGTTGATTTGTGTTCAAGATGGGCAGAAATGATTCCATTAAAATCTATCTCCTCTAAGGATGTGACGGACGTATTATTACAGATATTCTCCCGTTTTGGCTTTCCGGAGAAAATAATATCAGATAGAGGAACGCAATTCATATCTAATGCCACCCAATCGGTAACTAAGTTACTAGGCATAAAACAATGTTTTACAAGTCCCTATCGACCGTCCGCGAACGGAATTTGCGAAAAATTAAATGGGGACCTAAAACATATGTTATCCAAAGTGACAGCTGAAAATCCAGCCGATTGGGATATACTTCTCCCAACGGTGCTGTTCGCATACAGAGAAGTCCCACAATCAAGTACGGGGTTCTCTCCGTTTGAATTGATATATGGAGCGAACCCAAGAGGACCTCTCACTATTTACAAAGATATAATATCACAACCTGTAAACACCCAATTACCAGTTTCCACCTATGATTTGGTCACTGACACCAGAGACAAAATCATTAGATCCTGTATACTGGCCAGAACATCATTACAGGAGAAAGGTTTTAGGTACAGGCAGTACGCCAACAAAGGGGCAAGAACAATTGTATTACAACCAAATCAAGATATTTTACTATTACTACCTGACAAGAGAGATTAACTATCAACCTCTTGGCAGGGACCATTTTAAGTTGTGAGAAGGATTTCGGAAGTTGATTACGAAATTTCTTTGAATGGAAAGTTGAAAATATTCCATGTAAATATGTTAAAACCATACTATTCTAGAAATGACAGTGACACGAACAAGCAGATGCAGATAACAGATGACAATATCCAGACGGACAAGAATGACAACAGAAACGAAACGACAATTACCCGACTGAATGACACTTCGACAAGCGAAGCATCGTTAACGACTCATTCTTGTGACAACGAAGACGACGAAAACATATTCACAGTACCGACAATATGGGATAACGACAAGTACGACAAAGTTAACGACACATTGACAACTATTAGTCTCGACGACGAAGACAATGACTTTAAAGACAATTTACAAACAGTAGCATCAGTAATAAATCAGACGGACGTAGACAATACGGAAATTACAGTACCAATTATGAACGACGAACAGTAATATGAATGACATACAAATCTCTGACACTTTGACACAACAGCAGCGACAAGAAATTTTGTCTCTTCTGAACGACTATAGAACTATCTTCTCAAATAAACCTGGACGGACTGACAAAATAACACATTCAATTGTGTTGACGGATCTGACACCGATCAAATGTAGACCATATTCGATTCCTTTACATTATAGAGCAAATTTAGATAAAGAAATTTTGGACTTAGAGAAAAATAGAATAATACAGAAATCTGTGTCCCAGTATTCTTCGCCAATTGTCCTGGTGAAAAAGAAGGACCAAACCATTCGTTTGTGCATAGACTATAGAAAAAAAAATACCATAACCACGACAGATGCTGAGCCAATGAACAGCTGTGAAGACCTCATCTTGAATATGTCTCAATCATCCTTATTTTCTAAGCTTGATTTAGCTAAAGGTTACTGGCAAGTACCACTAGACCCCTCTTCAAGACATATAATAGCATTCGCTACACCCCTTGGGCTGTACGAATGGAGATATCTTCCGTTTGGTCTCAAAAACGCTCCCGCCACATTTGTCAGGTTAACTAGACTGTTATTGCACGGCATCAAGGACGTGCAAGCATATATTGATGATATATGTATCCATTCTTCAAACATGACTTCTCACTTACTTACACTCCAACAAGTCTTTAACCAAATCTTTCTTTTTGGACTTACTATCAAACCTTCCAAGGTTGAAATAGGCTATAAACAGATAGACTTCCTAGGTCATAGGATTTCCGAAGGCAAACTGTTGACAGATGATAAAATAGTATCAAAAATTCTCAACCTAGAAGTTCCAACTACAAAGAAACAGGTTAGAAGCCTATTAGGTCTCATAAACTATTATGCCAAGTTTATACCAAACTGGGCAGAACTCACATCAGTTTTTTCTAATCTGTTGTCAAAAGATCATCCAGAAAAATTTTGTAAGAGTATCCGCTTAGAGGATGCACTGTGCAAATTGAAATCAATTTTTTCTAACCCACCAGTATTAAGATTACCAAACATAGATATACCTTTCATTTTGACCACAGATTCGAGTGCTATCGCAATTGGAGGATGCCTGATGCAAGAATATCAGGGCTTGAGACATCCAATACTCTACGTCAGCCGCAAGCTGAAAAAGGCAGAGATCCATTACTCCACTGTTGAGTTAGAGGCATTAAGTCTACTTTTTTGTATGCGTCGATTATCTAAGTTCCTCTTAGGTTCGCATTTTGTTGTTTTAACCGATAATTCGCCGCTGCTGGTACTTAAGCAAGGTGTTCCAAAGAACCATCGTTTGGAAAGATGGTGTCTTCTTCTTCAAGATTTCGACTTTGAAATCCGCCATATCAAGGGCACTGATAACATTATTGCTGACTTTTTATCACGGCAAACTAATGCACCAGCAGACAAACACTAGGCACATTAATTATTCGCCATACAAGAAGCTGTGATATTTTAGTCTGTTGCATAGAACAGTGTACCTCTACACCTACTAGAGAACTTTCATTCAGAAGTAACAACGCCCAAGTGAATAGGTTACGTATAACACCCACGAACATGACACTTTGAGAACCCTATTTTACCAATTGCCAAGGTGTTAAAAACAATCCAAGCGATACATAATATCTGTGAAATGATTTCAACCAGTGAACTGACATTCATCTGTAAAGATTAAGAACACTGCATACTCGCTATTGCTAAGAAACTTCGCAAACAGCCGGAATAGAACTACTTCGATTACAACATGCAAGTGACAGCTATATTAACTGTTAACATTGATGGCACGACACACGGACAACAGGAGGACAACACACACATCGTCGTTGGATTTAGTTAGTTAATTAATTAATTTATTAGTAGTTAATATGTATTACACTTCTATTTAATTATGTATATAAAATATGTCAACCTATAACTTGTATATTTTCTACCATAATATTACATGTATTTCCACTCATAGGTGAAATATTTTTCCTATACATTTTTTTTCCATTTAAATTATAAACCATTTTTTGATTACACGTACAAAAAGTACTTGTCACTTTAAAGGGAACATATCGCCTAATCCATTTTTCTAAGGGCAATAAGACTTACCTCAACTTTATTTATATATTTTAACAAAATACTATTTTGTATGAAAGAGGTATGAATGACAGAGTGAATGAATTAAATGAGAGAGCGATATACTGAGCGGACAAATTGTACGCAAAAAGTATTTATTTTAATTTGTCTGCGTCTTTCATGTAACAATGTATTACCTGTCTAATTGTTAATACATGTTTAGTATTTAATACACTACATCTAAGCGCCACTGCTTGGAATGCCCCGATCATGCATTACACATTGGGGTAATTCATGACAAAGGATATCCCAACTCGTGACGCTTGGAGATAAACCACACAGTGAGCACACACTTTATACAAACTCAAAACTGAACACGAACAATTAAAATACAGTCACTTTATTAGAAACAGCAACATATCAGTCAATACACGAACAAGCCAACAGGAGCACGTAGTCAGATGTGATAAAACAACAGCATAACTACATATTCAGCATTATACAACATACGGAAGTAAAAATGTATCGAAATACACACAGGACAAGATTTGCAGGTGTACTTAAATAGCCAAGACATTTGTCTTGTTAAGACTCTCTTACACACAGTTTTAATATCTTGGTATCATATGGATACTTGAGAAGGGCGCGGTTGTAAAAACAACTGGGACACGTCACGGAACTTCGGTCAGATAAGCATGTTTAAGAACATAGAAGAGAGAAACCTCTTCAGCAATCATCTTAAAGTGGTGTATGGGAGAATACATGAGTTGGTGATGCAGATATGTAAGTTGCCAAGTTACTATCCACCAAACTACAAACACCGACTTTATGTGATCCTGTGACAGAATTAGTACAGAACTAATTACCATATAAGAACCCATCAAAGCAGGGGGGAGGGGGACTCCTGTCACAGCCTCACATAGGGACGGTACCAACATAAAAGTAAGAGATACGGGCGAAGGGATAGAACTCCAGCTAAAGGGAAAGAACCGAGTCACTCGAAGGCTCGAATAATCCAGAGCCTTTTCGAAGGACCGGTCAGTGTGTCCACAGCCCCGTGGACACTGATGGGGCCCGCCGATTGCGGGGTCCACGAGAAACTCAGGGAGAGTTGCCACCCGTGTCGGATTGCGACACGTGTGGAAGGACAGACACGGACTGGACATCGAGGAAGCAACAGGGCTTACCTTAAGGGGACTTGATAGTAGACCCAATTGTATTTAGGGGTCTTATACATATGTTTAGATAGCTGCTAGAGTTGTTGTGATAAACATGTTCATTGTAAACTCCTGTGATACGCAACTTGCTGATTGCTGGCTTGTGAAAACTCGCTTCGCCAGCGTACTGTAATATACATGTAAATAAATGATGCTAGATTGTATCTGAACGGAGTTTTTTGCCTGTATGAGCCCGAGTTTCAATCCCCTAGAGATCTAGGACGGTGACAACTTGCCTTACGTCTAGCTTGACGACATGGATAACTTACCTACATGGATATCTTGCTTAAATGGATTGCTTGTCTAGATGTATAGCTTCTATATATGTATGTATATCTTGTCTTCGTGGATAGAATGTCTCTAGTATAGATTGCCTACATGTATAGTTTATCTGCATGTATAGCATGCCTACATCTATAGCTTATGTACATGTATATCTTATCTACATGTATAGCTTGCCTACGTGTATAGCTTGTGTCCATGGATAGCTTGGCTACATGACTAGCTTGGCAACACCGATAACTTGGCTACATTGATAGCTTGGCTACGCGGATAGCTTGTCTCCATGAATAGCTTGGCTACATGGTTACATGGATAGGTTGTCTCCATGGATAGCGTGCCTACATGGATAGCTTGCCTACATGGATAGCTTGCCTACATGTATAGCTTGTCTACATTGATATCTTGCCTACGTGGATAGCTTGCCTACATGGATAGCTTGCCTACATGGATAGCTTGCCTACATGGATAGCTTGCCTACATGGATAGCTTGCCTACACGGATAGCTTGCCTACATGTATAGCTTGTCTACATTGATAACTTGATTATATGGTTAGAAACAATGCCGGAATCACTCCCCAAATTCAACATGTCGTGTTAGAGTGGACAAAATTAAACAACGGCGTTTGCCCCACAACAACATCAACAACAACAACGACAACAACAACTACAACAAAAAATATTACGTCATCAATCACCATCATCAAGTGCCCTGTGAAATGACTTGGCTGTCATGCATCTCCTCAGATCCATGATGTTCTGGATTCATTATATCCATGACATCCCTTCTTGTCATCTCTCCATGCCATCTGTCAATGCCAGTATCGTAGTCCGCCCAGCACCATTTCTCTCCGTCTGTTTCTGCTTCTTCTTCCTTCAGCTGACTTGTCCATGCGTCAGCGTGTTTTCCGTTGCTTCTCTTCTCATGACTTGAATACCCGCTGTTTGTCTCCTTCTCATATTGTGTCGTCAATGTAGGACAAATACAACTTCGAAAATAACCGATTAGTCAACTTTAACACGAAATGAAAGAAAACAAATTAGGATTAAAAGAAAACTCAACCAAATATAGACAACAATCGGGCCCTTTAATGGTTACTGTTTAGCTCATGACAATTTGAAAATTACATGTTTTTATCTTACATGTTTTTAACTAACTCACGCATGCCACAACCAACAGTTCTTCAATCTTTCAAATTTACAGACACGCTGGCCAATAACTGTAACAGTAATCATATTATTGTGTCTCGCAGTTTGCCTTGGGAGAAACTATTTCAATTTGTTGACGAAACACTGTCTGGGCACTATATGTACATTACTGAGATTCTTTGTCACTTCAAGATCTTGACCTTTCGTTTCTGTAATATTCATATACTGTAGGCATGGTGGCCCTGGTGTGTTTACGCACAACCTTAAGCAAAGGTTTAGGTGTTGTTAACACTACAGATTTCAGTTCTTATATTGTTTAGATGCTGTTGTTGTGTTGTTGTCTTCCACTTATGCTGATAGGCGTTGTGGGGTAGGGGTTGTTGAAGTTCCAGCGCCCGTGACTTGCTCCTTTCATCAAATTTCTTCCACTATTCACGAGCAGTGTTTTTCTAGGATCAAGTATACCCCCTACCGGTTTGCTAGATATGTCGTAGGTCCCTTACCTACTTAACCCTTTTATATTTCCCACTGGGGGATGCGTGGTTTCGAGGTATGGTGTCCGCCTCGAGTGCTGGAGGTCCCGGGTTCAAGCCCCGATGGCGACCGCGGTTTTTTTCTCGTGGACTTCTAGTAATAAAATTTCCCCTGGTCTCTGGGTAGTGAGGTCGGACACCCGTGTGTATTGTTGCGCACGTGAAAAATCCCTTGGCAGTTGGAAATCGAAAAAGAGTAGCCTAACGGCGCTGCCCGGGCAAAATTTCGAGTTAAATATCTACCCAAAGTATTTCAGGATCCTCGCCGGTGCTACGGAGTTCGTGCACTGAGCTGAGTTTCTCCAGACTCAGGTTTGAGTTAGGAGGAGAACGGAGCACTTATGGGTTGCACCCGTGTGCCGTGATGTTGATCCATCGACTAAACTAAACTAAACTATATTTCCCACTACCGCAATACCACACTTTCGGACAGACACATCGTTACGGCTTAGAGCACTCACTGATAAACACCTCGTTACTTAGTAAAGTGTACTCATTTCAAATATGGGGATCTATAGTCCAGTATTGTTATTGATCTTCCGCTTAATCATTATTCTTGAGAATATCATATAGTCCCTCAAGTGAACGCTATGAAGGTCTTTTAAATATCCGAACTCAAGTGCACCCTGTAAAGGTCTTTTAAATACTCTGACGATGCATCTCATATCTGATCCTAGCCATGAAGACAAGCTATATATTTAGACAAGTATCCATATAGGCAGGCTATCCATGTAGGCAAGCTATCCATGTAGGCAAGCTATCCATGTAGGCAAGCTATCCATGTAGGCAAGCTATCCATGTAGGCAAGCTAAACACGGAGGCAAGCTATACATGCAGGTAAGATATACATGTAGGCAAGCTATAAACGGAGGCAAGCTATACATGTAGGCAAGCTATACACGAAGGCAAGTTTTCCATGTTGGCAAGCTATACATGTAGGCAAGCTATAGACGCAGGCAAGCTATACACGCAGGCAAGCCATACACGCAGGCAAGCTATACAAGTAGGCAAGCTATACAAGTAGGCAAGCTATACACGCAGGCAAGCTATACATGTAGGCAAGCTATACAAGTAGGCAAGCTATACACGCAGGCAAGCTATACATGTAGGCAAGCTATACACGCAGGCAAGCTATACACGCAGGCAAGCTATACATGTAGGCAAGCTATACACGCAGGTAAGCTATACATGTAGGCAACTATACACGCAGGCAAGCTATACATGTAGGCAAGCTATACACGCAGGTAAGCTATACATGTAGGCAACTATACACGCAGGCAAGCTATACATGTAGGCAAGCTATACAAGCAGGCAAGCTATACATGTAGGCAAGCTATACACGCAGGCAAGCTATACATGTAGGCAAGCTATACACGCGGCAAGCTAAGTAAGCTATACATACAGGCAAGAGCTAAACATATTGACTTCTTTGGTTTTCAGGCAACCCGTTGATGTGTGTGTTTAGTATACCTTCTGACCTTCTGATCTCTAGCTTTATCCTGTACTTCTATGAATTCCGATCATTACCCGGACATTTAATTTTCATTTCTATATCAATGGTCTCATGAGTTCCCAAACAACTGTTGTTTCCGTGCAAATAGTAATGCCATCTTTAAGCTTCAGTGGCTCTCAAATTACTTACGATTGAGTTAAGTTGAGTTGAGTTAAGACATCACTTCACTCAGGACATTCCCATACGCGCTCCGTCATCTCGTTCAACAGTCAGGGAAGAGTGACACTACTAATCGTTCCCACCGCTATCTGATTGAAAGTTCTTCTGGTGTTGTTATGTGCTTAGTCACAATTGAAACTCCTATACGCAGGTTTTACACATAATGCCCAAGTCATAATAATACACCAACAGTTCACATATCACGGTTAGATGCAAGGAAGAAATTTGAGATCATTATCATCAAGTGCCATGCCGGCTGGTGTAGGCGTTCATGATTCTCCATAGATCTGGGTCTTTGGTTTTCTGGATCAAAGCCGCTGTTGACAATCCTCAATGCCCTCGTCTCAATCTATCCAGCATCATTTTTTTTTCGCCTGCCTCTTCCTCTCTTCCCCTCGATCTTTCCAGTTGTCACCATATTATCCAATGCCTCTCTTCTCATCACATTACCAGAAAAGCTGTTTTCCTCTTTCTTATTGTTGTATGTAATGTTCTAGTTTCATGTTCTAGTCTATAATGTTCTAGTATATAATGTTCTAGACAATTTTGATCATGAAACACATTACACAAGTCTATTCTCATCATAAAACACACCACACAAGATTATTCTAATCGTGAAACCCACCAAACAAGTCTATTGTGATCGTAAAAATCATTACACAAGTCTATTCTCATCATGAAACACACCATGCAAGTCTATTCTAATCATGAAACACATCACACAATTCTATTCTTAACATGAAACACACAACACAAGTCTATTCTCATCATGAAACACAACACACACGTTTATTCTCATCATGAAACACGCCACTCAAGTCTATTCTAATCATGAAACACACCACACAAGCCTATTTTCATCATGAAACACACCATGCAAGCCTATTCTAATCATTAAACACAACACACACGTCTATTCTCATCATGAAACACGCCACTCAAGTCTATTCTAATCATGAAACACATCACACAAGCCTATTCTCATCATGAAACACACCATGCAAGCCTATTCTCATCATGAAACACACCACACAAGCCTATTCTCATCATGAAACACGCCACACAAGTCTATTCTCTTCATGAAACACATCACACAAGCCTATTCTCATCATGAAACACGCCACACAAGTCTATTCTCATCATGAAACACACCACACAAGCCTATTCTCATCATGAAACACAACACACAAGCCTATTCTCATCATGAAACACGCCATGCAAGTCTATTCTCATCATGAAACACGCCACTCAAGTCTATTCTCTTCATGAAACACACCACACAAGCCTATTCTCATCATGAAACACGCCACACAAGTCTATTCTCTTCATGAAACACACCACACAAGCCTATTCTCATCATGAAACACGCCACTCAAGTCAATTTTCATCATGAAAAACGCCACTCAAGTCTATTCACATCATGAAACACGCCACTCAAGTCTATTCTTTTCATGAAACACACCACACAAGTCTATTCTCTTCATGAAACACGCCACACAAGTCTATTCACATCATGAAACACACCATGCAAGCCTATTCTCATCATGAAACATGCCACACAAGTCTATTCTCATCATGAAACACGCCACACAAGCCTATTCTCATCATGAAACACACCACACAAGCCTATTCTCATCATGAAACACACCACACAAGCCTATTCTCATCATGAAACACGCCATGCAAGTCTATTCACATCATGAAACACGCCACTCAAGTCTATTCTTTTCATGAAACACACCACACAAGTCTATTCTCTTCATGAAACACGCCACACAAGTCTATTCACATCATGAAACACACCATGCAAGCCTATTCTCATCATGAAACATGCCACACAAGTCTATTCTCTTCATGAAACACACCACACAAGCCTATTCTCATCATGAAACACACCACACAAGTCTATTCTCTTCATGAAACACACCACACAAGTCTATTCTCATCATGAAACACGCCACTCAAATCTATTCTCTTCATGAAACACACCACACAAGTCTATTATCATCATGAAACACACCAAACCAGTCAATTGTGGTCACACTTTCTCATCATGAAATACACCACACAAATCTATTGTGGTCACACATTCTCATCATGAAACACACCACCCAAGTCTATTCGCATCATGAAACGCACCAGACAAATCTAACGTCATCAAGAAATCCCTTACAGTACTCAATGTCTTGCGCCGACTGAAATGTTTCCTTATCTTCTCATATCGAATTCCCATCACCGTATAAAGGGTGTTCTGAAGAAAACCGCTCTCATTACGATCCTCACAACTGTTCCTGGTTCCCCCACCAGTTCTCCTGTCCACACACTCTATGTCCAAGGTGTCTGCAATGTCCTGTGTCCGACTTTCTCCCCATCGATCCCTCACTTTCTCCCCTTGAACCAAGCTTTCAATCACAGTTCCCACCAAGCCCCTATGACGTTTATTATGGCTTCCAAATAGTTCTTGGACATATCACATCACATCTGTTTAATTAACGCCGCTGATGTTGTACTTAAATTACAGAATTCCTACATCCACAGACAGAAAATAATCAATTACTCCCTCATTACAGTGAAAAAAGTACGCTTAGAGTAATTCTCTCCAGCTAAGAGACATAATTTAAGAAACTCATTTTGGTAAATTCAAGGATTGTAATCTTGATTCGGCCAGCGATGGGATGTTTGTTAATTGAATTAGTTCATATTTTTAATTGCACTAACCGAGATCTTTTATCAGTTTTAAAGCGACAGTCTAAAAATGGTTCAATTGCAAGAGGGTCTACTTTCTCGTCCCTGGTTTTATCTCATATGGCTCGGTGTCTCTCTCCAGGGCGTTCTGCCGAAAGGGTTGCACAAAGCACGAACTCTGTGGCTACAGCGACGACCCCCCAGAAGTCTCTGAGAAAATTACACTCGTGAACTGAACGACCTGGTCCGGAATCGAACACACAACCTTTGGAGAGCGAGGCATGCGGAGTGGAAGACACTGTATCTTTGTCTAAAGAGCTTATGCGGATGAGAAACCGCGGTGCATAATGGTTAGTGTAGCTATTTGCAGACGCAGTTGGTTTGGATCAACCACCATAGTGAAAGCACCAGTTTCTTCCGTTATGAAAGCCCATTTGTGTCTGCCGTGAGATATCGGCCCTCAAGCAAGATTCAAGAGGCGGATACCGGATTTTGTTCACAATCTTCAGACAACTATCTGGGAATAAAAGACTTGTTACAGAGTGCATGTGTATGTGGCTTTGTTCTATGGTAGTTACTATCCCCACACCTCGTCCCCTATTATGCTCTCTCTGCTCTCTCCATATATCCATCCATCTCCCTCCCTCCATCCATTCCTTCCTCCCTCCCACATCTATCTATCTATCTATCTATCTATCTATCTATCTATCTATCTATCTATCTATCTATCTATCTATCTATCTATCTATCTATCTACCTACCTACCTACCTATCTATCTATCTATCTAGATAAAATAAAGTTGATTGGATTTGATTTATTTTTCTATCTATCTATCTATCTATCTATCTATCTATCTATCTATCTATCTATCTATCTATCTATCTATCTATCTATCTATCTATCTATCTATCTATCTATCTATCTATCTATCTATCTATCTACCTACCTACCTACCTACCTATCTATCTATCTATCTATCTATCTATCTAGAAACGGGCCATGAGTCTAATTTATAACGAACATTTATCTGACAATCCTAGCCTGTATAAACGCCTTCAGTTACTACCACTCCGCAAACGCCTGCTTTTCAATAAAGCTAAACTAATTCACAAAATCCTGCATCGGAATTGAGTGATTGATTGATTTAGGAATCGACATCACAGCATTCGGGGCATTCCCATAAGTGCTCCGTCCCCATCCTCAGCAGCCAGCGAAGAGTTCCAAAACTAATAGTACCAGTAGCAATCTGATTATAAGTCCGTCTCGCCTTTCCTCTGAGCGTTGATCATCGGCCAGATCCCTTCGTCACTCCTCGTTGTCTCATTCTTGCCAGACCATGGTAATCCATTTGCTCCTCCGAGGTGTGCACGTGCTCCCACAAGGCCGCAACCACGTCTGCCTTGTCATGTATCAATACTCTACCAAGTTCTGCAGAGCCAGCCAATCTGTCCGTCTATTCATTTCCCAGCACACCGGCATGCCCTGGAGAAAAGATCCAGGCGATGCTTGTCACCCGTGACCTCCGAAGCGAAGCAAGCAACTCCGCACGAAGTCTGCCCGTCCTCACCCTCGTCAGCATGCTTTCTGAGTCAGTTACAATCACGATGTGTGTGTGTGTGTGTGTGTGTCGTATTCTCCATCCAGCGGAGAGCCGCAGTGACTGCCTCCACTTCCATTCTTAAGCTGGATGTTGTGGTATCATATGCCAGGCTCTCCTGCCCCAAACATCGACCATAAGCTTTGGCTATGAACCCCCAGCCACTTCTCTCACCTCTTGACACCGAACCATCTGTGTAGATAATCACATCACTCGAGTGAGCATTGTCCTGAATTAGTTGCTGGATTTCCACTTCCGTGGCCCCTGCTGGCCACTCCCTGCATCGGAATGCCCCAAATTACCTTTGGCCATTGTTTAAATATAATGCTAGACACAGTAAACGTTTAAATATATTACACATTCCGAAGCCTAGGATTGACTTATACAAATCAAGCAACTCTTTCGCTACCAAACAAATATTGGGCTGTGACCAAACAGAAATTTATGGCAGAAAATTGGAAGTAGGGGTGTGTTACAATAATGATTTTAAAATGGTTAAAATGGTAGCAGGTCTATTGTATTACATGTCAAATTAAAGAGAATTGCACAAGGAACATGACAGTGTTAATAATTAATTGATAGGTTACATATATTATGACAATAATGAGAGGTTTAATAATAACAACTGAAATTAAAGAGGTAAAAATTATTTAAAAAACTGCACTTATAAGGTGTTTTCTACACTCCTATACTGCTAATCATGTTTAATTTACTGAATAATCAAACAAACACCACTTGCCTTCATGAATATAAACAGTATTGCTCATTAACATCACCCAAAAGGAAGTTTTGGTGCATATTCTGAACCATGTCTTTTTCACAAAAATGAAAAACAATTATGGCCGAAATCTGGAAGTTGCGGTATGTCACAATAATGTTATGAAAATGGTTAAAATTGTAGCAGCAATGTTGTATTATATATCAAAATAAAGGTGATTGCACAAGGAATATGTTGGTAATGGATTTATTGCTTTAGGTTGTAAATATAATAAAATAATACATAATTTGTAAAATAATTGGACAAAAGGGGGTAAAAATAATGTAAACATTGCACTTATAAGGTGTTTTCTACACTTCTATACTACTAATCCTGTTTAATTTACTGAATAATCAAACAAACACCACTTGTCTTCAACAGTATAAACAGTATTGCTCATTAAAATTATCTAAAAGGAAGTTTTGGTCTTTTCCACACAAAATGAAAAAAAATAATGGCAGAAAACTGTAAGTAGGGGAGTGTCACAATACTGTTATGAAAATGGTTAAAATTGTAGCAGAAATGTTGTATTATATAACAAAATAAAGGAGATTGCACCAGGAATATGTTGGTATTGATCTCATATATAAACATAGTATATATTATATAATATACAATAATTGTTTCAATAATTTGAAAAATAGAGGTAAAAATGATGAAAACATTGCACTTACCAAGGAGCGTTGATATCCTGATCACTGGTAAATCACTGCTAATCCTGTTGAATTTACTGAACAAACACCACTTTTCTAAAATATGAACACAATTGCTTCGAAAAGAAGTTTCAGGAATAATCTGAGCTGCTTCGCGATGTGCACTTTCAATTAAACTTTGCTTGAAATCCTTCAATGACAGTTTTTTTCCTCCTTTCTCTGTTTGGCATATTGAATGTAGGATGTTTATTTTTATTTGCAATATGTGGCAGTCTATTTGTGATAGGCTGCAAAGCAAATTTTGGGGCACAAGTGTGGTCTATTAGTGTATCCGGAGCAAACAAAAGATGATATGTGTCGTTTAGTTCGAGCGCTGCAAAAAACACAGTCTCTATTGACACCGATAAATTTTATTAAATCTTTTAGGAGTGTTCTGCATCAATATTTTTTTCTTATATTTGTTTACATTTTTAATTAAACAATCCACTATGTCATCATCAAAAAATACTTTGAGAAAATCCATAGGTGTTTGCAGTTGATAAAGTTTAGAGTTGACGTGAGATCTTCGAGGACGAAACTCAAACTTCGGTTTTGTTTCCCCTTCTGAACATCTTGCCATGTCGATGATGATGGGATACTTGCATCACGCTCTACAGAAGCTTGTAAATTCAAGATTTTTTCCTCCAGTTTTATTCTTATTTTGTACTGTTTGCTTTCCTTTGCGCTGAGAAGTGATTGTGACATCCTGACATTCATTGTCAGATGGACATTGATTGTCAGACACCTCAGCTGAAGACGAAGTTCCACTAGTAGTAGTATCACCACGTGCTAAAAACTTTACATTCACATATAAAACTGCTGTCTGAATCACTAATATCGGAATCACTATTGTTTAAAACAGTTATAAACAATAATCTAGCTTGATCTCAAGTCATACTACGTGGACGCAAACTGGTGGAAAACCAAAATAAACAACTTTAAAACTGAAAATTCACAAGAATCCAATATTAGCAAACGTTTGACGGCACAAAGATGGCGTAGCAATCTTTCGGCTGTGCGACTTTTCAGTTTACTGTAACTTAAAATTCCGAAACGGAGCAGAAATGTATCAAATACACCACTGATCATTTTGTGGCTATAAAAGTACCAATTGCCACCACAGCGGATGCAGTGTGGCACCAGATGGGCCCTTGGTAGCGAAAGAGTTTTAACAGCTCAGCTGTGGAACAATCTTCCACAAGAAATCAAAGACATCACCAATCCCTATTCGTATAATCGCAAATTACTCGAACACTATCTCAGTACGGATTATCTTCCCCCTTAATAATAGAGATAATAATAATAATAACAAAACCCTAGTATAACAGTCCCCTTTTGGTAGGCCAGTATATTCCATATGGCTAATAACAAGTGTCAGACCATTATCTAATTTTACTGTGTCGTGTAGTTTTGATGTTCGCATTTTGCCCATGCCTTTATAATGCATATCTTTTATATTGTTGCTGTTCTCTGTTAGCCTTGAATGATGTGTGAATGAAATAATGTATGAAAGAGAGTGATAGAAGGGCAGAATGCCCAATTCTTAACCCTTTGAAAATAAAGTTTGTTCTATCTATCTATCTATCTATCTATCTGTCTGTCTGTCTGTCTGTCTGTCTGTCTGTCTGTCTGTCTGTCTGTCTGTCTGTCTGTCTGTCTGTCTGTCTGTCTGTCTGTCTGTCTGTCTGTCTGTCTGTCTGTCTGTCTGTCTGTCTGTCTGTCTGTCTGTCTGTCTGTCTGTCTGTCTGTCTGTCTGTCTGTCTGTCTGTCTGTCTGTCTGTCTGTCTGTCTGTCTGTCTGTCTGTCTGTCTGTCTGTCTGTCTGTCTGTCTGTCTGTCTGTCTGTCTGTCTGTCTGTCTGTCTGTCTGTCTGTCTGTCTGTCTGTCTGTCTGTCTGTCTGTCTGTCTGTCTGTCTGTCTGTCTGTCTGTCTGTCTGTCTGTCTGTCTGTCTGTCTGTCTGTCTGTCTGTCTGTCTGTCTGTCTGTCTGTCTGTCTGTCTGTCTGTCTGTCTGTCTGTCTGTCTGTCTGTCTGTCTGTCTGTCTGTCTGTCTGTCTGTCTGTCTGTCTGTCTGTCTGTCTGTCTGTCTGTCTGTCTGTCTGTCTGTCTGTCTGTCTGTCTGTCTGTCTGTCTGTCTGTCTGTCTGTCTGTCTGTCTGTCTGTCTGTCTGTCTGTCTGTCTGTCTGTCTGTCTGTCTGTCTGTCTGTCTGTCTGTCTGTCTGTCTGTCTGTCTGTCTGTCTGTCTGTCTGTCTGTCTGTCTGTCTGTCTGTCTGTCATAAATCATCAATATCACAAAATATCACAAATCATTATACTTACATTCGCAATCTGTTTGAACACTACCTCAGTACTGGCTACATTCCCCCATAAACAAAAACAAAAACAAAAAAACAAAATACAATAATAATGGTAAATTATCTCAAACGACAACTAGGCAACAAACATACCCGTATGATGACACATTACACCTTCCTTACGTATTTATAATGTCCATGTTAAACATTGCCTCAGTGAGTCATTTGTTATTGATTATGTTTCATGTGTTATAATGCTATTGTTCTTTTGTTGTCAAAAATTTGCTTCATAAATGATGTTGAATGAAAGAGTGTATGAGAGGAAATTGTGAAGAAGGGCAGAATGTCAGACGGGCCTGCGTGCCCAATTCTTAACCCTTTGAAAATAAAGATGTTCAATAAAGATGATCTATCTATCTATCTATCTATCTATCTATCTATCTATCTATCTATCTATCTATCTATATATCTATCTATCTATCTATCTATCTATCTATCCATCCATCCATCTATCCATCCATCCATCCATCCATCCATCCATACATCCATCCATCCATCCATCCGTCCGTCCGTCCGTCTGTCTGTCTGCCTGCCTGTCTGCCTGCCTGTCTGTCTGTCTGTCTGTCTGCCTGTCTGTCTGTCTGTCTGTCTGTCTGTCTGTCTGCCTATCTATCTATCTATCTATCTATCTATCTATCTATCTATCTATCTATCTATCTATCTATCTATCTATCTATCTGCCTGCCTGCCTGTCTGTCTGTCTGTCTGTCTGTCTGTCATCTCACTCTCTCATTATTCTCTACCGCATACCAATGTCTAGCAGGTCGACTTCATTGCACCGGATGTTACTCCATTTGGTTCGTTCTCTCTCGGTAGAACGAAAAGCCACTTACTGAGCGCATCGCACAAAACACAAACTCTGTGGCTCCAGCGACGACCCCTGGGAGTCTCCGGAAAATCTCTTCTCGTTTTCTGACAGACTCAGTCCGTAAAACGAACCTTCAGAGACCTGGGTACATGGTGTAATCATTTTGCCACAAAGCCTTGTATCGATCAAGTATGTGTGTAAAGCCCTAACACTTCATATTCTGAACCTCACGAATTAAGTCCTGCCTGTGAAATTACAACCTTGACCAGACTGTAATAACTTAAAGAAACAAGGGGCGAAACTAGACAAGAACGCTTTACAAGGAGCCAAAGAAAAGTAGTAAACAAATACAAACTGGTGACGTCAGCCGTTACACGCTGAGTGACATACTGGGGAGGGGATCTGATCATGTATGGTCAGAATGTTTCGATGTGCAATTATATCTGTCTTCTAAGTAATTCTCTTACTTAAGAGCGGGCTTCAAAAGAAAACCATCAATGTTTTTGTTTTGTTTTGTTTTGGTGTGAATATATTCTGAAAAAGTAAAGAACAAATGTATAATTTTTCAATGGTGTCACTACTTGGAATCAGCGACTGGCAAGAGAAGGTCAACCAGAGAGACGAATGGGGACGGATTGTATCTGCAGCAAAGAACCTCAATGGCTCGGAACGCTGAAGAAGAAAAAGAGGAGAAGAAGTCACTACTGAGTCCAATGCAAGTCTTCCAACGCCGAGAAAGTGCTTGGATTCATGTAGAAAAGAAAATGCTCTTTGTCGTGTGTGTAATCACTCATGTACCACCTGCAGTACCTTTTCACAGAAGTCACGCCGCTTTGAAACTTCCTACTCCATTGATACACTTGTTGAACCGACAGGCATGTATCATCAAACTGGACTTTCATTCGCCGATGAATTTATATATGTTTCACCCCCTCACTGATATAAAATGGATAACATAACTCTCTTCCTCTTGGTGTATGTCAAAAGTGGGGCAGCCATCTATACAAGGTAATTATGACTTCACCGCATTCGTTGACATCTTTAACAACAATATTGACAGGTTACAAGACAATTGCATCGTTATTATAATTTCTATCACACTTTAAGGTTTTCATTTAAAGCCCCTCGTAGCATGTTAGTTATTAACTGCCATTGGTTTATCTTTTCGTATGAATAAAATTATGTACAGCGTATCCTCTCAATAATATAGTCACATTAGTTCAGGGATTATAATTCTGAACCGTGAGTGATAATGCTGAAGTTAAACAAGAACACTTAAGCTATGTATACACTGCAAAAATAGACAGACGAGAAAGGGAAGACAGAAATAAAAACACGAATAAATATATTTAGGATTAAATTGGATTACGATAATCAGGCATCTTCAACGCCAGTGTTTGGAATAAGTAACTTGATGATGGTAATGAAGGTGATGATGATGATAATGGTAATGACAATGATAGTCTACAAGGTGTAGATTGCGCCTGTGTGTTATAGTTATGTTTGGTTTTGCTGAATGATCTCTACAAATACGGGGCTAGCATATTGTACCCAACATACCTAAGTCGTGGACATTGGTCACATACTTGTGTATTATATTAACAGTATCAGTTATACTTTCACCGATTTTATTAACCTTTTCTTCAAAGTTTGGTTATGAGTGCCGGTCTCCCTGGCCGAGGCGTTATACGACTTTCTCCGTAATCCCGTTTATCGACACAGGGTCTCGTAGCGCGCGAGAATTGGAAGCGGTTCTACCCGCTCTGGTGACTTGCGGGATACTGAGCCGGCCGCTCAGAAAGCAATGGCAAACTACTTAGCGTAATCTTGCCAAGAAATCAATCAGCTGAAAGATGCTGATGTTGACAGCGATGTTCTGTAAAGGATACGCAAAACATTATTTGGGTATGAGTAATATTTCTAATCTTCTCTGTTCAAATATAATCACACCTGTATTGTTTGTTCGATCTTAGAAGTAGAAGACAGAATTAGAGACTATAGGATGCACCTTTTTCAGTTGCATGTCCTTCACAGGACGTAGCAGTCAATCCCAGCATTTTGGCTGTTCGTGATTCCTGGGCAAGTTTTACGTTCAGTAGTTTGCCATTGCTTTCTGAACGACCAGCACCTATACCTTTTTCGAAAACCAAAAAAAAAAAAAAAAATCCAAAAAAAACAACAAAGTAACACTGTGTTTCGAACCCGGGTATACGGGATTACGAATCGCGTCCGTACATCCTTCGATACGTAGACATGCAGAGGGCGCACTTTTTTCCGCATATCCTTTACAGGACATCGCTGTCTACATCAGCATTTTACCGCTGTTGTTGATTTCTTGGCAAGGCTCAGTAGTTTAGAGGACGCACTAGACAACGTCAAATTTAAATTTATAGTTGCCGATTCGAACCTGTTACCTCCAAATGACGACAGCGCGTACCCGCAGGAACTAGTGCAATTCGACACATGACTAACTAGACAACCCAATAATATCCTCCGTGCGCTTTTGTATCAGTGTTGTTTATCTAAATTAAATCGAGTCATAGTTTGTTTGTTTGTTTGCTTGTTTGTTGTTGTTGTTGTTGTTGTTGTTGTTGTTGTTGTGTGTGTGTGTGTGTGTGTGTGTGTGTGTGTGTGTGTGTGTGTGTGTGCGTGTGCGGCGGTATTCTGCCAACACATGTTTACATTCCAGTTATGTTATGTTATGTTATGTTATGTTATGTTATGTCGAACTACATAACTGCACATTGGGCATTCTCATGCATGTTCAGTCCTCTTATTCAGCAGCCACCCCAAAGCATTTCTGCCCACTGTTCCCAAAAGTTTATGCTTATGATATCTCCTTTCATGACATCCAAGGTGGCATTAACGTACTTGCCCAGGCTTCATTCGCAGTTCCTGTGATCGGGCTAGCGTCGGTGTCTCATCGGTATTCATTAGCCGAGTCCCTACTGCATTTATTATATCCGCCCTGCCCAAGCTCCTTTCCGCGTGTACTGGTGCATTGTTGGCCAGCTGGTCCGCCCGTGCATTACCTTTCACTCAGCTATGTCCGGTTCGTTCATCCAGATAAGTAATGCGAAGCGCGACTTCCGAATGCTGTTTATCCATTAGGAGCGGAGACTGCCGGTTGAGATTTCCTGTAGCAGGTTCCTGGAGTCTGATTTCATTATCGCGTGCATGGCTGTCAGTCTGTTCTGCTACCCAAGCCAATGCTTCGTCTGGATCAGAGGTCTCCATAATCAAGCTTGATGTATCTGTCTGGAACGCGCCTCTTTTTCTCTTTAATTATTTTCGCCTTTTACACACATAAAGCCTTGTGACTCAGTGTGTCGAGGTGTCTCCTTTTGGATATATTTTATTCAAGATCTTCATTAATACTACCTCTTGTTATTGTTAAGTGAAGTGACTAGTTACGTTCCTGATTTAATTTCTTTTCTAATGTTTAATTGACTGATTATAGCTGACCTCACTGCACTCGGCACACGCTCACAGTTGCCGTCTGTCATAGCAGTGTCTTCTTCTCAATCACGTGCCATGTCGACGGGCGTGGGTGTGTATGGTTCGCGATCTCAAACTATCGCTAGTCTTTGATCAGGCTGCATTCTTGTTCCGGTTAGATCATCCTAGTATTATTTATCTCTCAGAATAGTGTAAGCTTCCGATTGAAATATACAAGGGACACGTAGCCATTACATTATGGTATGTAGTCGAAAGATTATTCTCACTGCGCACCAAGCCATTCAATCCATTCGTTATCCAATCACCACCCCCCCCCCCACCCCTCCCATATTTCATTATCGTAAAGCCACAGACAACACCAGTTCTGTTTTGGGTTACTATTCCTATTTGGCGCCCTGGATAGCGCTCTAGTTGGGCTTCGACTTTATAGATTTGATGTTCCTGCAGTTCGATCAAGGCTGCAGATTCACAGCCATCACTGACAGACTTGATTTTCTTGCAGTTTTGTAGCTGCAGAACCACAGCCATCACTGATAGACTTGATGTTCTTGCAGTTCAGTCAAGGCTGCAGATTCACAGTCATCGCTGATAGACTTGTTGTTCTTGCATTTCGATCAAGGCTGCAGATTCAGTCATCACTGATAGACTTGATGTTCTTGCAGCTCCTTTAAGGCTGCAGATTTACAATCATCACTGACAGACTTGTAGTTCTTGCAGTTCGATCAAGGCTGCAGATTCACAGTCATCACTGACAGACTTGATGTTCTTGCAGTTCAGTCAAGGATGCAGATTCACAGTCATCACTGATAGACTTGATGTTCTTGCAGTTGTTCGTTCAAGGCTGCAGATTTACAATCATCACTTGATTCGTCTTTCCTTGATTTTATTTAAGGGCATTCAGTATGTCAGGCTGTCCATTTCTCATCAGCTTTCCTCAGTAGCTTCGGCCAAAACCTTGTTCTTTTCCTCTTACATCGCGTGGCCAGGTACAGAAATTATACTGATTTTGTTAAGCTTTATTTCCTCAGCGACTCCACACACTGTTTTGAAGCCAACCCCAACTCGAGCTTTCCCAGCGTTCTATGCGAATCAGTAAGAAATCACGTCTGGACGAACGTCTGTGTCTGCCATTGCTTCAGATACTCCTATAAACTCCATAGTCTGTTTCTTGTCAAGGTGGAGGCACCAAGGTCTTCCTTCACAGTTCTATCTCTGACCTCAACAGTAAAATCCCTTGAGCTACTCATGTTCCGAACAACAGACCCGTCGGTGTTGATGACTACATCGAGTTCAAAAGAATACTCAAATGCCCAGGCTTGAACTTCTAGCTCCTCCATTACCGGGGTTAGTTAACTGCACTCTCTACCCAGTCTAATGTATACTGACAAGGATTATAGCACTCTTCAAAACAATGTACTTCCTTAGTGAATTTAAACACAAAAGCAAGCTACAAACACACAGCTAAGTATGACAGGCAATAAATCGTGCAACATATTGTATATGTTGGTACTTGCTTGTATCCACCCTACACCAGGTTCTACTTCATCAACTGCATTGACCTGTTACCTGAATAAGTGCGATGGGATGATTATCTGCCTTGGGCTTATATATCGCCGAAACGTTATCACTGCGTTATATGACAATTATCTGCTACCATATTAATCAACATTTAAGTCATATATGTGACATGCCCTACTTCCCATATTCTGCCATCCATTTCTGATTAGTCCAAATCTACTTTTTGTTTTTTTTTCACAGAATTTGTGGAATAATATTCTCATAGTGTTTAAGTGTAAGCCACAATACGACACTCGAATCTTGAATTTGCTCGAGGCACCATGTAAGGGGCAAAGGAAGGAGAATGTTAACTGTAATCATGTCTAAACAGATTCAAGAGATCAAAGATGTTCTCTCTCACAGATGCAAAATCTCTAAAGATCAAGGAGAACGAGGACAATGACGAGTTCAGGGTGTATTGATATAAATGCTTGAGCACACTGGTCATTTAGGACAGAGAAAAGGTAAAGGCGATGAGACAGACGTTGCCACCTGGTCTGCTAGTCGAATAACGTAAGGGAAATTAATAAAAGACGAAACTATGTTCGTGTGTTAAAATTATGTAATGTGTGTGTGTGTGTGTGTGTGTCTGTGTGTGTGTGGTGTGTGTGTGTGTGTGAGAGAGAGAGAGAGAGAAAGAGAGAGAGAGAGAGAGAGAGAGAGAGAGAGAGAGAGAGAGAGAGAGACACCGAATAAGACCAGTCAACATGTCATTGTAATAAAATAGACTCGTTCCCAGGTTTAGATATTATGTTATACTCAGTGAAGTCCCTGCTCTGTCAGGCACATAACAGGTCATATAATGTTGATTGTCATCTCTTGAAATTAAGAAAATTGATCAATATTATCAAACTGCGTTTCTGAGAAATAATATTTGTGTTTAGAGCACCCATTTAAGGAGGGTGCGTATTTTTAACTGTCGGTAAAGAGGCTAATGCTTGCTTGCTTGCTTGTGTTCGTTGGCTTGAGCTCCAACGCGAAGTCCTGTATGTCGGATGAAGGCATCCTGTTGTCCAAGATCAGTGTGATGTCATACAGGAACTGAGGTTTGCGTGAGTATCCGTTATCCCATGTCTGGCTTATTGGTGTGCAGACTGGTGGTTCCTCGCCGTACAAGCAGACACTCTCCGACTTCGGAGGAAGAGGCTAATGAAACTAGAACATTGTATACAGCAATATGAATGCGACCAACAGCTTTCTTTGGTCATGTGATGAGAAGAGAAGCACCGGAGAACATCGTGACAGCTGGAAAGATCAAGGGGAAAGAGGCAGGGGCAGACCAAGATAAATGATGCTGGGTGGACTAAGACGATGGCAGTGGGAAATATCATTAGCATAGTTGATCCATAACACCAAAGACCGAGATCTGTGGAGCGACATGAACGCCCACGCCAGCTGGCTAGGCACTTGATGATGATGATGTTGATGATGATGATGGTTATGATGATGATGATGATGATGATGATGATGATGATGATGATGATGATGAAGATGATGATGATGATGATGATGATGATGATGATGATGATGATGATGATGATGATGATGATGATGATGATGATTTCTGTTTTTGAGAGTCAAAACAGACTGTGGAATCGAAAACCATACAGTTGTTTCTGTGAATTTGCAGAAATTCGCGGAGGTTGTGTGTTGTTTGTTATTGTGTTTGATTTCTAAATATTTGTGTTGCTGCTAGATTTCTGGACGAGATCTAGACAATCACCCCCATTTTATCGTGGACATAATAGGCTGAAGATATCAACTCAACAACATTATCTGCCTCGGGTCATCCTGATATCATGGAAACAAAAGCATACTTTTTTTCCAGAACTCATTTAACAAGTGTTTTCTTCAATCATCTTAACTTTACGCTTGATTGTGAAGCTTGTCGTTTTTATTAGGTTGAGCTCTAATCGTGAATTCAAGAAAATGTAATACTCAGTAGAGAGAAGCTCTCGGTGGTAAATTATGGGAAATATAATACTGCAGTAGAGAAGCTCTCGGTGGCAAATTATGCACAATATAATACTGCAGTAGATAGGCTCTTTGTGGTAAATTATGCAGAATGTAATACTGCAGTAGAGAAGTTCTTAGTGATCATTTATGCAAAATGTAATACTGCAGTAGAGAGGCTATTAGTGGTAATTTATGGAAAATGTAAGATCAATCGTGCAGTTAGGGTTTTCTCTTTCAATAGCCGGAGCGACACTCGATTATCACGGGAGAAGGGGGAGCGGTGTGGTGAGACTGGGGCACTCTAATACTGTCTAGTACCAAATAGTCGACGTCTATGGCTTGGGGTTAGTGAATGCAGTCTCACAATCCGACATACCAGTCTCGAAGTCAGCCGCAGACGATTTCGGGGAAATAGCTGCGCGTTGATTTTCACAATGGTGTGCTCGTCGACCGCCCAGAAAGCAATTGATAAGTACTGAAAGGTGAACTGCCTATAATATCACACACAGCCAATAAATGCTGGGGGAGATTGCGACGTCGTGTAAACATGAACATATAATTAATTGTTTACTTTAACAGGAAGAGAATGAATCTAGGACCCTCACCAGATTTTCCAAACATAGAGAAATACAAGAATCATGTGGATAGTGTATTGGAGGCAACAGGTGTTGGTATATTATGCACAGACATCCCACTTAAAGCTCTATAAATTAACTCAAAGTAATGCAGTTTTGCCGGTTTCCCTGGTCTAGGAGTTACACGAGTTTCCCCGCAATCCCGTATACTCTCGTGAGTAACTCGGTAGCGGTTCTCTCCGCGTCGGTATCTTACGGGGTATGTGAGCCTGTCGCCCAGAAAGCAATGGTAAACTACTGAGCGTAATCTTGCCAAGGAATCAATAATCAGCTGAAAGATGCTGATGTTGACAGCGATGTCCTGTAAAGGATATGCGAACAACAAAATGCAGCTTTACGGAACAGGATTAAGACACATACAGGACGTTGCGGCGACTAGCCTTCATCAGCAAACAAATAAATACACAAAACACAACATATAGTGTATATATATATATATATATATATATATATATATATATATATATATATATATATATATATATACATATATATATATATATATATATATATATATATATATATATATATATATATATATATATATATATATATAGCCGGCTCCATGGCCGAGGGGTTAGCAGCTTTCTCCGCTAACCCCGAATACTCTCGTCACGTGACGCGACGAGAATTAGCAGTGGTTCGAATCGCTAAAGTGACTTATGAGAGTATGGAGCCGGTCGCTCAGAAAGTCGTGGCGTGCTGATGAGCGTAATCTAGCCTAGGAATCAACATACAGCTGAAAGATGCTGGTGTTGACCGCAATATCCTGAAACAGGATGGAAACGCGGAAAAAAAAAAAAAAAAAATATATATATATATATATATATATATATATATATATATATATATATATATATATATATATAGAGAGAGAGAGAGAGAGAGAGAGAGAGAGAGAGAAGACCCTCCGGTGACTACATTAAGGCATAAGGACGGGATGAGAATAATAAAAATATGACAAAATGACAGCAATGAAGAGAAAATAAAAACGTGAGGAAAAAAAATGTTGATACTTATCTCAGAGTCCCAAGCTGTGTAACTCCTTATGCCTTAATTTAGTCACCGGAGGGCCTTCTCCGTGACTATATGTTGTGTTTTGTGTATGTATTTGTTTGCTGATGAAGGCTAGTCGCTGCAGCGTCATGTATGTGTCTTAATCATGCTCTGTAAAGCTGCATTACTTTGTGTTATTTTATATTGTTTACATTTCCACAGCTTTACCGCAGTTCCACCAAATTTTATTCATTTAAAGCCCTGGAACTTTACAATAAATCTTCCAAAGGTACAGCAACCGCTCGCCTGCCGATCTGGAATTCGGAAATTTTATTTTTATTGACCTGAGCCCTCAGGTCGATCCAGCTCAAAATGGTTTCCAAGAAAGTCTTAGACAGTAAAACGGGCTGACGTGAAACTGGCCATATTACAAAACGTGTGCCGATTGATTTATAAAACAGACTATATTACATACCGTGTGCCGATTGGTTTATAAAACTGACTATATTACATACCGTGTGCCGATTGGTCTATAACAATACGGGTCTAGCACCAATTGTCCGATGCGACTTTAGGCGTCTTAAAGATGTAATGGTTCATGTGTCAAATGCTCGCTCCTCAAGGCAAGTTTTTTTTTTTTTGCTCTCTCGATTTGAATTCAAGCGTAGGTCACACACACTATTTATAGTAGTGCTGGACTGAATTTTGCGTGTGGATTAGCTGTCCCTATTAACAGTGTCCCTCGCCATCAGTCGAACTCATTCCGACTTCAGAGGTACTTGTAATTTGCGTCCCCAAATCAAGGACGACAGGTCAACATTTTAGTCCAGCTGTCAGGTGTACGAGTTGAACCACTTACCTCTTCTTACCCATTCGGCCATTTCGGACCTGCAAGGCGAGTTTCAACTGTAATGGTTCATATGTTTAATATGCCTTTAGGCGTGTTAAAGTTTGAATTGTTCATATGGATCAGCGGTTCGTTTGATGAAGCGACATGGTTATTCAGTACCTTGAAGAAATAATAACGATCATCTTCCAATCGACAACGAAAAATTGCGTTTGAAATTCAAAATCTTCGTTATAAAATTGAGAAAAAAATGTGTATATTTTTTGTACAAATTAGAAACGTCAAGGGAGGTCAGCATAACCGAATGGATAAGTGCTCACACTCTTAAACTTCCCGTGTGCTGATGCCGAATTAGAGTGTTCAACCCCATGCATGGGTTAGTTCGATTAAAATGCTGAATTCTGGTCCTTGACTTGGTGACGTAAATGACAAGTTCCTCAAAAGTCGTAGCGGTTTCACCTAATGGTAAGTGATACTGGTTATAGGGAATGACAGTACAGGCGCAAAAATTAGTTCAGTTTGACAGCATTACTAATTTCTTCGATGGTTTATCACAGTTGATATTCACTAGAAAAAATAAGTATTAAAAGTCGAGAGGACCGACTTTATTGCCCCGGGGTTTATACCATATGGTTCGATCTCTTTCCGCAGGGCTGTCTGCAGAAAGCAACTCATAGAGCACGAACTCCGTAGCTCCGGCGACGACCCCCAGGAGTCTCCGAGGAAAATGCACTAGTGAACAGAAAGACGTAGTCCAGAATCGAACCCACAGCCTTCGGAGTACGAGGCAGACGACTTGACCACTTCGCCACGGAGACTCACTAGAAAATTATTATAAATCATAAGTAAAGGACCCGTTCCATGCCTTGAGGCATAGTGAGCACAAGGACCTAGCCGAACATTTTCATAAGCTAATTTAGCACTCGATGGTGATGTGTGAATAACACATCGGTCGCTCTTACTTCCAGAAACATTTCCTCGTCCCCATTTTAGAATATGTCGACATGGGATCCCGGGTCATGTTTTAGAAAATCCCCGCCTCGACAGATGGAGTTGAGCTGAGTTGAGTTGAGTTGAGTTGAGATGAGTTGAGTTAACACGAAATCACAGCACTCGGGACATACCCATTCGTGCTCCATCCAAATCTTCAACAGCCAGCGAAGAGTCCCAACGGGCCCCAGGCAATATCAACTTGTTTATGACAATGTCCTTTCCAGACCAGGCACTGGTAAATAAACTACTTCTTCTTCTTCTTCTTCTTCTTCTTCTTCTTCTTCTTCTTCTTCAGCATTCCGAGCCATTGAGGTTCTTTGCTGCAGATACAAGCCGTCTCCATTCGTCTCTCTGGTTGACCTTCTCTTGCCAGTCGCTGATTCCAAGTGCTTGTAGGTCTGTATGTATATTATCTCTCCACCGTCTTCTTGGTGGGAAATAAACATTCACGAAAAATTGTAAACATCACGTGTTAATGTCCAAAACATGAGTATTCTCGTAAATATTCCTTCCACAATTGTCATTTCTGTTCTCGACTGTCCACTTTTATTATTCTCCTATAAAATATGAGAAGACGGGTGTAATAAAGGGCGACAGCTCAGAATCTCCCGAGTTTTGAGAGGAGACACGAATGTAAACAAAGTTTATATAATATGTTTTTATTTTAAATAATGGCTCGCGGTTCCCCAGGGGCCAGAGCCCACCCTATCAGTTCCCCGCGTCCCTCTGTGTCATTCGGATGACCGCCTCTGCTGGTGGCCCTGACAAGATCATGTGCAGATACTACACATTGATCTTAACCAAGAGGCCGAGAAGCGATCCAAAGTTAATACTCATATAGCTGAACACTAGGATAACCTTGTGAATGCTTTTCTCCTTTTAACATTTTCTTGTATGAAAAAATACCTATATGCGTTAGTTAGGTTTCTGGTGTGTGTGTGTGTGTGTGTGTGTGTGTGTGTGTGTGTGTGTGGGTGGGTGCGTGCGTGCGTGCGCGCGCGCGTGTGTGTGAGAGAGAGAGAGAGAGAGAGAGAGAGAGGGAGGGAGAGAGAAAGAGCAAAAACAGGTATAAATGTATCAATTGATGCTATGAGAAACTTCGAACATGATGAAGTTTGTGATCGATTTTATCAGATATAAAGATGGCTGATGTTTTATACAAGAATGCTAAAAATTAATTGGAAAGCCAAAATGAGCAATCTGGACATGTTGAGTGAAACTAAGTACCAAAGACAACTTATCACAAACATCGGAAAGAAACAGTCATCATTTTCTGGCAACGTTATGAGAAGACAAAAACTGGAACATGTTGTGACAACCGGAAAGATCTGTGAATAGACGAAGACAGCGTGAGAAAATTCTTAACAGTCTTGTGTCATGGCACGGAAGGGGGTCAACACACGGGTTGACCCATGCCGTTGGAGATCGCAGTTTGTGGAGAAGCATGATCGTCCACACCAGCCGACAAGGTAATGGATGTTGATGATTCAGAGGATGTTGTGCCTCTTAGAACAATGCTAAATGATCAGAACAGATAATCCGGTCAAATGACGGGGTACAAATAACATATGTTACTGATGCCCACACAAAGCATAAATACATTGGTACCATATTTAACAAGAATGGGGACTGATGAAAAATAAAAAGTCAGAAGATGACTGGCCATAGCAAAGCGCAGGGTAAACAATTTTAAGACATAAAGCCATTAAACATGTGAAAGTAACAATTTTAGAGCATGCATTGTTCATGAGGCAATATACGTTTGTAAGTCACAGAAGAAGAAACATCCCTATGTTCAGGAATGTAGGCAAAGGAGAAAATGACTGCGGATAGGTCACAAACCGAGTGTGTGTGCTGTCAGGTGGTGCGTAATGATGGAAATGACCAGTATGCACATGCATCCATTGCTGACGAACATTTACAGTAGGAATTAGTCAGTTCAGTTACATTCGCTACCGCCATGGGGTGTAGTTATTATGCCTTTGTTTTTTTTTTTGGAAGCACGATGTAATAAACTATCGTCTGTCATGACTCGTGTCATCGAGTCACAGGCCATTTCACAATATATATATATATATATTCATGTCGAGATCTCCATGTAGTCATATCGGTGTGTGTTTGTTGTTTGTGTGCTGACGAAGCCTTTATCCGCGAGGTCTATTCTATTTCATATGATCGTGTTCTTGTAAAGCTTACCGATTATACTTCTAGTTGATTTTTTATTTATATATATGTTTATTTTAATTTCCCAGTGGATCATGGACCCTCTAGTTTATTTCTTCTCATAACGTGCCCAAGAGATCTTGACCATCTACGTATAATTTCTCTAATCAGTTAAAGATTCTTGTTTGTTTCTATAAGGACTTATACTCATTTGTTGTTCTGTCTGTCCATGATATTCTTTGCATTTTTCTCAGATTCCACATGGCACTGCTCTTGGATAGTTTTCACTTTGTTTGCTCATTGTCCACGTTTTACATCCATACAAAAGTACAGGTTCTATGTAGCACTTCAACACTTTTTCTCGTTGCAATTGACATCTTTTTATTAGTCAGTATGTTTTCCACCTTGCAAAACACTACCTCTGCCACAGTGATTCTTGTTCTAATCTCTTCAGGGCCCCTCCCATCAGATGTTATGACTGTTCCGAGTTAACTGTACAGATTCACTTGTTTAAGAATATCTCATTATATACGTTAGCTATATTCAACTTAGCTGTGGTTTAGTAAGAACTCTAATTGAAAACATGGTTTCTGAAAGTTCAGGAGAAATTAACCAACGCAGGCATGATAAAGAATGAAACGGGGGAAATAAAATAATATCGAGAGTTTTATCGAAGTTCCATAGGCGTTGTGTAAAGTACCTTCTATATTAACAGAAATGAACAGTTATCTATTTTATTTGAGATGTATATTAAAGGAAATATATTAGGAGCGTTCATTTGAAAACCGTTCGTGCCGCACCGCGCGTAATTGCGTACGTTGAACGTGATAATGTCATGGTCATGTGATAAGTACTGACCAATGAATAAAAGAGCACATGCTTATTGTCCCATGATACATCGGTTCTATTTCTGACCGCTGAGAAAATAGCCGGGTTGATCCAAAATCCGTCCAAAGAAGCTCAAAGAGCGGAGATTCAGTTTTTTTTTCATTTGAAGGATGTCGACCAATTAACATTCATCGAAGAATGCAGGCAGCGTACGGTAATAAATGTGTGTCGAAGACAACAGTGGCAGACTGGGCACGAATGTTTCGGAAAGGACGCCAGTTCACGACAGATCTTCGACGGCCGGGTCAAGCGCATATTGTTGCAACAGAAAAATCCATCGCCAAAATTGATGCAGCAGTACAGATGAACCGTTGACGAAGTATACTTTTGCTAGCGAAAGAATTTGATTTGGTCAATTCAAAAGGTCGTTCGTAAGAAACTGCAATATCGGTGTCAAAGTGTTAGGTAGGACATAGATAGGACAGACGACAGAAGAGGGGTAAGGACAGATAGGACATAGATAAGGACCTCGACAAGGGAGTAGATAGAGTAGAGACAGACCACAAGAGATAACTTAGAATAGTTGTAAGACAGGACTTAGATGAGGACACGGACGTGTCATATCTAGGACACCAGTAGGTCCAACCCCGAGGATAGGGCGGGGGATGCTAGTTCACGGGACAGCACCCGTAAACAGACTTAGCAGTGGTACAACCCAAGGTTGACATGAACAAGACTACTGTACTACGTGACGAGTGGAACAGCACGAGGTTTTGCTGACCGCACGGAGTTTAGGACGACGAGGGCAGAGAGTGGACTGAACTTAGTCAGACGGGACAGGACAGTCTTCCAGACAATACATGTCTGATTTTTCCGAGAGCCAATGTGTAGTTTACGAGGGCGCATGTTATAGATAGCGAGTGTGAGATTGTATTTGAGTATGTACGGGTTTTGTGAGGAAAGGCGACCACTGTATATTTGGGCAGGCAATCAACGCCTGATCCTGAGTGTGTAAATATATCAGGTTCGCCTGAAATAAAGTACATAAAGTCCATCCACGCATGAAGTTTCTTTGAGATGTGGATGAAGTGGCGAGAGTGTCTGTATGCAATTTGAGATGTTGACAGGCAGAAGGTGTGTTTACAGTGGGTACCACGGATGTTGACCGACCACCAAAAAGAGGAACGCATGCGATGGTGTTTGAACCACTTGCTGCGTTACAGAGTGGAAGGTGATGCATTTCTCTTCCGCATTCTGGCTTGCGATGAATCAAGGTCTCACCACTTTGAGTCGAGCAGCAAAAGAGAGAGCATGCAATGGGATGCTTGCCTGAATGCCTACGGCGACTTCTTCTGACCAACCCATAGAGCATAATTCTTTCAAAATGAATGCTTTGTTTAATTCTACCACATCTGTTAATGTTTCTTGAATGCATTTGTAATAAAGCCATTGGAACGGGTTTCAAATTAACGACCCTTATATTAATACATTGTTTCTCATCTATTGTATTTCAATTGTGTATTCAAGGAAATGCATTAATATATTGTTATCTGTTTTATGTGAGCGGGTCTCCCTGGCGTAGGTGTTAAGGAAGCTGTTCGTAATCCCATACACTCTCGTAGGAAACACAGCTGCGCGAGATTCGGCAGCCGATCGATTCGCGTTGATTACTTACGGAGGTATGTGAGCCGGTCGTTCAAAAAACAATGGCAAACTACTGAAGGTAAAACTTGCCAAGACATCAACAGCAGCTGAAAAGTGCTGGTGTTGACCGCAATGTCCTGTAAAGGATATGCGGGAAAAAAAAAAACTATATGAGATGTGAATGCTAAGAATTCGGCTTGCAGATACTGTATGTCAAAACTATCTGTTTAAGTCGTGGAAAAAAGGAATTTATTTAAATGTAGAAACGAGCATATGCTAATGTTTAGAGATAAACCCTTATTTCTATTTTGTCTTATTTTATAGTCAGAAATAAGAAATTGAAATCTGGTGTAAAAGTAACATATGAAGACCTTCATTGGCATGTCACAGTGGCATACTGAGGTTAATTTTTCAAGTGTTTCTCACCACAAGCACAGAAAAGTGACATGGTCATTACCTTGTCGGCCGCATTACAGCAGATACAATTTTATCAGGCTGGGGTCTAATAGTTATCACAGAAGCAAACTATACTTTGAGGAGGACTGATATAAGAAATGTATTGTATAACTCGTGGCCAACAGACCTACCGAGACAGACAGACAGACAAACAGACAGACCGACCGACCGACCGACCGACAGACAGACAGACAGACGGACGGACGGACGGACAGACCTATGTATGTAGGTAGGTAGGTAGGCAGGTAGTTAGGTAGGTAGGTAGGTAGGTAGGTAGGTAGATTTCCACCTGTTGGGACAACTCAAAGAGTTATTGAGAGGATTTATGTTCCGATGAAGAGATACAGTAGGTGGTACATGACTGATTACACACTCGACCTAGAGAATGTTTTTTTCTACTGGAATCCAAGCACTTTATCGGCGCTGGAGGACATCCATTGAACGCTGTCGTGACTACTTCGAACAATTATACATTTGTTCTTTACTTTCTCAGAATATATTCACCTAGAATAAACGTTAAATGTTTTCACGTGAATCTCCCACGTAGGTAGCTACCGATTCCTGATGCACAACTAGTATTATAAGCCTCGACATGCTTAACTGAAACTTCACTGAAGCAAATAAATCAATAAACATAGCAGACTTTTAGTTTGGCAAGTAAAGTGTAATTACAAATATGTCCTTTTATTGTATAACGCATGTAAACATGGGTACTTTTATTGTTCAGTTACTTTCAGTGTTAAGGAAATACATTAATATGTTGTTCTTGTCAGTTTCAGTTGTAAAGTAAGCATCTTGATAGATGTGTTACGTTCAGTTTCAGTTGCGAAGGAACATTTAGATAAATGCAAGACTGTCAACTTTCAGTTTCAGTTTCGAGAAGTTTCCAAGAATGATCACAGTTTCAGCAGGTTATGACAGCAGTGCGAAGTGAAACAAGTAGTCGTGTTTAGATCCCAAGAAATAACAAGCCAAGACAAATATACATAAATATAGAAAGTTCTAGAGTCAAATGAAAAGATACAACAATCGGGAATTTTGGGAGGAAAACAATAATTATAACAATCAAATAAGATTGAGGAAATTCGTAATAAATATAGTGTTGTGAGGTAACTTATTACATATTTCCTGAATGTTATTTTATTGTTATTTGTTAATGTCCACCCACTGTAATTTCTTTCTACTTCATTCGAGAAGCTTATGAGGTATGTACATATGTGTGTGTTTGTTATTTCTCCACAGGTTCTACATATTTTCGTTCATTTAACATTCATAAGAATGATTCTAAAAATAGACTTTCATCGATAGTCTATTTTTAATATTTCAGAACTATTGTTTTCGGTTTGAAGTGAAACTGAAATGTATTTTCAAAGAACGTTGTGATCTTCCGATTTCGATGATCTTGTTAACAAGACATAGAAATTGGTTATACATTTATAACTTACATACAAATTTGTTATACATTTGTAACGTCGCATTTGATAAATATGTTCCCAACTCTTCAGTAAATACACGATAGTCACGATGCTTCGGATACTAATTTATTACTATCTCGGAATGTAAGTAATAACTAAGTCATTAAGGAATGTTTTCTGTTTCATTATTTTACAAGTAAACCATGGTGCTATATAGTAATATTATACCTAGCTTAGAATATTGCTAGTACCTTGCCGTCGTGATGGACGATAGTTTGTAAAATGGAATTATACATCCCTCTCTCGGCTTGCCTAGTCTACTCCAGAGGGAAGGTAATACCAATAATACGTCTGGAAAAAGACAAGCAGCAGAAGCTGTCGGATCAGCAAAGCAATGCTTTAACTGTCCGCCTGCCGGAACTTTCATCCTACACCAGTTGCTGACCTTTAGGGCCTGGTCTGCCTTGCCATGACATGTTGTCTTTAGGTAACATTTCCTCGCACTAGGGTAAGGCTTGTACCCTCCGAATTGCGCTCCTCCGGTCGAAGCCGCCAGCACAATGTGGCGTGTCGGGTTTGGTGAGCACCGCCCAACATTCGGAAGCAGGTAGTACTGTCTACTATCATATGGTAGCTCAGTCATATCTAAAACTTTACTAAATTAAAACGAGTCAACGTAATAATCGTCAAGTACACTATCAGGTTCATGGAGCCACCGTGGCACGGTGGCTAGCATGCTTTCCTGTCTGTCGGGTGTCATGTTTTCGAATCTGCTTTAAAGTGGGGAATGTTTATTGACTTGGGTTCCTGGATCGACCCAACGTAAATTGCATACCAGACAATGTTATGGGAAGTAAAGGCAGTCAGTGCGATATTGAGCACATCGCGCATAGACAATCAGTTGGTCTATAAACAATCTTGCGTTAACGCCACACGCTCACGAGCCTCGGGTCGTGGAAAGGTCTTTACCTTAAGCCACTATTAATGAACCATAACATTACACCGTCAAAACCCAGTGACATTTGTACCAGAAAGAGGAACTTAAAAGGCTCGTGGTCTACTAGAGAGAAGGCGAGCGCACATCAAACTCCGAAGTTCAAGGTGAACCCACGCACTGAGGAACTTGATGGCCATGGGTTATGTCGTGTCCTCCTTTAAAGTGTCGTCCCTGGAGTGAAGAGAGTCGACACCCACATTATAATATTTTTTTTCCCTCTCAATATTCTGGAGAATCCACCAGCTTCCGTCCAACACACTCCATCAGCCTATGGACACCTTTTCCTATCACTCTCTCACTGTCGTACTATGCCCCCCTTCTCATACTTCCCCAACGCAACATACTCAACAACTATTGCTTCTAAAAATTAATAAAGACTAATTTATTAAAAGAAAAGTGTAACGTATATGAGACGTGTATGCGAAGAAAAAAGTGTGTCGTGTATTATAACATAAATGTGTATGTCAGCCTTCAAAGTTCAGGATCATAGTGTACACATCATGGCAAGGATCACACGACATCATTCGAGTCAGTACGAAAAACCTCACCGAAGTCGTATCCTTCTCTCCAGACATGTCCTCCTCCAGGAACTCTGATGACCATGAGATCTGAATCCCATGTAAATATATAATCCGTGGAAAAAAACTGTTATTGTTCCTAACACAACTGTTCCTAACCGTTTATAGAAACTCCGGCTTCATAATTCCGGCGCGGTGAAAACAAACATGGAACACTGTCCTATGAACAAGACTTTTTGTCTCTTGATAAATGTTCACTAGTTCTCACTATTAAACAGTTATTGTATCTAGAATAAAATGGCTTGCTTTATTCACTAGATATAGTCTGAAAGTTCTGATTTCCTTGATACGTGGCACAACTCCACTTCAATGTTTGGTTTCATCTAATGTGAACATCAGTTCCTACTGATCTAGTTCCACGTGGGCTGAACCTCCATCACTTCAGGTGTGTTAACGATTGGTATTCACTCATGTAGGATACATATACCATTAGACTCCACCGAGCAATGTGTCTTAACTTCTTCCGTTGCGAAAGTTGCTGGCCCATCTCTCCACATCATACTTTATCCGGGATCGGATTTTTTAGTTGTTCCGGGTTCTTCATTCCAACCAGAGGAACCTTATGTAAAAACCGCCTCATTCCCGGGATGGCTACTACACTTTGCCATAACGGCACATGCTAGTTAATGTTAAATTAATCTAACACTGTAGAGCTCTCCCACAAACACGTCCATCATAATCCACGGTTCTTGGTCAACTCCCCCCTAGTTGATCCCAACTCGGGTTTATATGGCAAACTCCTAAAATTGGTCACGTGATATGGGTGACGTCCTGCAGGTGTTATTTGCGCATATCATCCATTGTCAGGAAACTATTTTCCTGGCTTAAGTCCTGTCAAAGTTGTCAGTAATAGTTTAGATTCTCAAAACAAGCCAGCGAGTTGCTGTCGAGTTCCAACAAAGAGTTTTCCTCAACAAGCTGTCAGTAGCAATCTGCCCCTCTGAGTGATGTCCGGAAACTATATGACATATGGACTGTTTACTTCCTTGCTGAGTACTTCCGTTTTCCATCTGACTTGTCAAAACGATGTATGATTCAGCGCACTCAATTCCTCCTCACTCACCACCAAATGTGTATATGGGCTGACCCCACGGCTTCCATTTGTATTCAAATGTTGACAACCTTGTCAAGGCGATGTCGGGATTCGGCTCCCGCACTTCCGACAGTGGCCAATCCGTCAACCAGATGTACCAGTACAACTGTTATTTCTGCCCGACCTGTTTTGGAAACACGTGTAGCCACAACTATGAATGTTTTCTCTGTATTCGTTGAAACCCTTGTTGCTTAGCAGATAGTCCGGTTAATCAAAACATCCTCCCTAACAATTAGCTGGGTAAACGCACGGTTTCATTTTGTGACATAGGCCCCCTCTTAAGAGAGTAGTCCATCTCACTCTTCTCCACCGTGAGTTTAATCCAGATGATTCATTCTTCTTCTTCAGGAGCTGGGTGTCTTGATAAGAAATCCGCTCCAACATTTTCCTTCCCAGGAATGTACTCCACTGTGAAGTTATATGGTTGAAGTAACAACGACCACCGCATCAAACGGGCGTTGAGCTTCTGAGAAGTAGCCAGGAACATCAGGGGTTGATGATCCGACTGGACTCGAAACTTAACTCCATACAAATATGGCTGAAATTTTTGCACTGCCCATACGAGGGACAAGCACTCTCTCTCGACGGTTGAATAATTCCTCTCCGCCTGTAGAAGTTTCTTACTTGCGTATGCCACAGGTTTCAAAACCGAAGCATCGTCTTTTCCTTCCTGTAACAAAGCGGCTCCAATTCCAATCGCACTCGCATCCGTTCTCAACACAAATTGTTTGGAAAGGTCAGGGAGCTGTAATACAGGTTTGCTGACCAAGGCCTCCTTTAACTGACTATAGGCATTCTCACATTCTGGTGTCCAAATGATTTGATCCGGGAATCCATTTTTCAAGGTTTCCGTCAACGGAGCTCCCAGTTCCGTGAAATGTGGGATAAATTTGTGGTAGAACCCACACAACGAGAGAAAAGATCGCACATCCTTCTTCGTTTTTGGCCTTGGTGCATTTCTGATTTTCTCCAGGTTCTTCTCTTCTGGAACAATGTGTCCTGGAGTGATGGTGTGACCTAGAAATTCCAGAGTCTGGTAACCAATCATGCACTTGGTTGGACGAGCAGTAAGCCCTGCTTCCTTGAGCCTATTAAACACTCTCTCCAAGGATTGTAAGTGGTCATCCAAGCTGTCACTGGAAATCAGAATATCATCCATGAATGAGATGATGGACGGATCCTGTAACGGATCTAGTAAAGTCCTCATCATACGTGTAAACACACTAGGTGCATTGCTGAGTCCAAAGGGCATGACCTTGAATTCGTAGTGTCCACTGGGTGTACTGAAAGCTAACAGTGGTCGAATCTCCGGTTTGACTGGTATCTGATAGTACCCCCGACTCAGATCCACCTTTGAAAAGTACCGAGCCTTATGGAGCCTAGCGAATAGCTGAGTTGGATTCGGCAAAGGTTCCACCTGAAATTGTGTATGACTGTTCAGAAGTCGGTAATCTATACACAACCTGTGTTCTCCACTTGGTTTGCGTAACAAAACTACCCCCGCATTGTATGGGGATGTGGATGGTGCAATCACGTCATCCTCCAGCAGTTTTTGTATTTCCTCCCCCAGGGCCTTTTCTTTAGAGAATGGCACTGGGTAAACCTTTTGGCGAACAGGCTCCTGTGTGGTCAAAGTCATCTCGAACTCAACCAACCTCGTTCGTCCTGGTTTATCAGTCAGTATCTCCTTATGAGACTTGAGAACCTGGGTTATCCTTTCCCTCTCCTGGGAGGTCAGATCAGGGTTCACTTTCACATCCCTATAGGTTTCCTGGTGTACCAAGGGATATTCCCTGCCCTCGCTGGTTCCCACTTCCGTCTCCATTGCAACTGCCATTGCCATGAGGTGCGCTGCCTTGTCTCCGGGTCTCTCTTCGTATTTCCGCAAGAGATTGATATGGAAAATCTTCGACTTTCCCCGGATCCGGATTTGATAGTTGGTTCTGGATATCACCCTTTCCACGGGAAATGGTCCTTGCCAACCTATCTCCAGTTTGTTGTTTCCCGTTGGGAGTAGCAACAAGACTTTATCTCCTACCTCTAGAGATCTTTCTTTAGACCTACGGTTGTAGTAAGCCGCATGTCTTTTCCTGGCCTTTTTCAAGTTTTGATTTGCCAGAGTCCATCCCTTGTGGAGTTTTTCTTTCAGTTCCTCCACGTATTGATAGGATGAGATCACTTCTTCTGACGTCCCCTCTTCAGTCCAACTCCTCAACATGGCTTCCAACGGTCCTTTGATTGGACGACCAAACAGCAACGTAGCGGGTGGTAGTCCTGTTGAGCCATGAGGAACTTCCCGATAGGCAAAGAGCGCGGCTGGGATATATTCATCCCACCTATCAGGTTTTTCCTGCGCTAGTTTCCTGAGCATTGTCATCAACGTGCCGTTGAAACGCTCTACTTGTCCATTGGCTTGAGGGTGGTAAGGGCTGGTATGTATGTGGTTAGAGTGAAACACCCTAAATACCTCCTCCATGAGTTTTCCACAAAACTGAGATCCATTGTCCGTCAGAATTTGATCCGGAAAGCCTAATCTGGTAAAGGCCTCCATCAGTGCGTCCGCCACTCTTTTCGAGTCAATCGTGGTCAACGGTATAGCTTCACCCCACATTGTACAGCAGTCCACCATTGTGAGTATATACATGTTCCTCTTCCTAGTCCTGGGAAGTGGACCCACGATATCGATGGCTACCCTCTCGAAAGGAGAGTTCATGATGGGCATCTCACCCAACACCACCGGTGCTGTCCAGTGTTTCGGTGCCACCCTCTGGCACTCAGGGCAGGACTTCACATACCGACGCACATCATCTGTCATTCCCGGCCAATAGTAGTGGCAGGAAATCCGCTGCATGGTGGCGGCAATACCCATGTGTCCACTAAAGGAGATGGTATGCCCCATATGAAGAATCTGGGACCTGTGAGCTTTCGGGACGACCAACTGACCGTATAGGTTGTCTCCCCTTCCTGCTCTCCTGTAGAGTATCCTATTCTTCATGTAGTACTGCCCCCGTCCTGGTGGATCAGCACTTTTCTGCAGCTTTTTGTAGCAAGGACGTAAAGTATCATCCTCACTCTGGGCAGTTCGTAGCTCCCCCGGCATTGGGTTAGTCACAATTGCGTCTGCCTCTTCCGTTTTCGTCTGAGAGCGAGTCTGCATTGCTCCCATATGGATTGGCTCCCTGGGCATTCCCAGAAAGACATACCGGCAACCTAGGATGACTGGAAAAATGGGATCGGTCAATACAGCGGCCTTGATGGTGCCGGTGACGTACCTTGACCGAATCTCCACATTAGCAATGGGCAACTTCATGGTTACAGCACTCTTCTGTGCAGGCTGTATATCCAAGGTTTCACCTGTGAATTGTTCTGGATGCACCAGATCCGCAGAAATCACGGCCTCCCCGTCCAGTCCTGTGTCGTATAAACACTCCACTTGACGACCGTTAACCTCTACCAATTCCACTACAGGTGGTTTTTCCTGGTCTGGAGTCTCTTCCTCGGCCTCGACCTGTTCGGTGGGCTCCACCTTAGGTTTCCCGGGGCACACGACGAATTGAGTGTCTCCTGACTTTCCCCTGCAGTCAATAGCATTGTGCATATTCGACTGGCATTGGTTGCACCATTTCCCTGTCCTAGATTTTCTATTGCCAGACTTGAGTGAGCTCTCCTGGTGGCGAGCTTCTTTGTTGACCTTGGCATTTTCCGTGACGACCTCCTTGGAAGTCACTTGACATGCTGCGAAGTGAGGGTTCTTAGCCTTCGATTTGCAGTCCCTCGTATTGTGAGAGGGTGCCTTACAAATTGAACACCACTTCTCCGACCACGGTCGTTTTGGTGTAGAGCTTGAAGTGCTCTTGCTTCCCTCCTTCTTCTTCTCTGAACTATCCTCTGATTTTTGCACATAAGGTTCCCACTTTTTTGTTCCTGAGTTTTTGGTTTTCTTCTTGTCATGTTTCTCTTGACTTTTGGAGTTGGTTGAAAGGTTTTCCCCTGCCTCCCCATGTACCTCGACGAACCGTTCTGCTAATTTAGTCACGAGGTCAATACGTTCCGCTCCTTGTTCTCCCAGGAACGTCCTGAGAGGTTTAGACATTTGCTTCTTCAGCTGGTCGACCACCATGAGCTCTTCCAGACTCTCATAGTCATGTGCGAACCCAGCCAAATCCATCCACTTATGGAGATAAGATTTAAGACGCAAACTGTAGGCGGCAAACAACTCTCCGGGTTCTCGTTTCGCTGCTCGAAATTTTTTCCGGTAGGTATGTGACGTAACCTCGAATCGTTTCAGCAGAGCCGTCTTTAACTCGTCATAATTGTTCTCATGTCCTGGTGGCAGGCGAGAATAAACCTCGTAACCGGTCCCGCGTAATCCCTGGGATAGCTTAAGATTCCATTTGTTACGCTCCAAACCCATAGCAACTGACATAGCCTCGAAGCGTTGAAGGTATTGGTCAATCTTCTCTTTGTCCTCCTCGTAGACCGCTAAAGGAAACTTCATGGCATGGTACCCATGTCCACCTACTGGTGTTGACCCTGGGATGGAGGAACCTCCAACTGCTCCCTCAGTTTCTCCATTAGATTGACTCTTCAACTCGAGTTCCCTCATCCGGTACTCGTGCTCCCTTTTCTGTGCTTCCTGTTCAGCTTCTAATTTCCTAGCTGCTTGTTCAGCTTCAAATTTCCTAGCTGCTTGCTCAGCTTCCAATTTCCTAGCTGCTTGCTCAGCTTCCAATTTCCTAGCTGCTTGCTCAGCTTCCAATTCCATCCTTCTCAATTCCAACTCGGCCTTTCGATCTTCCCTTTCTGCTTGACGATACTCTCTCTCCACTTCCTGTATGTAATCCGTTAGAGCAGACCCCCCCAATCCCATGTCCTCCCCCTTTGCCTTTAATTCTAACGTGGTTAGTTTAGGGGTGGCCATTATACAGAGAGGTAAGCTAGCAGGTCTAGTACAATATAACTGCAAATTACTATACAGATATATGAACAAGTACTATAAATCTAGATATTACTACACACAGCACATTCACTCAGTGACAAGAGTAGAATCAGGACCACAGACCTATGCAGACGTGTGAAGTGTGAACAGGTAAGATATTAGTCCTAACCCCTATCCACATTCACTCTAGCTGGATTCTCCAAAATGATATCTCCCTCTTATAACTACGGATCCCGTGTCAAAAGACCCCGTTGTCAGAAGATCCCCCTGTCAAACGTTCCTGCTTGCAGGAGATCTCGCTGTCCAAGGATTCCGTTTACGGGAGATCCCGCTGTCCAAAGATTCCGTTTACGAGAGATCCCGCTGTCCAAAGATCCCGTTTACGATAGATCCCGCTGTCCAAAGATCCCGGACGAGCCCCCAATAATGTCGTGTCCTCCTTTAAAGTGTCGTCCCTGGAGTGAAGAGAGTCGACACCCACATTATAATATTTTTTTTCCCTCTCAATATTCTGGAGAATCCACCAGCTTCCGTCCAACACACTCCATCAGCCTATGGACACCTTTTCCTATCACTCTCTCACTGTCGTACTATGCCCCCCTTCTCATACTTCCCCAACGCAACATACTCAACAACTATTGCTTCTAAAAATTAATAAAGACTAATTTATTAAAAGAAAAGTGTAACGTATATGAGACGTGTATGCGAAGAAAAAAGTGTGTCGTGTATTATAACATAAATGTGTATGTCAGCCTTCAAAGTTCAGGATCATAGTGTACACATCATGGCAAGGATCACACGACATCATTCGAGTCAGTACGAAAAACCTCACCGAAGTCGTATCCTTCTCTCCAGACATGTCCTCCTCCAGGAACTCTGATGACCATGAGATCTGAATCCCATGTAAATATATAATCCGTGGAAAAAAACTGTTATTGTTCCTAACACAACTGTTCCTAACCGTTTATAGAAACTCCGGCTTCATAATTCCGGCGCGGTGAAAACAAACATGGAACACTGTCCTATGAACAAGACTTTTTGTCTCTTGATAAATGTTCACTAGTTCTCACTATTAAACAGTTATTGTATCTAGAATAAAATGGCTTGCTTTATTCACTAGATATAGTCTGAAAGTTCTGATTTCCTTGATACGTGGCACAACTCCACTTCAATGTTTGGTTTCATCTAATGTGAACATCAGTTCCTACTGATCTAGTTCCACGTGGGCTGAACCTCCATCACTTCAGGTGTGTTAACGATTGGTATTCACTCATGTAGGATACATATACCATTAGACTCCACCGAGCAATGTGTCTTAACTTCTTCCGTTGCGAAAGTTGCTGGCCCATCTCTCCACATCATACTTTATCCGGGATCGGATTTTTTAGTTGTTCCGGGTTCTTCATTCCAACCAGAGGAACCTTATGTAAAAACCGCCTCATTCCCGGGATGGCTACTACACTTTGCCATAACGGCACATGCTAGTTAATGTTAAATTAATCTAACACTGTAGAGCTCTCCCACAAACACGTCCATCATAATCCACGGTTCTTGGTCAACTCCCCCCTAGTTGATCCCAACTCGGGTTTATATGGCAAACTCCTAAAATTGGTCACGTGATATGGGTGACGTCCTGCAGGTGTTATTTGCGCATATCATCCATTGTCAGGAAACTATTTTCCTGGCTTAAGTCCTGTCAAAGTTGTCAGTAATAGTTTAGATTCTCAAAACAAGCCAGCGAGTTGCTGTCGAGTTCCAACAAAGAGTTTTCCTCAACAAGCTGTCAGTAGCAATCTGCCCCTCTGAGTGATGTCCGGAAACTATATGACATATGGACTGTTTACTTCCTTGCTGAGTACTTCCGTTTTCCATCTGACTTGTCAAAACGATGTATGATTCAGCGCACTCAATTCCTCCTCACTCACCACCAAATGTGTATATGGGCTGACCCCACGGCTTCCATTTGTATTCAAATGTTGACAACCTTGTCAAGGCGATGTCGGGATTCGGCTCCCGCACTTCCGACAGTGGCCAATCCGTCAACCAGATGTACCAGTACAACTGTTATTTCTGCCCGACCTGTTTTGGAAACACGTGTAGCCACAACTATGAATGTTTTCTCTGTATTCGTTGAAACCCTTGTTGCTTAGCAGATAGTCCGGTTAATCAAAACATCCTCCCTAACAATTAGCTGGGTAAACGCACGGTTTCATTTTGTGACAGGTTACTTGGTCGTTAACGTGGTGTGTGGGGAAACACAGCGCGTATGGACGTCTTCTGGACGTCTAATGTGCGTGTGGGGGGGGGGGGTAGGGAACACCGCATGTATGGATGTCTGATGGACGTCTGGTGTGTGGGGGAACACCGCAAGTATGGACGTTTTCTGGACGTCTGGTGTGTGGGGAAACACCGCGCGTATGGACGCCTTCTGGACGTTCCAGTCCGCTTCACTAGCTGACCGGCTCTCCTAGGGCGACTGTTTTTCCTGCAGTAAAATAAGTACTTATATTGAAACAATACATAAGAAGCATCGCCAGAGCTACGGAGTGTGAAGCTAAGATTATGGAACTATCTAAAACACAATGACTAACACCCGAGCAGCTACCTAATACTTTAAATGTAAACTACCATGGTCTGGTAAGAATGAGACAACGAGGTGTGACGAGGGGATCTGGCCGACGCTCAGCGCTCGGAGGAAAGGCGAGACGGACATATAATCAGATTGCTACTGGAACTATTAGTGTTGGAACTCTTCGCTGGCTGCTGAGGATGGAGACGGAGCGCTTATGGGAATGTCCCGAATGCTGTGATGTCGGTTCCTAAATCAATCAATCAATCAATCAATCAATTAAATGTAAACTAGCTCTAACACTTGACTCCATAACCGGTCACTTTCTAACTCTTTGTTCCGTTCTTTACCCCCCTCGGGTCGTGCGCACGAAACGATCAGTGTGCAAAACAAGCACATAGTAGACTACGTGTAATGTTAGTTCTATGTTACCTGTCATGGACTATCAGCTTGTGTATACTTCGGTCTCCGTGCTTGTAATATGTACAATTTTTAGCTCTCCTTTTGTCTTCTCGTATATAATACAGTGCTGTGATTGGAATATTATACATGTACAGTATATGCTGCGGCGAACTCTGCTGTGACTAAGGAGCATTGGGATTGGCTTTTCGTCTTTTGTGGGGATTTTAAAGCTCGGGCTAGAGAATGGGACTATGCAGAGGAAAACCGACTGGGGTACAATCTTGTGGATGCCATAGTTGAGATAGAGGTAGTCTTTATGTTTTCCCCAGAAGGTGTTATTGTGGTGGGAAACGAACAGGCGGACATATTGGTTGGGTCTGCACCCCTTGGTGGGGTATTGATGCATGGTAAGGCAGTTGTGGTAGGGATCTGTTAGAATCGTGTGTATAGTTCAGAAGAACAGTTAGACCATGACGGCTTGCAGCGAAAGGTGATATCAGTTATCAGTTATCAGTTGGGGTATCTTCATGGCCCTCCGGACATGTCCATAGGTGCTCAGATCCTCCCCCCAGAATATGCATCAGCGTTTGGTGGCTAATAGTGCCAGTTCTATGTGGCACCTCGTCTTCCCGATGTATCTCTCGCGTCTGGCTGTGCCGATTCTTACTACCAAGTCTTTCATCCTGGACAGCGATGTGGATTCCCTGACGTCAAAGTCCTCTGTTCTCGCCATATCTTTAAGGACTTTAATAACATCGGCACGATCCATGGGCTGGCCATCTACAGGGGGTGCAGATCCAGCCAGTTTATCAGCTCGTTCATTTCCCTCGACTCCCGCAAGACCCGGGACGAAGATGAAGGTGACTTTACAAACAACAGACTTCCGCTGCGACTCAGTCCACTGTCTACGTACAGATCCAGCTTCGACCTTCTGAATCATGCTCATTGAATCACTTAGCACACACACGTTGGTATAATGCTGTGATTCCAGCCATATGAAAGCCTGTGTAACTGCCATCACCTCAATCGTCATGCTGCTCGTGGTCATAGAGAGGGCACCACTGGATTCTTGAACGGTTCGGCCCGCTGAACAGGCTGTAAATGCCCACGCACTTCTCTGCTGCTTTACAACAGATCCATTTGTATAGATGAGCACTTCGGGGCTATCTGAGTGTTCATAGATGAGCGCGTTAACCTCTGCATTGACAGCGACAGGGTGCTGCACGAAGTGACCAGAGACTCTGGCCGACACTCAGAACTCAGATAAAGTTCAGACGGAGACATAATCAGACTTCTAATGGCACCATTAGCATTGAGATTCTTCGCTTGATGATACAGATGATGACGGAGCACGTATGGGAATATCCCGAACGTTGTGATATCTGTTCTTGACTCAGCTAAACTCAATGCATTCTACAGTTGCTATATATACGCGCGCGCGTGTGTGTGTGTGTGTGTGTGTGTGTGTGTGTGTGTGTGTGTTTAGTCGATGTTTTATATATATATATATATATATATATATATATATATATATATATATATATATATATATATCATTGGCACCTTTCCGTCTTGACAGACGATAGTTTGGTACATTGTGCTTCAAAAAGGCTTAATAACTACGATCCATGGCGGTGGCGAGTGTGGCTGGTAAGGCCAATATGTGTGTGTGTGTGTGGGTGTGTGTGTGTGTGTGTGTGTGTGTGTGTGTGTGTGTGTGTGTGGAGAGAGAGTGAAACTTCGATTAACCGTTACTAGCTTAACCGGCAGTTTCTTTCATCCGTCATCGTTTAAAAAAGTGCGTAATACAACATAAAGGATGCTATTTTCAATGTCGCGACTGTCTGGGCTGACCTTAAGTGTCTAAACTAAAGAATGGGTGGAATAAACGCTTGTCTGAACCTATTGACGAAAATAAAGGAACTGAGATTGTTAGTGTTGGCGAAATTGTGCGACTGTGCAACAATGTAGGACTAAAAAGTGAAAACATTACGCCGAAAGAAGTAACAGATTGGTTGGAATGTGACAAAATGGATGGAGGAAATTGTGTGTAGTGTAACTAGCGTTGAAGAAGAAGCAATTGATGACCACGAAGGAGTAGTTCTTAACCAAAAACGTATAACTAGCCACTTAGAAGCCTAACCAATATTATCAAAGTGCATCGACTGGTTTGAAATGCAAGAGGAGGCAAATGCGTATGATACGTTACACCGCCGCACAGAAAGCTGGAGCCTCAAAGACACAGAAGGAAATGACAGATTATTTTAAAATAACGTACGTTTATAGTATTACAATGCATTTCTTTACATTACTACTCTTATATTGAAGTTTGTTTTGATCGTTGTGTAAAATTAAATACAATATGTATGTGTTATTCACTATTAAATGATTTTATTTTCATTTTCGTCCTAAGCTGGCAGTGAAATCACGTTACTGTACATATTTATTAAGAGATTTCCGTTCCGTCTTTTCGGTTATCCGTAACAGCCCTGGTCCGACAGTAACGGTTAATCCAAGTTTCTCTCTCTCTCTCTCTCTCTCTCTCTCTCTCTCTCTCTCTCTCTCTCTCTCTCTCTCTCTCTCTATCTATCTATCTATCTATCTATCTATCTATCTGTCTATCTATCTACCTATCTACCTATCTATCTATCTGTCTGTCTGTCTGTATGTCTGTCTTTTGTTGTTGTTGTTGTTGTTGTTGGTGGTGGTGGTGGTGTTTGGCGACTGGGGTATTTTTTTCCCCACTTGTTTCTGTGGGTATGGTTATATTGTTTGGCACACATTGTCTACAGGGAGCGGTGGTTTCTTCAATGAGCTGAAAGGGTCTTTATTTGGTTAAAAATTGGAGTATATTCTAGAATTCTGTATATTATCTGCCAGAGAGTGAGAGTCATTTATAAGAGATGACTCGGATTCACCTTTTTATTGCATCAGGAGTGAAATCCCCTTAAGCCTCACTAGCTTCTCAGGTTTTCACAGCATCCTCAGCATAAGCCACTTAGATAACCAACATGTAGGTATCCTTTTTTTTATTATTATTAAGTGCTGTGCCAATCAAAGAATTACTTAGTACATAAGAGTTGACAGCTTTAAGGTCCAGACCCTATGGACTTTCAACATTACTCGTCCGTGTCTGGTGATGGACTATATAAAGTTAGTAACCCAAGTGATTATTGAACTGTTTATCTTCAGAGGTCCGTGTGCTAAAAGGGACTTTTTTGGTAATTAAGCTGTGGTGTTAAGATAAGAGAGAATTTTACAAATATAGTTTCAGTGGACTCAGTATAGTTATAAATCATTCATGGACTTACAATATTTTTCTTGTGTAATATTTCCTGTGTGTATTGCCATATGTCACTTGAGCATACACACAGGAACCCTCCTCCTTTTGTTATCCCAACAGATTGTTATAATGTATTATCAAGAGTTGTTTCTTTGATTGTTACTGAGTGCTTCACATTCATATATGCATTTTCATTTGTAATAAGTTCAAAAGGACATCATGAATATGCAGCTAACTGTGGCAAGACAATCACTAGAACTTCCAGCGTGCGAAGAGTAGGGTCCTCTCTAAGGTTCGTTAGCGGTCTTATTCTCCATTGGCCTTCTGTGAGAACACCTAACTATCTAATCTGTCTCCACCCCTAGGGAGTCTTACTGAGCCGTTTCGGGTTTTCTTATATCAGGAGGTCTTTTTAGAGTTGGGGGAATCGCTCTCCAATTTCTGTTCTACACGCCACAGCAACCCACAGACATCATCATCATCTCAATCTAGGTCAGGGCTGGGAAGGACAGAAGATGAAACTGTTGGCATACATGTCCCTAGAATATAAGTACTGGAAGGTCTAGCACTACACGTAGTAACAATTTTATTGTCAATGTTGACAAAATCTTCTGCTGAAATGTTCAGTTCCTGATATAGTCGATGAAACAAAGTTTCCACAGAAGTTTCAATTATAATACCGCCATTACAAGTATTGGATACAGCTGTAGTTTCATCGTCTGTATTATCTCCAACTTTAAAACCTGCTTTTCGAAAGCAGTTTGCAATAGTCATAGACAGCACTTTACAACATGCAGATTTTAAACATAAAAATAGCGTCTAGAAGGGTTATATCGAAGTCGTCATCAACCACGTCTGCATCAATGTGACCTACAGGTCTGATGTCATCCAGGCTTTTGAATTAGCTGCATAAACAACACACATTTTTTTTTAAACCTTAAAAACAACGTGGATTTTTTAAGTTACCGATTACAAGTAAAGGAAATTTGTCTGAACTATCCATATGTGTACACACAATAACTGTGATTCTTTCTTTCGATTTTTTTGTCTCTCCATGCCACTTTTCATTTCTTAAGGAAAAACATCTTGTCAGTCAGCAATCTCCAAAACAATCCAGTTTCATTAGCATTAAATACATCAACGGAATTATACCTACTCATGGCTGCTTTTAGCACCTCCTTCGTCCATGACTCGGTAGTCGTTTCATTAAGACAGTGATTCTCAACCCTTTTGGCCCAGGGACACCTTCACTATATGTTCAGAATGTCATCCCCCCCCCCTTTTCGTATTTCCTCCCTATAAATCCCCCCGCCCCTACACAGTATACTTAAAAATGGTAGATAAATTTAATAACGCATACTATAACAAGTCTAGACGTCTACATAAAACGTGATTTGTGAGTCTAATAACATTGTAAAACGAATTAGAGATGGGCGAGAAGTACAGAACCGTAAAGTATGGAGGGCAAAATAATATCAAGTAATCGATTCTTGTATTAACGCGTTCTTGAAATAATCTTAATTCACCCCTCCCCCCCCCCAACCCCTCCCACCCTCACCCCCCAAACACTAAAATTCCGGGGGGAGTGGGGATTCCCCACCAGTTGAGAACCACAGCATTAAGAGAATGTCTTTCCCCACACCTAGCTTTGTACATAATTTTTAGTCGGGAAATAACTCAAATTCTAACACCGACGAATCGCCGCAATTTCCGAAAATAGCCTAAAAGTTGTACAGATGTCGAGGTATTTGAAAAGAGTTCGCCCAGATCAAATTATATAGTCTGGACACGTTTAATATAAAATTTTTATCCGAACATTCTTGATAAACGGATTTCGAACTAAATAATTTTTTTTTTTTTTTTTTACAAAGAAGAAAATGGAAAATCACAGCAGAAATTCACCATATCCGAGATCGCCTTGAGCGGTCTGCACTGTATATAACGAAACTGTTGTGGGGGATTGTGTAATTTTTTTTTCTAATGACCAATAAAAATGCTTGAATTACAGAATGGATACACCAAGTATGTTGCTTCCTCTGTGAGTGGGATAGCCGTTCACGAATTGACAATTACATCAGTAGACATTGGCTAATCAGGCAGCCATTGCAACATGACAGTAAGAACGCTGAGAACCCAGCACATGTAAAAAATGTGTCATGGCAATGGAGAAAACGTATGATGCTTTCAAATATTTCATCAGAAAATGTTCAAGACCGGTTGAAGCTAAAATAAGAGAGGGAGTATTTGTTGGTTCGCAAATTTGAAAACTTCTTCATTATGACGAGTTTCTCTGCGTGTTGCATGTGAAGGAAAACGCAGTTTGTTTAACATTTAAGTCAGTGGTGGACAATCTTCTTGGAAACAACAGATCCGATAATTAAAATGAAATTGTAGAAAATCACCTTCAGAAGTATGAGTCTTTGTTGCAACATGTCTTTGAAAATTTGTCTTTGAAAATTAATGCTCTGGATTTTCATCTGGATTTCTTTATGTCATACTGTGGAGCTGTTAGTGGTGAGCATGGTGAACGATTTCACCAAGACATAGTTGCAATGGAGGCAAGGTATCAAGGCAATTGGAGCTCTTTTATGCTTGCTGATTACTGTTGGACTGTGATAGTGATAAGGGACACCTCATTGATTGACTACAAGAAGCAAGCAAAGAGAGCTTGAACAGCGACTGAATAATGACGGAATTGATTCATATGTGTCTTTTTAAAACATTATATGCGGATTTTAAATATGTTTTTAAATTTTTACTATCAATTTATTTTGAAATATCAATTAACTATGTTTATCATCCTAAAGTAGACAGACTTACTGTTCACCGAAGAGAATTAAACAAGCAAACATTAATTGTACTACTGTAATGTAAATTCATAATTAAAAAACAAAAACAGAGTCATTTGGTGAATGTAATTATATTATTTGAAATCATATCAAAATCAATCAGAAATGGTGTATTTACATTTATGATACAAATAACTTTTAAAAATTTGGTGACTAGTGAAGGAAAGCTAATTTACACGCAAAAATCAGTCCAGCTCAATAGAAGTATAGCACTTGTGTTAAAAAGCCAGCGAATGCATAAAAAAAAATAAAACAATAATAACAACAAAAACTGGTGTCCAGGTTTAGAATGGGTACTGTCCAGCCATATGTAATTCTTTAATTACATTCTCTATGGTTATAGCCTGACCTAAAAACAAAAAATATATACACATAAATAGAAAGAGGTCTGTCTGTATGGATGGGTGTATGTATGTATGTTTGATTGTGTATGTTTGTGGGAGGAGGTGTGTGTGTGTGTGTGCGCGCGCGTGTGTGTGCGAGCGTAGGCAGGCAAATAGGTGTGGGCGAACACATTTGGTAGTTATTGAGTTAGCTATTTGCATATTCTTTACTTGACCTCGCAGTCAACCCCAGCATTGTTTGGCTGTGTGTGATTCCTGAGCAAGTTTACGTTCAGTAGTTTGCCATTGCTTTCTGAATGACCGGCACCCATATCACTGAACGAAAACCAACGCAAGACGGTCTGCTTCCAAATCTCCCACAGCTGTGTTTCGAACGAGGTATGTGGGATTACTAATTGCGTTTGATAGCCCATCGCCACGAAGCCGGCTAGTTATTGAAAGGAGGCGAATTAGTAAATATTTCTGACCTCTGTGATATGACGATCAGCGGTTAAGAGCCGCCATAATTCCTGCTGCCTTGCAAATTTCGTCTGGTTAGACAAAGGCTAGCGGAGTTAAATTAAACCTTCGGAAAACCCTTGTAAACTTAAAGACGTTCTTGTACATCTCTGGCACATCATGAATGAACAACTCACCAACTTACAGAAGAAAGACGACTCAGACAGTCCTCCAAGAAACATATGACAACCCTAAATTAGTTGGGAATTAGTTTTAGACACTTAACAAGTTTTTTTTTTTTTCCCCGGCATGTTGAGAGGAGACATAAACTTGAAATCTGTGTGACATCTGGCAAATTTGATAGGAAAAACAAACAGCAAAAGGAATGCAGAGAGATTTTTTTTTTTTTAAACTGGATGCGTTGGCCACATAGCAGTATCGGGACAGGAACTCAAACCTGGTAAGTCTTGAGGTGGTCGTTGGAGAAGGCGACCCTCTATCTCACATGGCTGATTACATATATACATATGCTGGGATGGTGGGAAACGAGCAGGTGGGTAGATTGGCTGGGTGCGTACCGCTGGGTGGGGTATTGGTGCACGGTAAGGCAGATGTGGCCGGGACCCTTTGGGATCGTGCATAAAGAATGGAAGAATAGATAAAACATCATGGCCTGGAGAGATTAATGAGGTAAGGAGTGACTAGAGGATCTGGCCGTCACTCTGTACTGCCAGGAATGTCCAGACGGACAGCAGACTGCACCTGATACTATGGCCATTTGGGACTCTTCGCTGGCTGTTGAGATTGAGGAAAGAACGGGTATGGGAATGTTCAGCGTGCTGTGATGTTAGTCCATGTTTCAACTCAGTTTTTATATATATATATATATATATATATATATATATATATATATATATATATATATATATATATATAATTAAGTGCCCTCACTGGCGTTCATGTCTCTTCAAAGATCGCGGTCTTTGGTGTTCTGGATAAACTCTGTTGATGATATTCCTCCATGCCACCGTTTCAATCCGTCCAGCATAATTTCTCTTGGTCTGCCTCTCCCTCTCTTCCCCTTGATCTTTCCAGTTGTCACGATATTCTCCAATAGCTCTCTTCTTATCATTTGACCAAAGAAAGCTGTTTGTCTTTTTCCAATTGTTATATATAATATTCTAGTTTCGTTGTTCTCTTTAAGATAATCGTTGTTAGTTACTCTGGCAGTCCTGGGAATTCGCAACATTCGTCTCAGGAACCACATCTCCGTTTCTTCCAAGTTCTTTCTAATTTGTTCCTTTACGTTCTAAGATGCACTACCATAAAGCTAAACAAGTTCTATATAGCAGTTCAGCACTATCTTACTCATATTCAATGGTAGTGACTTAATGCGTAAGATAGTTTTAATTTTCTGAAACATATATAGTAAGGCAAATTGTAATCATTTATATTTAATGACAGCTGGAAATATTTGTGGAAAAAGAGATATAGTACTGCTGGGCAAACGTCTGGACAGCCTTGTGTCATAGCGAAATGCTACATGCTGTTGAAGACAGCAAGATGTGGAGAAGCATGATCGCACACGCCAGTCAGTAAAGCAGTTGTTGATGAGGATCTGCCTATCTATCCATCCACCCATCGATCCATTGATCCATCCATCCATCCATCCATCCATCTATCTATCTATCTATCTATCTATCTGTCTGTCTGTCTGTCTGTCTGTCTGTCTGTCTGTCTGTCTGTCTGTCTGTCTGTCAGTCTGTCAGACTGTCTATCTATCCATGAGCGCGACCTTCCGTGTGCCTGTCGGCTGTTTGTTCCTTCTTAATTTACCGTGTGTAAAACGAATAACTGTTTCCCTCACCTCTCATGGCCAGCGATAAAATCACATTGTGAACATGCACGGGGTTGCAATTCCTATGCTCTGGCAGTATGACAAGTGGATGAAAGGTGAAGCTATTGTCTGTACAGGAGAAAGAAAAAACATTAGTCCAAGGGATACAATCGCATATAAATTTATTTTTCAAAACATTATAGTTATCCTCCTTTAAATTATTAATAGTTGTCGTTTCACAAGTATCTGTAAATTTAAGCGTTCAGTAAATTGTGCTTAATTCAAATATTCAAGCTTGGTAAATATGTTTGCACACACTGGTTTTCAAATAGTATGAAAGTAGACGTAGGAATAAAAATAAATAACAGAATGAACACCAGACAAGAAAGACATACAAATGTGAAAGTAATTGGCACACTGGACCCGCCCGCGTTACCTTACACGACACCATCATCTTGCTCACGTAACCAGCATGCTTGAACGTCGAACCAACCATGCAGAACAAAACTCTACAATTATTTGTCTGTCCAATATATTCTTTTCTCCTCCTCCTCTCTATTCTTCCTCTTCTTTTTCTTCTTTCTTCTCCTCTTCATAGTTCATATTCTTGCTGATGCAATAAGCGTGTTTGGTTGCCGAACAAGCATACAAGCCAAAACTATAATTACTTGTTAGTCCAGTTTCTTCTTCATCTTCTTCTTCTTCTTCTTCTTCTTCTTCTTCTTCTTCTTCTTCTTCTTCTCCTCCTCCTCCTCCTCCTCCTCCTTATTCCTCTGCTGCTGCTGCTTCCTTTTCTTCTTCCTTGCCTTCGTCTATTTCATCCTCTTCCTCCTCTTCATTATCTTCCTCTTTCTACTCCTCTTAGTTCGAACTCAGACCTCCGCGTTAATGTGTTCAATACAAGAAGTATGCACATTCAACTCCACTTGATGAAATGAATGGTCATCATCATTCTTGATGGACAAACAACAATGCAAGGCGTAGATGACTTAGGTTTATGACATCACTGTATAATTTTTAGTGGATTCAATTGGCTCATACCACATGTGATTACGTTCATTGTTATAAATTGCTCAGGCTTGAAGACAATGAATGACCGTAATAGGGCCATATTACAGCCTCTGTTATGTGGTGTCCAAGTTCAAATCGCCGTCACATGTAGATGATAGTAGAAGCAATAAGGGGAGGGGGGAGAGTTTTATAAAAACTGTCGTTACTCTATATTGCCATGTAGGAATTGGGAGGGAGGATGAGGAGTGGGGGAGTCTTGAGTCTCATGAAGAGGAATTAAGGCCGCCCCACCTGTCTAGTACAGTCGCTGTGAACTGTGCAGGTAAGGGTTTTACTTTTGCCCTAGACACACACAAATGTATCACCTTACCGGGAATTCGAAACCGCGTCTATGGAGTGGGCGCTCTAGCCAGTCGGCCAAACGCTTCTCTAAAATGTCTACAACACGTCGTGTGTCCGAGTGGTTTCCCATCTAAGTACTAATTGCGCCTGATGTTGCTTGACTTCGGTGACTGAACGAGAAGTCGAGAAATCTTCAACGTTGTATAAGTGTGTTAAACAGAACAGGCAAGGAAGCATTATTTCAGAAAATGAAAATCCTAATAAGATGGAAGCAGTATTTCGAACAACTTCTCACCATCCCATCAGATGTCACAGGAATTCAAGACACCTACACAGATGTCGCCGAAGAACTAGAACCAGAAATACTAAAAGAAGAAATTATAGAAGCCATCAGAATAGCCCCATTGAATAAATAACCGGGACAGGATGAAATACCAAATGAACTAATTAAAGCAGCAAGAGAAGTAGGAATAGCTTGGCTACATAGACTATTCAACCATGTTTTGGTAGAACAACAGGCACCACGAGACTGGGGAAACGCCATAATTATTCCAATTTGGAAAAACAAAGGCAGCAAAAGAGACTGCACACAATACAGAGGCATTTCACTGTTGAGTCATACTGGGAAAATATTCTGCAAAATTCTTGAAAAAAGATTACGAACTACTTTAGAACCCCAGCTAAGCGAAACACAACTTGGATTTAGGAAAAACAAAGGATGCACAGATGCCATTTTTGCTCTTAGACAACTTATAGAAAAATCAATCGAATTCAATGAAACATTCTACTTTGCCTTTGTCGACCAAGAAAAGTCATTCGATAGAGTAGATAGAAACAAGCTGTGTTAAATCCTTAAACAATATGGAGTGGGTACACATCTAACAAACCTACGTAGAAGTTTGTACAACAATAGTGAATGCATAGTGAGAGCAACTGGAGGACACTCAGAACTCTTCACCATAAGATCTGGAGTACGATAAGGTTGTGTCCTGCCCCCCCCCCCCCCTCTTGTTAATAACATATATAGACAACATATGTAAAGAAACCAGCCAAGCAGAGACAGCAAGAATACCGCATGATGAGAACACAGAAGAAGAACCATCTGAAAGTCTAACCATTAGAGAATTGTTTGCGGACGACCAAGCACTAATAGCAAAATCAGAAGCTGAATTACAAGACCACATGAATAGCCTAAACGAAATGTGTAGGGAACATAACATGAAAATTAGCACAAGCAAAACAGAGGTAATGACTATAAGAGTTTCAAGTATCTAGGAAGTATAATATCATCAAATGGCAGATCAGAAGACGAGATCGAAAATAGGTGCAATAAGGCAAATCAACTCATTGGACAAATGGCACCAATACTACAGAACAAACATGTATCAATAACTACTAAGAAAGCACTTTACAACACAATCTTCCTACCAACTCTATGTTACCAATGCAAAACCTGGACAATGACAGCAAAAGAGAAAAGAAAAATCACAACAACAGAAATGAGGTTCCTGAGAAGAATACTCAACGTATCAAGAAGAGATAAGATCAGAAATGAAGAAATCAGGACTAAAGTGGGGGTTAAAGCAACTCTAGATTTTATTATAAAGCAGCAAGTCAAATGCTTTGGCCATGCAAGTAGGTTACCAGTCAACAGAATACCACAACAAGCAATGATGTACAGACTAGATGGAAACAGAGGAAGAGGCCGACCACGTAAACGGAGGGAATAGCAGAGTCCACGGGAATATCGATACATGAAGCCCATAATCGGGTACTCTCACAAAGTTTATACTTACCTCGACACCGCAAGGTACAAGAGGAACATGATGATATGAGATGAAAAGTATCGTATGCAATGAGTCATTATCATTGAATGTAAGAAAGCGAGTGCTGAAATGCTAAATAGAACCTGTTTTTCTGTATGGTAGTGAATTTTGGAATGTAAATGAAAAATTTTGAAGAACTTGGAAGCAACAGAGATGTGGTTCTTGAGACGAATGTTGCGAATTCTTTAGACTGCCAGAGTAACTAACAATGATTGTCTGAGAGAGGCTAGTGAAACTAGAACATTATATACAACAATAAGAAAGAGACAAACTGTTTCCTTTGGTCATGTGATAAGAAGATATGCATTGGAGAATATTGTGACAACTGGAAAGATCAAGGGGAAGAGAGGTAGCCAAAGAGAAATTATGCTGGATTGGATGGAGGATTATCATCAGCACAGTTGATCCAGAACATCAAAGACCGAGATCTGTGGAGAGACATGAACGACTACGCCAGCTCGCGGGGAACTTGATGATGATGACGATATATGAGTTAATAAATGTTGATAGTATTAAGTCTCTCTCTCTCTCTCTCTCTCTCTCTCTCTCTCTCTCTCTCTCTCTCTCTGTGTGTGTGTGTGTGTGTGTGTGTGTGTGTGTTTGAGTGTGTGTGCGTGTTTCAGTGTTGATTGACATAAATCTGTCTCTCCGCTCCTTACACCCGTATCTTTCATTTTGACTCTGGCCGGATGAGCAGGTTTAAGCTGCTATTCATTTTTCCTTCTTCTTCTTCTTCTTCTTCTTCTTCTTCTTCTTCTTCTTCTTCTTACTTCGTCGTCTCCTTCATTATCTTCTTCTTCTCCTTCTTCATCATCATCTTCTTCTTCTTTTAGTTTCATGCCATTCACATGATAGTGCAATTAACCCCATCATTTTGCATTTGTAATTTACTGAGCAATTTTCCGTTCAGTAGTTTACCCTTGCTTTCCGAGCAGTCGACGCTCAAGCCATAGAAATAAACGCAAAGCTGTCTGTTCCGATATTGCTTGTGACTGATTTCGAACTCTGGATGACATACAAACCAAAAAGTACCAGAATAAGAGGCCGACCATGTAAACGATGGACAGAGGGAATTATGATGTCAATGGGAATCTCCATACATGAAGCCCATAAACGGGCATTCTCCCGCTGCTTTTATGCTTCACTTGACACCGCAGAGTACAAGAGGAACAAGATGAGATGAGGTTCGATATGCCAGGAAATTGTAAAAATGTCTTCTTCTTCTTCTTCTTCTTCTTCTTCTTCTTCTTCTTCTTCTTCTTCTTCTTCTTCTTCTTCATTCATCTGAAGTGGGCATTTTCTTTTTCTTTTTCAGACATAATTGGGGTGTGTCCGGTCCCTTAGGCCAACACATCCAACTTTGGCGGGCGTTTGTTGACCGGGTTAGCCTACCCGGGTAAAATGTATTCATAACCCTCAATAATCATAGACTAAATCAGCACGGAAATATGGCTGGTAGGTTTGTGTGTCTGTGTGCGCGCGTGTGTAGTGTGTTTGTGTGAATACTGCAGATATAAGGTATTTTCAACTGTTGCCATTCATAACAAGCACAGCCATCCGTGAATTTAATGAAACAACCAATTGACTGTATAACTGAATACCTCTGTTTCTATGGTCAAAATGTCGGCCATATCGTCCGCTGATAGGTATATTACTTTCTGCACTCCCATCCTCCTCTGAAATTGGTCCCACTGTATCCATTTTTTCTACACCTGTGTATAAACGAATAACTGGTTTAGTAAGTAACGTCTATTCTAGCATTAAATCTTATATATAAGTCTTAAAAGTCGAGAGGATCGACTTCATTGCATCGGATTTTATCCCATATGACTTCGGTCTCTTTCCGCTAGGCGGCTTGCCGAAAGCGTCGCACAAAGCAAAGAACTTCAAAGCTCCAGCTTCGACTCCCAGGAGTCTCCGAGAAAAATGCACTCGTGAACAGTTAGTTAGTCGACAGATCATCCTCATTGCACATCGAACCATTCAGTCCATAAATGCGCGGATCTCCTCAGCAAATCCCGCAGTGTGTAGCGGATAACGACACCAGTTCTGTGTTGGTTTATCAATATTCTTTGGCTTCCTGCGTAGTGTTCTTGTTTGGCCACCCCTCTTTTAATTTGCTATTCTCGCAGTCTGGCCATGGTTGTAGATTCACAGTCATCATTTGGTTCTCGCAAAAGTCTTACTTCTCGTAGAGCATTCAGAATGTCAGCCTGGTCCATGGCGCGTCCGCCCTCCACAGTAGCCTTAATTGCGAGCTTGTCATCCCGCTCATTTCCTTGTACTCCCGCATGCCCTGGCACGAAGATGAAACTAATCTTTGCCAGTCGAGACCGCTCCAGAGACAGCAACCATTCTCTTCGGATCCACCCCATCTCTATCCTCTTGAGCATGTTCTTTGAGTCGCTAAGGAAACATGCCCTAGTGAATGTCTGTGTCTCGAGCCATGTTATTGCTTTACTTACTGCCATTACTTCCATAGTCAGGCTACTTGTGGTTTCAGTGAAAGCACCAGAGTCCTCCTTCACAATTCTCCCTCCGGCCTAAGCCGTAAAGGCCCATGAGCTTCTCACACGTCGGCCCATCTGTTTAAATGACAGCATCACCGTCTAGCGAATTCTCGAAAATCAACGCTTGAAAAGGACGTACAAAAATATGTTGGCACTTGTAACCACTCGCTTGGTTCTAAGTCCTCAAGTGAACACATGTTGAAGAAAGTCTTCGGCTTTTCCCATCCACGACCGTCCTCTTTTTAACCTGCTGCCCTTCACCTTCATAATTTCACTATGCAGTGGATGTTGTGTGTTTGCGTTAACTCTGAGGTCGGCGCGTGCTCTGCAAGTTTGTATTCTGTCTTCAATGGTTGGAAAATCAAGAAGATAGTGCATCACCCTGCATGCTGTATCTCTTGTATATCCAAGACTAATGCGCATAGCTTCATTCTGTATCCTTTCCATCCGTTCTATCTGCTTACGGCTGAGAGTCAGGATTGCCATCGCATACTCAAAAACAGACATGACCAGCCCCTCTTATAGAAGACAGATGGCGCTGCTCACAGTTTGCTGCCGTCATCACCCGCATCGCAGCCAAACCCCGCTTGGCCTTTGTTATCACCTGGTCTATGTGCTCATTATAAGTAAGGCTTCGATCAAAACGTATCCCCAGATAATTCATTGCCTGCGTTCTTTCCACCGTCTCTGAACACAGATTAACAGTTGGTGTTGGAGTTTTGACAATATGATTATTCAACGAGAACCATGTCACTGTTGCCTTTGTTGGGTTGACCATTGCCCCAGCCTCAACACACGAAGTACTTATGCGATTGAGTTAGGTTTGTAGCTCCACAGCAACCTCTTCTCTATCCTTAACCTGACGATACACATAAATATCGTCGGCATATGACAGTGTCCTCCCCGGTCCAGTGATCTGCTCGCTGGTGATTCTTACTGTGTAGGCGTTGAACAGCACCGTAGATAATGGTGATCCCTCTGGTAGGCCAGGATATATTGTTGTTGGTTCCGAAGTCCAACTGCCACATCTAAAAACTATTTTCCGTTGGAAGAGGGCTGCCGCGATCCAACTAAAGAGGAATGGACTTATATTGAGTTCAAGAAGCTGAAGCATTAAAATTTCCAATGGCACTCTGTTGTACGCGTCCTCAAGATCAATCGCTGCAGCAAAGGTTTCAATGTCTGGGTGGAAACCTTCATAGACATCATGGACAAAAACTGCTGCATTGGTCCAGGTTTCTCTTTTTGGACGGTACCCTCCCAGGGTAGGTGGGAAAACACCTTGCCCCTCTAGCTGGCTTGATATTTTTCTGACAATTAACTTCCCCAGCAGCTTGCCTATTGTATTCTGCATGGTTGTAACTCGATATCCCTGAATTTTTGTGTGGTCTTTGCCAGGCTTCGGCAAAGGAATCAGATAACTGTGTAACCACTCCTCCTTGATGCTAGCACTCCTTATAATGTTGTTGTACATGTCTGCTAGGTTTTCAAGCTCATCGTCGGTACACCTATTGATGTCGTCGTATCTTATGCCATCTGGCCCTGCAGCGCTGTTTTTTTTTTATCGTCGAAGCACAGTCTCGATTTATTTCTCTGTCACTGTGTCTTCATCCGAAATGTTCTGGGTCTTGCACCTGTCTGAGGTGACCTCCTTGGAACGATTTCGGCCTCCCATGTCTGGTTGCTCTGCTCTAGATAGCGTTCAAATAGAGCTTTGCCCTTGTCCTCGTCAGTCCTCTGCCAGATGAGGTCAGCACCTTGGAAGTCAGAAATGCTCTTATTCTTGACTACCCCACTCATGCTTTTATGTAGTCGCCAGAATAATTTCAGTGACTTGTCTGTGCTTACTCTTTGACATACTTCTGCCCATTTTTCACTTTTAACGACCTTGACCAGTTGTTGTTGCTTTTTTTTTTTTTTGAAATAGCTTACTTTTGTGTGCATCTCTCTTTCTATGTGCATGCAGGGACTAGGATGGCCAGCTCTGTTCCTCTTGGCATTTCGCCATCTCCTTACAGCACCACGCTTATCCACCCAAGCCTTCTCCACCTCGAAATTCCACCAAGGTGGCTGCTATCAGCTTTTTTCCCTGCCCTGAAGCTTTCTGCGCTTGCCACGTCTTATTTTACTCACCACATCTTGCCCTGTACTGTCATACTGGAAAGTCTTGACCATTAACTTGTGCTGCCTGGTTCTGCCTTTCTCCACCAATATGCTGCAAGGGTTGTGGTCGCTGCCATGGTGCCCTAGGGCACTCAATCTAAACACTGTAGTAAGTGAAGGAGAAACCAGCGCTAGGTCAATAGCACTGTCCTCATCACCAGGACGGCTTACTGTCCTGGTGACACAGCCACTGTTGATACAAACCAGGTCAATGGTTTCAAGTGCAGTCTCAAGCATTTGAAGCCGGCAATTCGGAGTAGCTGATCACCCAGTCTCGTCTCCTAGAGCGCTACAATGTCATTCCTGTAAACCAGATTTTATAGAATATGGCCCCGTTGTTTTACGCTGGCGCAGTTTCAATATAGAATACGGATATTCCTGAGGCCCAGACGGTCACACTTGAGTCTAAAACGCCTTAAACCGCCATGCTTACCTTGCCGTTTGCGGCCTGCCCGGCGCCCACGTCGCCTTGTTAGGTTGACTGCCCACTGCTCGGAGAACACATGTTGTTCCGCCATGTTGAACAACCGAACACCACAGAACCACAAACGCTCCGAAAATTTCACTCAAGGATTGCTTCGCTCAATGCACGAAACTCCGTAGCATCGGCGCAGATCTTGAGTAGAAACTCCTGGTTTTACATCCTGGCACACAAATTGCACGAAAGAGATGAACAAATCCATCTCCTACGCGAAAATGTTAACGGTCACAAAACAACACGACCGTCTGTCAAGCCGTTTGACTCGGGCTCTGAAGGTAGTGGGTTCGATTCCGGGCCGCGTCCTTCGGTTCACGAGTGAAAATTTTCGGAGACTCCTGTGGGTCGTCGCTAGAGCTATGGAGTTCGTGCTTGGTGCGACGCTTTCCGCGCTGCGGAAAGAGACCGAACCATATGGGATAAAACCCGATGCAATGAAGTCGACCCTGTCGATTTTTAAGCGACTTATTTCTTTTGTAAATTATTTTTGTCAGTCGTTCTTTTGCGAAACTGGAAAATATTATATAGCAGAATTATGCTTATGGTTCCTATCAAAAACTTAAATCAGCGAGTTACTGGACGACACTTGATTGAGATGCTAACGCTGAGGTCAGAGCGTAGAGGAGGGCGACGACGAAGAAGAAGAAAGGGGGCGGGGGGAGAAGAAGCCGGTGTGTAGGAGAAAACGAAGAAGAAGAAGAAGAAGAAGAAGAAGAAGAAGAAGAAGAAGAAGAAGAAGAAGAAGAAGAAGAAGAATGCATACGTACATGGACGCTGTTCCTTATCCTGGCCTTGCACCCTTGAGTGAGTGGCACCCTGCCATCTTTACAGACGAAAGTATGTGGATTGGAATTAGGCCAGAATTCCATCGCACAATGTCTGGGCATAGCTTCAGAGAACATGTGTTGCCCTTGCAGCATGTTCCCTCTCTCGGCCTTGCCTTGTTTTCTCCAGAGGAAAGGATAACCAATACGTCTGGAAAAAGGTAGGCTGCAGATGCTGGCGGCTCAGCATCAAACCTCCAAGAGCAGGAGGTACCCTTGAGTAAAGCACTTGTTTTTAGGAAGTGTGTGCTCGTGCCTGACCCCGTAGAAGGGAATTTGGGTGGGTCTTCAATGTGTGGACTGCGCCTGGCCCTGCAAATAGCAGGGTTAGGATCGGCAAGCTTCACCCCAGGAGGGGTGAACAGTGAAAATTAGTAGCCTGTCGATGAACCGCAGACTACGTAAGTCAACCCCACCTCCATGCGGTGTAGACCAGGAAACCATGACCGCGAGGTCAAAGGCCAATGGGGCTCTGACTCGCCAGGGGGGACCGACTCCCTTTGGTCAGATTGATGTCCTAAACCAGCTACCCTCCTAGTAAGCCGACAGAGGATCTTCATATTACTTGTAAAAACATTAAGAAGTATAAACAAAACTACAAGGAGACAACTAGAAACTTCTACAAAAAGATAAGTGCAATGAGAACCAGAGGGTACCCTGTGACCCAACTGAAATAATTAACAGCGGAAAAGGAGAACCAATAAGTGAACAAAAACAAATCCTAACAAGATGGACACAGTACTTCGAAAAACTTCTTAACATTCGATTAGATGCCACAGGAATTCAGTAAATCAACACTGATTCCATTCAAGAACAAGAACCAGACATACTGAGAGAAGAAATTGAAAAAGCCGTCAGATTAGCACCATTGAACAATTCACCGAGACAAGACGAAATACCAAATGAATTGCATAAAGCAGCAAGAGAAGATGGAACATCATGGCTACATAGACTATTCAACCATGCTTGGGTAGAACAACAGACACCACGAGACTGGGGAAAAGCCATAATCATTCCAATTTGGAAAAACAAAGGCAATAAAAGAGACTGCATACTATACAGAAGTAGTAGGCATAGTTAGTTACCACCTCCCCTACAACTACTTACAGAGGCATTTTACTGTTGAGTCATACTGGGAAAATATTTTGCAAAATTCTTTAGAAGAGATTAGGAACTACTATAGACCCCAGCGAAGAGAAACACAACTTGGATTTAGGAAAAACAAAAGATGCACAGATGCCATTTTTGCTCTTAGACAACTTATAGAAAAATCAATCGAATTCAATGAAACACTCTACTTAGCCTTTGTCTACCAAGAAAAGGCATTTGATAGAGTAGATAGAAACAAGCTGTGGGAAATCCTTAAACGGTGTGGAGTGAGTACAGATCTAACAAACCTATGTAGAAAGTTATACAACAACAGTTATCAGTTATCAGTTGGGGTATCTTCATTGCACTTCGGACATGTCCATAGGTGCTCAGATCCTCCCCCCCAGCATATGCATCAGCGTCCGGTGGCTAATAGTGCCAGTTCTGTGTTGGTTGACGAGGCGCCGTGTTTTCCTGACGTACATCTCGCGTCTGGCCGTGCCAATTCTTACTCCCAAGTCTTTCATCCTGGACAGCGATGTGGATTCACTGACGTCAAAGTCCTCTGTTCTCGCCATATCTTTGAGGGCGTTAATAACATCGGCACGATCCATGGGCTGGCCATCTACAAGGGGTGCAGAGCCAGCCACTTTATCAGCTCGTTCATTTCCCTCGACTCCCGCATGTCCCGGGACGAAGATGAAGGTGACTTTACGGACAACAGACTTCCGCAGCGACTCAGTCCACTGTCTACGTACAGATCCAGCTTCGACCTTCTGAATCGTGCTCATTGAATCACTTAGTACACACACGTTGGTATAATGCTGTGATTCCAGCCATATGAAAGCCTGTGTAACTGCCATCACCTCCATCGTCATGCTGCTCGTGGTCATAGAGTGGGCACCACTGGATTTTTGAACGGTTCAGCCCGCTGAACGGGCTGTAAATGCCCACGCACTTCTCTGCTGCTTTACAACAGATCCATCTGTATAGATGAGCACTTCGGGGCTATCTGAGTGTTCATAGATGAGCGCGTTAACCTCTGCATTGACAGCGGCAGCGTTCTGCTCTCTGCACCGTCTGTCGAGTGTGATAATTCAGGAGAAAGTGCACTTAAAAGCTGGAGGCACCGGCACCCATTCCTTGCCGGAGTTGATACTGGTAAGACTGCAGACCTGTCTCACGACATCTTCCGCCCGACCCATCCGTGATTTGCCCCTCTTTAGCCTGTCACCCTTTTCTCTGAATATAGCGTCATGCAGAGGGTGCTGCTCATCTGCACTTATTTTTAAGTTTGCACGAGCTCTCCTGATCTTGATCCTGTGTTCCATTGTCGGGAAGTCAAGGAGTTATCTCATTGCTACACAGCTGGTGTCTCTCGTGCAGCCCAAAATGATGCGCATGGCTTCGTTTTGTACCTTTTCATGTCTTCCAATCTGTGTAGGGCTGACAGTGAGGATGGCCAGGGCATACTAGATGCGTGAAAGCACCAGTCCTTGGGACAGAAGTATTAGCAGTCTTTGCTCGATATTGGCAGTCGCCATGACTCTCATTGCTGACAAACCTTTTCGAGCTTTCATTATGACATAATCGATATGATCTCTGAAGGACAGGTTACGATCAAGCCTCACGCCAAGATATGTCATTGACTGGGTTCTACTCAAAATGCTCCCATCCATTCTTACTGCCGGCAGGTCTGTGTTCACAATATGGTTGTTTAGGGAGAACCATGTAACCGATGCCTTTGCAGGGTTGACAAGGGCAACGGCATCAGCACACCATGAGGAAATTCGATCTAGTTCGCCCTGCATATCATTGGCAACCGCCTGTCTATGTCGACCCTGTCGATACACGAGAATGTCGTCAGCAAATGACAGAGTCCTACCCCTCCCGTCCAACTGTTGTTCAGTGATCGGCACCGTGTACACGTTGAATAGTATTGGTGACAGTGGTGAAATCTGCGTCAATCCTGGACATATCGTTATCGGCCCAGAAGACCATCTCCCGCATCTTAGCACCACCTTCCTTTGGAGCAGAACTGCAGCTATCCATCGTACAAGGTGAGGGTGCACTTTCAGTCTGAGGAGGGTTTGCATCAAGTGCTCGAAAGATACTCTATTATATGCGTCCTCTAAGTCTATGGCAGCCACATATGTCTCTTCTCTGACCTGAAATCCTTCGTAAACATCTTGAGCAAAGACCACCGCATTCAGCCATGACTCTTTGTTACGTCTGTATCCTCCAAGTGTGGGCGGGAAGCAGCTGAGTTGTTCCAAGTCGCAGGCAAGTCTGTGTGCTGCAATTTTCTACAGTAACTTGCCAGCAGTGTTCTGCATCGTAATGATTCTATAGCCGCTTATCTTAGAATGGTCTTTGTTCGGTTTTGGCAGCGGCAGCAAGTAGCTGTGTAGCCATTCTTCTTTGATCTGACTCCTCTGGATACTGGTGTTGAATTCTCTGGCCAGTTCTTCGATGTCATCATCTGATATCACCAGTAGGTCACCATATCGGATGCCGTCTGGGCCTGGGGCGGTGTTAGGTGATTTCTTGAGCATCGCACGCATTATCTCAGCTGTGATTATTCATTCTTCGTCTGTCCCGACCCCCTCGCACAACTGAGAGAGTGTCGTTGTGGTCCTCTGTCTGGCGGGCTCGTCTTTCTGGTCAGTCTGCTCTATGTAGCGTGCAAGAAGGGCCTTACCTTTACCCGCATCCGACTTTTTCCATGTGAGGTCTGTGCCTTGAAAGTCTGGAATACTCCTACGTTATGCAGCACCGTTCATGCTCTTATGGAGGCGCCAGAATGTCGTAAGAGATCGCTCGGAGCACACCTTCCTGCAGAACCCGTCCCATTTCTCGGCCTTGGCCTGTTTGGCGCAGGATTTGAATAAAGTCATCGTCCTATGGAACTCAGTCTTCAGGTTCGCCAACTCAACCTGTGGCATGTTAGCCTTTCTGGCTTTTTGCCAGTCTTTGACAGCCTGCCTCTTTCCCAGCCACACCTTCTCGACCTCTCCATTCCACCAGGGTGGCTGCAACCATCTTTCTTGTCTCCTGCGGGAGGAAGTTAGTTTCCTTCTTCTGATCTTGCTTATGGCGTCTTGACCAGTGTTGTCGTACGGGAAGGCATTTGTCTTGTTTCTTTGACTCATGGCCCCGTCTTTCTTGATCAGGATGACACAAGGGTAGTGGTCATTATCGTGGTATCCCAGTGTGCCCCACCGGCACCAACAACAACAACAACAGTGAATGCATAGTGAGAACAACTGGAGGACACTCAGAACCCGTCACCATAAGATCAGGAGTACGACCAGGTTGTGTCCCGTCCCTTCTCTTGTTCATAACCTAAATAGACATCATATGTAAAGAAACAGCCAAACTGAGACCGCAAGAACAACGCATGGCGAACAGAAAAATATAAGAAAAACCATCGCAAATTACATCATTAAGGAACTCCTATTTGCTGACAATCAAGCACTAATAGCAAAATCAGAAGCAGAATTACAAGACCACATGAATAGTCTAAATGAAATATGTAAGGAACATAACACGAAAATTAGCACAAGTTAAACAGAGGTAATGACTATAACCATAGAAGAAAAGACAACAATAATTCACCTAAACGAACATACCCTTGAAACAAGTAAAGAGCTTCAAGTACCAAGGAAGTACAATATCATCAAACGGCAAATCAGAAGACGAGATCGAAAATATATGCAATAAGGCAAACCAACTCATTGGACAATTGGCGCCAATACTAAAGAACAAGCGATCCTCAAGGCAAGTAAAACGAGTCCTGTATAGGTCATCAAGGCGAGAAAAAAGAGTCATAAAAGGGGCCTCAAGGCAAGTAAAAGAGTCATGAGAGGGTCCTCAGGGCGAGTAAAAGAGTCCGTAAAGGGTCGTCAAGGCGAGTAAAAGAGTCCTGAAATGCCACATTTGCGAAAACAATTATTTTAGGACCCATCAGTATCTATAATGTGTGCTGTTGTCTGTCATTCCTGATGCAAATTTTAATCATGTTGGTGATATCAAATAAATGAAGTTATTGACAAGAAATTTTCATGGTATCTGTGACAAGATGGGAAATACGTTAACAGAATCTAGACAAATTCTAGAAAGATAGCAGGAGTACTGCAGTGGAATGTATGGTATGAGTGACAGTGAAGATATGAATGAGATACATGAGCCAATGACATCAGAGACAAAACCTGAACCCTCATTAGATGAAATTGCATGGGCAATAAAGAATCTGAAGAATGGTAAACCACCTGGATGTGATGACATACCAGCTGAACTAATTAAAGAGGGAGGAGAAGAAAGCATACACATTTATCATGCATTAAGTAAAAAGATATGGAAATATGGTATATGGCCAAAAGATTGCATTCCAATACCAAAAAAGGCAACCTGAAATTATGCACCAACTATAGAACTGTTACCCTGATCAGTTATGCAAGTAAAATTCTACTAAAAATCATAATGGGAAGACTTCGTAAGAAAATGGAAGAAGAAATTAACGTGGTTCAAGCTGGATTTAGACAAGGAAGAGGAACAAAAGATCACATTCTCACGATGCGTTTAACAATAGAGAAGTGCAAAGAATTTAATGTAAACCTTTTCTCATGTTTTATGGATTATTCAAAGGCATTTGACTGTGTACAACATCAGAAACTTTGGGAAATCATGAGGAATATGGGCTTTCCATCACATGTAATACAACTCATAAGAATGCTCTATCTAGACCAACAAGCAGCGGTTAGAATAGATGGCGAGACATCAGATTGGTTTGACATCAAGCAAGGAGTCAGTCAGGGATGTATGCTGCCCCCCTATTTGTTTAACCTGTACAACGAAAATATAATGAGAAATGTAGAGATGATATAAAAAGGGAGCTATATGAAGCCCTAAATATCGGTGGTCATGACATACCGGATATTAGATATGCTGATGATACAGTATTGCTATCCACAACACAGGCTGGTATAGAAAACCTAATAGCCTCAACCCAATTGAATAGTGAAAATAACAACTTATATCTTAACAAAGCAAAAACAAAGATAATGCATACAGATAAAACTACTATGGAGAAAGAAATATATGTTAATGAGGAAAGGTTGGAGGTGGTGGACAATTTTGAATATCTTGGGTCATTGATTACCAACAAAGGTGATACAATGAAAGAAATTAAACGACTACTATCAATTGCTCTTCAAAGACTAAAACAACTGAATAAATTATGGAATGGGACAGACAGAACTACAAAAATTAGATTTTTAAGAGCATGCATCTTTCCCATTGCAACATACGTCTGTGAGACCTGGACACTTACTAAACAAGCTGAACAGCGCATAAAAGCCTTTGAAAATAAATGTTATAGACGAGTTCTAAGAATATCTTGGATAAAGAAAAGAACAAATGCACCCATACTTCAAGAGCTGAATATTGAAGAAGGTTGGCTACTAAAGATGATAAAACAAAGAAAATTGAAATAGTTTGGTCACTTGAAACGTCACGAAAGTTTGGAGAGAACAATATTGGAGGGTCTTTTTGCCTGGGAAGATATGAAGAGGAAGGACAAAGAGAAGATGGGTGCAGGATGTTGCGGATGATCTCCAGATGGGTTATCGGACGCGGGACATCTTGCTTATGATCGAGAGGTTTTCCGAAAGGTTATTATGGGAGCAAGGTTCTGCAAAGGACATGCTATTGAATGAATGAATGAATGAATGAATGAATGATATCAATTGGTTTGTGAAAAGAAGCCAAACCAACAAGTAAGAACTGTCATTTAACTGTCATTTACTGCCAATATAGTACCTTGCGGTGTATGGCAGGGGGGATCTTGAGCCTGAGGAATGCAGGCCACCTGACTAGTGCAGTCGCCGCGAACTGTGCAGGTTAGAGCTTTCTTTTTGCCCTCGAAAGAAAAAAACTCCACACCTTACCGAGGATTCAAACCCGGGTCTCCCTAAGGAGAATCCGGCATTCTAGCCACTCGGTCAGCCGCTCCAAGTGAGAACAGCACACTAAAATGTGACAAACTGTGTGTACTTGTAAAGCTTTGATTAAGACATTTCGTCTGCATCAATGAGAATGGATGTCGGCCTGGTGGTCTCAGGTTCAAACTGGCATCGAGGCAGATTTTTTTTTTTTTTATTTGATCGGGGCGCCCTGTTCGACGCAGTTTAGCACGGGTAGCCGGAAATGTTCTGGAAGGTAAAGGCGGCCGCCATGATGTTGATCACATCACCCAACCAGTGCCAACTAGTCTACCCAAATATGGGGCTCTGTGTGCCCAATACTCCTCAACACGTGTAAAATAATCTTTAACTGTACTTTACGTTACTTTACTTTACTGTACTTGACTTTACTAGTGGCTGTTAGCGCCGAATGTTGGGCGGCGCTCACCAATCCCGACGCCCCACATTGTGCCAACGGCTTCAGGCGGAGGAGCGCAATTGGGAGAGTACAAGCCGTATCCTAATGTGAGGAAATGCAACCTAAGGACTAAATGTTATGGCAAGGCACACCAGGCCCCAAGCCTTATTTGGAAACTGGTCTAGGATCGAAGCTCCTACAGGCGGACAGTTATAGCATTTCTTTACTGATCCGGCAGCTTCTGCAGCTTGTCTTGTTCCAGACGCATTAGTGTAACCTTTCCTCTGGAGTAAACTAGACAGGCCCAGAGCGGGATCATGCTGCATCGGCAACACGTGGTCTCTAAATTCAGGCCAGGCTATGTGTTATGGAGACGTATAACTCCATTTTACAAACGATCGTCTGTCAAGACGACAAGGTGTCAGTCAGTCACTTTACTTTACTTTACTTTACTTTACTTTACTTTACTTTACGTTACTGTATTGTACTTTACTTTACATTACTTTACTTCACTTTAATTTACTTTACTTCACTTTACTTATTACGAATAAGTGAGAACTAACGGGAGAGCTTAAACATGTTGTTCTTGTCGGTTCGGGGAGAAAATGACTCGACAAATTTATAAAGAATGACTGCACGTAGGCATATTAATGAACGATTTTAATAATAGACAAACTTAAAACATTATCAATAAATAAGTCCTCATTGCACTTTCCGATGCAGTGGCTGGATTAGAAATTGTGACTTTGTAAAATCACAAAGTGGAGCCCGTTTCTCTAATGTAGCCACTTGACTGAAAAGCACCTACCGTTTCTCGGCGACGGCTCCATACTTTCTCGGTGTTACGTATAAATCGCTGATCACATAAACGGAAATACCCAAAGTTTGTGTCAACTTCCAAAGTAAACCTTCCGCAAATTAATTGTTTTGTATCATTTTTTATTTTTGTTGCTAAGGACGAGAAAATATGAATACATTTAAATAGTAATGAGTTACAGAATTATGACCTTAATCGTATTCCCTCCCAGACGTTAAAGTGGGCCGCTTACTTTGAGTCCCGGATGTCTCGTGCTTTACCTGGTTCGCATGTGCATCTCACATGTGGGACTGTTTCTTGTTTAATGTATACTAAAGCCATTCTGTATAATGTATACTAAATTATTCTGTTTAAATTATATACTTAAATCATTCTGTTTATCTTACAAAAAAGCCATTCCATATAACTGGATACTGAAACTAATCTGTTTAATAGCCTGTCCATATAACTGGTATACTGAAACTAATCTGCTTAACGTATATAGTCATTACATATAACTGGTATACTGAAACTAATCTGCTTAACGTATATAGTCATTCTATTTAACTGGTATACTGCTTGCTTGCTTGCGTTCGCTGGCTGTGAACTCCAGCGTGAAGTCCTGTATGTCGGATGAAGACATCCTGTTGTCCAACATCAGTGTGATGTCATACCGGACTGAGGTTTGCGTGAGTATCCGTTGTCCCATGTCTGGCTTATTGGTGTGTAGACCAGATTGGGGTGTATTGGTTCTTCGCCGTGCAGGCAGATACTCTCCGACTTCGGAAGAATCAGCAATCCTACTACGTTAGCCAGGACCCCGAAGGGACCTGTTGTCCAGGACGCAGGACTAGGACGTGTCAGAAGGTCTTGGCCAGTATAGAACCTGGCCCTGGTGCCTTGGAAACATCTCTGCGTCCCAACCTGTATAATTGAAACTAATCTGCTTAACGTATATAATAGTCATTCTGTTTAACTGGTACACTGAAACGAATCTGCTTAACGTATATAATATAGTTATTCTGTTTAATTGGTATACTGAAACTAATCTAAATAAATAAATGTTTGCATATCCTTTACAGGACATCGCTGTCAACATCAGCATCTTTCAGCTGATTGTTGATCTCTTTGGCAAGATTACGCTCAGTAGTTTGCCATTGTTTTCTAAGCGGCCGGCTCATTATCCCGCAAGTCACGAGCGCGGGTAGAACCGCAACCAATTCTCGCGCGCTGCAAGAGCCTGCGTGGATTACAGAGAAAGTATTGTAACCCCTCGGCCAGAGAGACCGGCTGAAACTAATCTGTTTAATGTATATACTAAAACTATTCTGTTTAATTGATATACGGAAACCATTTAATTTAATCGATATACTTAAACAAGTATGTTGAACGTGTAATAAAAATCACCATTCTGTTTAATCTGAATACTAAAAACCATTCACTTTTACTTATATACCGAAACTACTCTAATTAACATATATGCCAAAACCACTCTGTTTAACTTACACTAAAATCATTCTGCTTAACTTATATACTGAAACAGTTCTGTTGAAGTACATCAACATTTGTCATTTAAAAATGTGTTTTAAATAAGTTAATCGTTGTTGTATATTGAGCTATGTGTTCCTGAATGTTATTCATGTTTATAGATACGTTGAAAAAACGTTTACTAATTTTATTATCCTTATTGGGTAAATTTATTCTTATTATTTCCCGCATGTCGTGTATTTATTTTTTCCATAGTTTCAAAATTCTATTTAGACCAATATTTTGAGACCTCTTTTCATTCTTCGTTATGATGTGTAATCTTACGAGTATCTTTTTTATTTCTTTGTGAATGTAACGTGCACAGTACATGACGTATAACCGATGTGCGAAAGATGGGTAGTTGGAACAGTTGAATGCACATAGACCTGCATGCCCTTTGAAAATAAAGTTCGCTCGTTCGTTAACTCTCTCTCTCTCTCTCTCTCTCTCTCTCTCTCTCTCTCTCTCTCTCTCTCTCTCTCTCTCACTGTCTGTCTGTCTAGCTGTTTGTCTATTCGTCTGTCTGCCTACCTGCCTGCCCGCTCGCATTCCCATCTATCTATCTATCTATCTATCTATCTATCTATCTATCTATCTATCTATCTATCTGTCTGTCTGTCTGTCTGTCTGTCTGTCTGCCGTCCTGCCTATCTGTCTGACTGCCTTCCTGCCTATCTAACTGTCAGCCTCGTTCTTTCTCTCTCTCTCTCTCTCTCTCTCTCTCTCTCTCTCTCTCTCTCTCTCTCTCTCTCTCTATCTCTCTCTCCTTTTCAGCCTTTGTAGAATTTTTTTGGTGCATACCCTATTTTACAATACATTGCAGTCAACACCAGCATTTTCAGCTGCTGTTGATGTCTTAGCAAGTTTTTTACGTTCAGTAGTTTGTCATTGCTTTCTGAACGACCGGCTCGCATACCTTTCCGTAAGAAACCAACACGACGCGATCCGCTGCCGGATCTCGCTCAGCTGTGTTTCGTACGTGGGTATACGGGATTACGAACAGCGTCCTTAACTCCTTCGCCAGGGAGTCGGCTTTGTAGAATTAGAACACCATAAAAGATGTAATGAATTATTGAAAATCACTTTGACGAAACAAGACTTCAGAATAAAAGTACAGGGACTAGAAACAACAGAGCCAAATTAATCATTACCAAAATAAGATGAATGACTCAAATAAATATATGTTTAATATAACGAAATTAAGCACATGTAGTGAAAGTTAAACATAGACAATAAGGAGACAAGTCTGCAGGGGAAATGTGGTTTCTGGGGGACATGCAAATAAAACCATAGACGGAGAGAAAGAGGTACGTATTATTGTCCCACAAGAAACAAACGATATCCGTAAATTGATTAATTGATTACTCCAGAAGAGAAAATGCTAGACAGTTAACATCATGGCATGAAGGAACATCAATATCAGAATATGATTCACTGTACTAAATGTTGTTGCAGATACTGCTCATGGACCACAATCAATACTGTATCATCCGCATATCTAATGTTATTGATGTTATGTACCCCAGTGATGATTCCTCTCATATCTTCTAAATTATTTTCTACATAGATGTTGTATAGGTATGGGGGTAGAACGAAGGGTAGTAATCGGTGTATTATCGAAAATGTAATTAAAAACATAAACATAAATATTGCTTAAACAACAGAAATATTTACTAAACTCTATCAAACAAATCATACGTCTACAGCTTCGGTGTTTATAGTTGCAAATTTCCACGTTCTGGTTGCTAATAGTAAACCTTTGTAAAATGATAACCGATACAGAATTAAACAATAGTGAACTTTTAATAAACATATGTGACATTTGTACTAACTGAAGCACGTAGAAAATGCACAATATACCTATATCTACCTTTGTGTTCGAAAGTCACGTCAAAAATAACGTGATATGCAAAGATGTTCAGGCGTTAAGGATGCCACAAAAAGGGAATTCCCATAGTTATTACTCATTACACCTACAAAACATCAGATTGGTTTGACATCAAACAATGAGTTCGTCAGGGCTGTGTGCTGTCCCCCTATTTGTTTAACCTTTACGCTGAAAATATAATGAGAAATGTCAGAGATGATATAACCAGGGAGCAATATGATGCCCTAAATATCGGTGGTCATGAAATACCTCAGATTCAATATGCTGATGATACAGTATTACTGTCCACATCACAGAATGGTATAGAAAACCTAATAACCTCAACCCAAAGAAATAGTGAAAATCGCAACTTATATCTTTACATAGCAAAAACAAAGATAATGCATACAGTTAAAACCACAATGGAGAAAGAAATATATGTTAACGAGGAAAGATTGGAGGTGGTGGAAAATTTCGAAAATCTTGGGTCATTGATTACCAACAATGGTGACACAATGAAAGAAATTAAACGACGACTATCAGTTGCTCTTCAAAGACTAAGACAAATGAATAAATTATGGAGTGGGACAGATAGAACTACAAAAATTTGAAGTTTAAGAGCATGCATCTTTCCCATTGCCTGTGAGACCCGGACACTTATTAAACAAGCTGAACAGCGCATAAATACCTTTGAATATAAATGTTATAGACGGGTTCTAAGAATATCGTGGGTAAAGAAAAGAACAAAAGCATCCATACTTCAAGAGCTGAATATTGAAGAGGGTTGGCTATTAAAGACGATAAAACAAAGAAAATTGATATATTTTGGTCACTTGAAACGTCACGAAAGCTTGGAGAAAACAGGAATGGAGGTGTATATGACTGGGAAGAGGGGAAGAGGAAGGACAAAGAGAATATGGGTGGTTAATCTGACGGGTGATCTCCAGATGGGTGTATCGGACGCGGGACATCTTGCTTGTGATTGAGTGTTTTCCGGAGGTTGTTATGGGAGCGATGTTCTGCAAAGGACATGCTACTGAATGAATGCTACATCTAAAAATTGATTGCTGAAAATGAATGTTTGTTCTCAAGCTGCTAAAACAAACATAGAAACAATTTATACCTAGTCTCGGGGGGGGGGGGGGGGGGGGGGAATCATTTATACATGTTAGCGTCATATGTGTCACTTTGAACATGCTTTTACTCCTCTCCTTATTCCTTTTCAAGGTTTGTTTGTTGCAATTATGCAGATGATGCTTCTTCTGAAATTCTTCTTCTTCTTCTTCTTCTTCTTCTTCTTCTTCTTCTTCTTCTTCTTCTGCTGCTTCCTTCTTCTCCTCCTCCCCCTCCTCTTCTTCAACATTTTTCAGACGTTCATCATCATCATCATCTTCCACTTTGCCGTTAAGCGTCGTGGGGAGGCATAATTGGCGTTCCACTGCTTGATGGATGGCACTGTATAGTGTCATTCGGTGTAATTGTACAGTCTTTGATGTCCTCAATCCATTTTTTACTCGGGCGTCCTCTTTCTCTCGTCGCAGATGATCTTTAATGTAGGGCCAGTGCTGGTAGTTGATGGTGTTGCATTCTAACGAGATGGTCTAACCATTTGGTCTTCTGTCTGTCAATAAACGTGGTACAAGGTGTTGATCCGACTGTCTGTCTGATAACAGCATTTCTTATTCGGTCTCGGATTGTTAAGTTGGCAGCTCTCTTCAGGCATCTCATCTCACAGGTGTTGATTTTGCGTAAGTGTGATGTGGATAAAGTCCAGGTTTGAGATTGGTAGCATAGAGTTGGTGTGAATATGCTGTTTATTATCTGTCGTTTTGCGGACATAAGTATATTTGGGTGTTTCGGTATGGGTGATAGTTGATATGTAAGCGCACTTGCTTTTTTATATCTGATTTCCATTTCTCTGTCCAATCTGCCATCTTCTGTGAACACACTTCCACATATTTTAATTCCTTAACTTGTGTTAGTGATGTGCTATTTATCTGTATACTTAGTGGACCAGGAGATCTGCTAACTTGCATTACATCGGTTTGGGCTATATTTACGCTCATATTGTAGCTGCTGCATGTTGAACTTTGATTATTAATATGATATTTCAGTCTGCCCTCGTCGCTATAAAACAGGCACTGAACGTCTGCAAATAGAAGCTCATGTATTGCAAGATGATCTGTTGTTTCATCTGAAGTAAAGAATTCCAAATTGTCTAACTCGTTTGTGCCAAGGCTTGCTTTTTTGTATATTCTGTCTATGTAGATATTAGATAGTAAAGGAAATCCCATAGTCTTCAAGGATAGCTATCGAAAGCTTTTTCCTGATCTATAAATACAATATTCTGCTGGTCACTATTTTCAATGCCCGCTACGTGGCGAGAGGTTTACGGACGCAGTTCGTAAGTAATCCCGCATACCCGCGTTCGAAACACAGCTGCAGTCGACTTGGCACCAGACCGTCTTGCGTTGGTTTCTTTACGAAATGGTATGGGTGTCGGTCGTTCAGAAAGCAATGGCAAACTACTGAACGTAAACTTGCTAAGAGGTCACAACAGCAAAAATTTCTGGTGTTGACTGCGACGTCCTGTAAAGGTTATGCAACTAAATGTTTTTAAAATATATTCTATTTTTTTCCACATATTTGTCTTAGTGTGAATAGAGCATCAGTGCAACTTTTACCATTCCTGAAATCAAATTGTACTTTGCTTAACTGTTGTTCATCTGTGGGTCTAGCTCTTTGTACATTTTCCCTATATGACTCAGGGGTGATATACCTTTCATGCGTTAAATGATTATATTTAAATACAGCATCAGTCAACTTGATTTTGATCCCCAAGAGTCTGTCATCAACTGGTGCTGGTGTAGGCCAAAATAATGTTCTTTGTTCTGTATATGTTGGACACGCTTGCAACAAATGTTCAGCTGCCATTTTACCACTTCCATCGATACATTTATTAGTGCCTCATCTGGTTTTTGTATAATATGTGGTATTTTGTTACGTAATGTTCAAGCTGGATTACGTAGTTCAAGCTGGATTTAGACAAGGAAGAGGAACAAGAGATCACATCTTCAACATGCGTTTAATAATAGAGAAATGCAGAGAATTTAATGTAAACCTATACTCAAGTTTTGTGGATTATTCAAAGGCATTTGAATGTGTACAGCATCAGAAACTTTGGGAAATCATGAGGACTATGGGCTTTCCATCACATGTAGTACAACTCATAAAAATGCTCTATCTAGACCAACAAGCAGCAGTTAGAATAGATGGCGAGGCATCAGATTGGTTTGACATCAAGCAAGGAGTCCGTCAGGGCTGCGTGCTGTCACCCTATTTGTTTAACCTGTACGCCGAAAATATAATGAGAAATGTCAGAGATGATATAACCAGGGAGCAATATGATGCCCTAAATATCGGTGGTCATGAAATACCTCAGATTCAATATGCTGATGATACAGTATTACTGTCCACATCACAGAATGGTATAGAAAACCTAATAACCTCAACCCAAAGAAATAGTGAAAATCGCAACTTATATCTTTACATAGCAAAAACAAAGATAATGCATACAGTTAAAACCACAATGGAGAAAGAAATATATGTTAACGAGGAAAGATTGGAGGTGGTGGAAAATTTCGAAAATCTTGGGTCATTGATTACCAACAATGGTGACACAATGAAAGAAATTAAACGACGACTATCAGTTGCTCTTCAAAGACTAAGACAAATGAATAAATTATGGAGTGGGACAGATAGAACTACAAAAATTTGAAGTTTAAGAGCATGCATCTTTCCCATTGCCTGTGAGACCCGGACACTTATTAAACAAGCTGAACAGCGCATAAATACCTTTGAATATAAATGTTATAGACGGGTTCTAAGAATATCGTGGGTAAAGAAAAGAACAAAAGCATCCATACTTCAAGAGCTGAATATTGAAGAGGGTTGGCTATTAAAGACGATAAAACAAAGAAAATTGATATATTTTGGTCACTTGAAACGTCACGAAAGCTTGGAGAAAACAGGAATGGAGGTGTATATGACTGGGAAGAGGGGAAGAGGAAGGACAAAGAGAATATGGGTGGTTAATCTGACGGGTGATCTCCAGATGGGTGTATCAGACGCGGGACATCTTGCTTATGATCGAGAGGTTTTCCGGAAGGTTGTTATGGGAGCGAGGTTCTGCAAAGGACATGCTACTGAATGAATGAATGTCTTCTGCGGAGTCTGAAGATTGATACTTGTTCACTTCGGTGGTGTTGAGAATATTCGTAATCTTTCCTGGTTGCTCTGATTCCCACTTGGTTCAGTAAGTGCTTCTTATAAACCTCTTGACCTCATTATACGAGAAGAAGTAAATAAATAAGGAAGCCAAAAATGGCTGTAGAAAAATAACTAAATATGATAACAACTTGAAACCAGTTTATTTTTATACATACATTGTCCCTTTATCTCTCAACATAATTTCCACCAACATTGATACACTTATCCCATCTTTTTATCAGTCCTCCAAACCGGCTGCGTGCTCTGTTTTCTAAACCACGTTTTCATTTCACATTCAACATCAGCGTCCTTCGCGAAATGTCTCCCGCCAAGGTGGGTCTTCAGTATTTATGCTGACAAATGTTTGTTCCGTAAAGCGATGCATAGCTGGGTAGAAAAAGTTACGAGGAAGATTCAATAAGTAAGTCACACAGTTCTGTGGGATGGCAGGTAAATGAGAACAGAGCACTCTTCTCTATGCACTTCCAATACAATTAACTGATTTAGTGTCGAAGGATAATATATCGTCAAATGTGACCTACCATTAGGACAGAACGGCGTTATATCGCCATACTAGGGCCATCATGTTGTTTGTTTTGTTTCGTGGTATTTTCTTTGCTCAGTGAACGGAAATTTACGTTATAAGACTTGTTAATTTGATTGCGTTAGTCCAAACCGGCTTTTTGTTTGGCACAGAATAAGTTAAACCTCTAATATGTGCTCCGGTCTACCAGCCTTATAAATGTTCCTGTTTGTGGTTGTGCTCTGATATCTCTTAAATCGTATATTGATCGTTGAAACTTAATCTTTTCCATTTCTTTAATATACGTTGTCTTTATGCCTCCAGTTACGATCCGGATTCACTTATTTTGACTCTATGTTTCGTGTTAACGTTTACTTAGCTGCTGTTCCCAAACTATAATGCCGTATTCAGGAGTTGCCTCACTTTTGCCAGCACATAACGTCTTGGGAACCTGTTCCATGTGTTACTCATGTTGTAACTGCCATTCTAAGTCTTGCTCTTATTCGATTTATATCAACCCGTGTCTGCCATGATAGGCGACGATCATAGATTACATCCGTAGTGTTACCTTCTTCTTGACAGAGTAATTTTCCATTCATCAGTAGCTTAAAGTGCTGTTCTCCTTGAGAAACGTTTGCGTGTTGTTTTCTCCTCATTGATCCTAACATCACTAGCTTTGAGTGCTTTATTCTCTTCGGGAATAGTGTGCTTGTTGTTTTCTCGTCATTGGTTCTGACATCATTAGTTTAAAGTGCTGTGGTCTATTTGAGAAAATTGTGCTGTTGTTTTCTCCTCCTTGATCCTGACTAACCATGTTTTTGACCATTCTTTAGGTAGTGGTAAAGCTTGCTGCATTCTATTTTTAGCTGCATTAATATATTCTTCTGAAGTCCACAAGGCTAGGTCAACTGCAAAGAACAAAGTGTGTACTCTAGCTGAAACATGTTCTGTAATGTTATTCATACTCTGCATTTAGTGACAACTGGCAAGATTAATGGGAAGACAGCAAGTGGAAGGCAAAGAGATAAATATATGTATGGCTTGGTCATATGGTATAAAGAAGACATGACCGCACATACTGATCAACAATGAAAGAAATTATAAGAAATGTTATTTATACACGGATCTGACTTTAAGTGTTTGTCCTGACAATTAATCAAATGTAATGTAGAACTGCCGGCTTCCTGACCTAGAGGTTAGCGACTTTTCTCCGTAATCTCGTATACTCTCGTGAGTAACGTGACGACGGTGAGAATCAGCAGTGGTTCGAATCTCGTCGGTAACTTAACGGGATATGTGAGCCGGCCGCTCAGAAAGCAATGGCAAACTACTGAGCGTAATCTTGCCAAGAAATCAACAATGAGCTGAAAGATGCTGATGTTGACAGCGATGTCCTGTAAAGGATATGCAAAACATAATGTAGAAGTAATCTCGTGTATGCGTACTGGTTATTCCTTACCGCCGTAGCCAAGTGAACTGACACAAGTATGACATCACCTCTTTGACCTTGAAAAGGCTTTGGGAATAGAGCACTATTATTTTTTTTTTTCAACAAAACCAGTTATGTACATTTGTTATAGGTCGCGTTGTCATAAAGCAAAGCTAAATTGTTTGCATATTTTCCCTGGTTTTCTGGTCACAGTTTCTTTTTTTTTTTTTTTAGTTCCATAAGAAGATCTCAGCTAATAAAGAAGCTACAAAGCGGATACAGTTGGATAAAAGAATATATTTGGATTGCCTTTCAAAGGTGGAGAAGCCCGATTGTTCATAGGCTAGCACACCTGGCTGTCCCACCGGTAATATCGTCTTCAAACTTGTATGCAGGCAAAATTTTACATTGTACCTAGTTTACAGACCTACCCATGCGTGTAAAATGATTCTATACTTATCTTACGAAACAGAAGAGGCAGTAGCGAAAGGTCTCTTGAGACTTTTACAGCACGGTACAATTAATAAGAAAGCATGTTCAACTTGGGGTAGCGGGATAGGGGTACCCCCTATCAAAGGAGAAGTAAGGCGCCTCCTTCCCTCCGCTAGCCTACGGGACACCCTTGGGCAAGGCGGAGTACCCGTTTAGCCCCCCCCCCCCCCCCGATCAGGGTTACGTTATGCCATGCGTGCATGTGGTGGATGAAGATGGAGAGCAGCCGACAGATAGTTGTAGGTTATGGTCTCCACCTTCACGAAGGTAGGCAGAGTATCTCTTTTTTGAGGAGACAATGGCTACGGTCACTGACCAGTATGGTCACTGCTAGTAAGGAAATCAATGGCAAACTACCTTCTTTACAGATGCCAAGAAAATCATGTTGTGTGGACTCATCGATACACAAAGGCTTTTGATAAAGTGAGACATAACATGATAAGGATTCTTGAAGACCTACAAATTGATGGGAAAGACCTTAGACTTGTAAATAACATATATTGGAAACAACAAGCTGCCATAAGAGTTGATAATGAAGTAAGCCAATATCAGCCTATTAAGAGAGGTGTGAGACAGGGATGTGTAATATCTCCAGATCTGTTTTCCCTGTACAGTGAAAGTATTTTCAGAAATATTGAAGATATGGAAGGAATCAACATTGGGGGACGATGCATCAATAACATTAGATATGCAGATGATACAGTCTTGATTGCAGACAATGAATAGGACCTGCAAAATTTAGTAGATGCGGTTGTTACACACAGTGAACAACTAGGGTTAGAATTAAATTGTAAAAAGACACAGATTATGGTCGTCACTAGGAAGAACGAAATACCACAATGTAATATACAAGTTAATGGGAATATTCTTCAACAAGTGAATAGGTACAATTATCTCGGAACAGTAATATCTGATGGGAGATGCCTTGAAGAGATTAGAACAAGAATCGCCATGGCAAAAGTAGCCTTTAGCAAGATGAAAAACATACTGACCAATAAAAAGATGTCAATTGAAACGAGAAAAAGTGTTTTGAGATGCTACATAGAACCTGTACTTTTATATGGATGTGAAGCTTGGATAATGAGCAGTCAGGCTGAAAAGCATCTGATGACTGTAGAAATGTGGTACTGAGGAAAATGCAAAGAATATCATGGACAGCCAGAAAGACCAATGAACAAGTCCTTCAAGAAACAAATGAAGATCGTAAACTGATTAGAGACACTAGACGTAGACAGTCACAATTTTTTGGGCATGTTATAAGAAAAAATTGGAAATAAGATTTGGAGAACTTGGTGACAACTGGTAAGATCGAGGGGAACAGACCAGGGGGAAGACCTAGAAACAAGTACCTGGATGGCTTGGCCTTGTGGCATGGTCGAGACAGAAACACGGGGCTGATCCACGACTCTGGTGATCGAGTGAGATGGCAGAACATGACCGCCCACGCTTACCAGCATGGCACATGATGGATGGATGGATGCATGGATGTTCAACTTAGTGGACTTCGTGGGAGAAAATTAACAAATGTATTTCAAATAAGGACAGGAGTGCGCGCGTGGGCCTTTTTTAAACTATTATTTTAATTCTTTAAAGTCAGGTCTTAGTCAGACATGACTGAGCTACCATATGACAGTAGACGGCACTACCTGCTTTCTCTTGCGCCGAAAAAAAAAAAATGTACAGTACAACTTCGATTAACCGTCACGGTCCGGATCAGGGCGGTGCGGATAACAGAATAGGCGGATAACAGAAATGGTGTAATCCTTCTGTGTCTTTGAGGCTCCAGCTTTCTGCGCGGCAATCTTCCGTATACGCAGAAGTAGGATCTGTGTTGCATTTTCCTACTCTTGCATTTCAAACAAGTCTGTGTACTTTGATAACATTGTTTCTGCTTTTGAGTTGCTAGTTGTAGGTGGTTGGTTAAGAACTGATCCTTCATCGTCATACATTTCTTCTTCGAAGGTAGTCATGCTAAAAACAATTTCATCGTTCAAAATGTCAAAGGCACCTTCCATTTTGTCACATTACAACCAATCTGTTACTTCTTCTGGCGTAATGTTTTCACTGTTTAGTCCTACATTGTTGCAATAAATCAATCAGTTGCCGTCTCGACAATGAAGGTTGGCTGCAATTGATCTCTAACACTGTCTGTCTCTCGCCCTGACTGTACGTTCTGTCTGGTTAATGTTCGTCCATCTCTTGATTTTATCTTCCCACTTGTATCGTTGTCTACCTCTTGCTCGCTTGCCCTCAACCTTGCCCTCCAGTATGGTTTTTATAAGAGTACCATCTTTTAATGTAGCCGAAATATTTCACTTGCCCCCTCTTTATTTCGTTCATCAACTCTCTCTCTCTCTCCCTCCTCCCTCCTCCTCCCTCCTCCCCCTCCTCCTTCCTCCTCCCCCTCCTCCTTCCTCCTCCTCCCTCTCCTCCTCCTCACTCCTCCTCCTCCCTCCTCCTCCTCCCTCCTCTCTCTCTCTCTCTCTCTCTCTCTCTCTCTCTCTCTTTCTCTCTCTTTGCATTCTGTTTTTCTAGAACCTCTGCATTTGATTGTTTTTGTGTCCTTGAAATACAACATATTCGTCTGTATATCCCCATCTCCAGGGCTTCTATGTGACTTTCTAGTTGCTTGTTCAATGTCCAGGATTCCGTGCCATACAGTAGAGTTGAATATACGTAGCATTTGACAATTCTCATTTTTAATGCGTTATTAATCTATCTAGATGTTAATACTGATTTCATGCCGTTGAAAGCATTTTTGGCCATTCCTATTCTTTTTTTTTTATTTCTATTTCACTTCTGCCATCATCTGTTATTACATGTCCAAGATATGAGAAATTTATTACTTGTTCCAGCATCTCCCCGTTTATTGTGATGTTCATTGATGAGCTTTCCTTTCCGCTGCTAATTATCTTAGATTTTTTTTTTTTTTTTTTTTTTTTTTTAAATGTTAATAGCTAAGCCACATTCTGCAATATGCCTGTTTACTTGTTCCACTAGGTCTTGTAACTCTTGCTCGCTTTCTGCTATAGTGTGTGTGTTTTTTTTTTTTTTTTGTTGACTCAATATAAAATTCAATATCCCAGTAACCAACTGAGGGAAAATGATGAAATTTAGTATATAACCTTATCATTATGTCCACCCAACAAAAAAAAATTTGTTCTGGAGATTTTACAGCAGATTTCAAAGTTTGATTATATGGGGTATATAAATTACGAATTAGAGATTACGTCCATCATTTTAACAGTATTACAGCTTCACCAAGACACGTCCTCGCATTTTTTAAAATTTTCACGTGATTTCCGTTTTGAAACAAACAGCGCGAAGATTCAGAGGTGTCTCCAAATGGGAGTTCTTTCATAAAACGTGATTATATAAATAAACTAGCTGACAAGGGCCAGCTTCTGGCGATCTATCTATCTATCTATCTATCTATCTATCTATCTATCTATCTATCTATCTATCTATCTATCTATCTATCTAATCTATCAGTCTGTCTGTCTGCAGGCCTACCGGCCGACCCACCCACCCACCCACCGACCGGCCCACCGACCGACCCACCCACCCACCCAGCCAGCCAGCCAGCCATCCACCCACCCACCCACCTACCTTTCTGCCTACCTACCTACCTACCATTCTGTCTGTCTGTCTGTCTGTTTGTCTGTCTGTCTGTCTGTCCGCGCTATTAAATATTGATAAAAGTTACTGGAAAAAACGTCAGGACCATGTGTTGAAAGAGGAAGAGGACTATTAGAGAAAGGATGGATTGAATTTTATGCAACCGAGAGCAATCATCAACCTACTGGAATCGTCCGACACAGATTAAGGTCTGAGCAGATCGCAGACCTTAATCTACGTACACACTTACTGGGATATTTTGCTCCAACTATTCAGACGAATTGCAGGCCCTAAACATTACAGCATCAGCATCAGCTGAAGAAACAGGAAGGAAATGAAAAATAAGGTAAGAAATATATTCCTTCTACTTTCCTGTTAATTTACAAATTATTTACCCCGTGCCTCTGTAAATTCTCTGTTTTTATTAATATTACACATTGCACCCCTCTCGGGATTCTCCGTGGTGAAGTGGTCAAGCCGTCTGACTCGGGCTCCGAAGGTTGTATGTTCGATTCCGGGCCGCGTCCTTCATTTCACGAGTGCATTTTTTCGGAGACTCCCGAGGGTCGTCGCTGGAGCTACGGAATTCGTGCTTTGTGCGACGCTTTCCGCGCTGCGGAAAGAAACTGAGCCATATGGGATAAAACCCGGTGCAATGCAGCCGACCCTGTCGATTTTAATCTAGTTCTTTCATTGCACCCACTCCCATATGAATCCGGATACGCCTTTGTGTGTCATCAGAATTTGCAGGTCTCCCATTACCGTAAAAATAACTTTGTTAGCAAGAAATCACTAGTTGTTCAGCAAAACATCAAAGGAATGTTGCCGCTTTCAATGATTTAAGTTGTTTTTGGACCCATCAAAGACATATTCCTTGGGTGGGAGTAAATATAAGACGGCTGGAAAAATTTCATAACGATGCAACAGACAGTTTTCAAAATAATTGATCGTGAATGAAGGCAAACAAATGTGGACATACTATAGTAACACTGTATCGTCAGCATACCTAAGATTGTTTATGATTCTTCCGTTGATGTTAAGTCTAGGCAGTTCAACTTGTTTAAAAATGCATTCTGTGTATAGGTTGAAGAGGCTTGGGAACGATACACATCCCTGCTGTATTCCTTTTTTTTTTTTTTATCTCTATAGGCTACGAATAGTTATTACCGCATCTAATAGACGCCACTTGTTCCCAGTACAAGTTTCTAATAAGTCTGATGTCCTTTCCGTCTACTCCTATACCTTGAAGGCACGTAATTAGTCGTTCATGTTGTACTCTATCAAAAGCTTTCTTGTAGTCTATAAAACAGACATATATATTTTTCTGAACTTCTATGTATTTTTCAGTTAACATCCACAAACAGATTATTGTTTCTCTGGTGCCGCTGTTTTTGCGAAACCCAAATTGTTCTGCCTCTACTTCTTCATCTATTTTATTTTGAATTCTTTCTTGTATTACCTTGAGTAGTATCTTATTTATATGGCTAATTAAGCTAATAGTTATGTAATGTATGCAGTCTTTCTTTCTTTCATCTTTTTAATAGCCTTCTCTACTTCATCATTTAATATGTTTGGTCCATCTGGAGTATTATACAATGTTGGTTTATTGACCATGTTGTCCCAGAATAAATCTTCTATGTACTCTGTCCATCTTTTTATTATGTCAGTGTCATCAATTATATTTTCTCCATTTTTTTCCTCTGATACAA